>JAUMHL010000007.1:12360243-12374754 GCA_032362345.1 Sandelia bainsii | reverse complement strand
AAAACAAGTCCAGTTGCCATTAAAAACCGTTTTTTTGAGATAACCATGACCTGGATGACTGAGAATCTTCACAGAGATTTCACTGAGTCTTTACTATGACAACAGAAAATAAATAATTCACTTAATTCATAACCTTCTCGATCAAAATTCAGTAAAAGAAATCAACTTATACTTCTGATGTGAGCAAAATCACCAAATGTTTGACGAATATTCAATATACAGTTTTACAAGCTAAAACCACCAGGTGCTTTTAATGTCATGGCTGATCAATCAATGTATGTGTGTGAGTGTGTGTGTTTGTGTGTGTCGTAGCTTGGCCAGAACAGTCCTTCCCTCATCATAAACTTTAACCTCCCAGTGCTGCAGAGCAGGACAGACGACCCCTGCTGAAATCCGAGCCTTTGGATTTCTACTTTAACGTGAAACCAGACAGACACCTGATTTTCTGTATTCTCACCGTTGCATGTGGAAACACAATCAGAAACATCTGCTCAATCTACACAGACATGCACTAAAGTACACACGGGGCACAAACAATTCAACAGCCACACAGGCGCTTCCAGTGACGCACAAGACCTGCACGCAAACCTGAGTCTTGTCTATCATTATTCTCATACCACACAAGTATTTCTCAACATGAGCAGAAAATATTACTATGACTGTGTCTATTGTATCTGCTGCAGTTGGCGAGTGTGTGTCTGGAGAGCTTAACAAAAGAAACACAATAAGTAGGCACTGCTTACGTTTCTCCGGCAGACGTATCAAGTCTTCGTTAAAGAACGGACAGTCACAAAGAAAGTGGGGGAAAAAAGGGGGGCAGGCAAAAGATGAACATGAATTGAGAGTAATGTGTTTTCATCTTTCGATCAATGAAAAAAATTAACTAAAAATCGGCATATAGACAGAGAATTCTGAAAAACATAGAGAAGGTCTCTGGTGAAGGTGATAGTCTGAGAGTCTACACAGTCAGGCATCCTAAATCCAGACACATCACACATAAACACTAGGGCTGGGTATTGAACCTCAATACTTTATTACCACCAAACTGAGAACGGAAAAGTTCATGAGCAGAAAATTCTTAATGTTGTTTAATTTTTAATGTCTCTTGATCTTAGTTATAATTCTTTCAGAAAAATTCTTGTTCAGCATGAAGCCGTGTTAAGATTAAATTAAAACACGGCCGCACTGAGCAGTTTGACAGGTTTTGTTCAATGGGAAAAAAAAGTGTTTGTTTGTTTTCTTCAAACCCATGTTAACACATCTTGAGTGTTCTATATTTTAGCTTTTGCAACAAATCTAAAAGACAAAAGTGCATTTTAACATTTATAAAAAACATTCCTCAATATTGTCCAACTTCCCTTGACCTGACTGTAGCACACAGCCCATTCATTACTGCTGATCTTAAAAACACAAATAGAGTATATATTAAACTTTTTAAGTCATTTATTGAAACAGCTGGATGATGTGGAAACTGAAGCAGGAGTAAATGATGCATTTGTTGGGGACTGGAATGGACAGATTAGGTGACGAAGCTCTAACAACACACACACACTAATTATTGTATAAGAATGGACTGAAGCTGATGGACAAATCTGCAGTATAAATGACATGTCTGTGTGTATACCCATATGTAAGCATATATTTTTCATTTTCATAGCTCACTAAGAGGAACCACTTCACCAGTGGCTATTACAGCAGCTTCAAGTTCACTGTGGATTCACTAATCCTTCACTTATCTGAACCACACTAATACTGCTGCAGGACCCCCACCTTCCACACCATTCTTTACTTTCTCTCTGTTTTCTCCTCCTCAATTTTCTCCCCCAGGCCGCCTCACTCTCACTGTGCCCTCCCTGCAGCTCTCATTCCAGTCTTGTTCCCCCTCCAGCCCCCCAAGGTGCTGCTTGAAATCCATCCTCTCTCTTTTCCGTCCTCTGGACAAAACAGAAAGGGTTCAAGGAGTAATAAGACAGAGCAGCAGGGGTGGGCTGGTCCTAGTAGGTGTTATTAAGCCTCACGCACAAACACACGGTTCACCACATGGCCGCTGAGGTGAAGCCCCAGGGGGTCAGAGGCCATTTCTGTTTGAGCTTGTGTGTATGGTGTTAAGAGGGCCAGTGATAATATGCACTATATCTTTTAAGACTAAAGCTCCCAATATTCAGTTCTTTTGTGCTGTTAGCCAATATCATTAAATGGGATTATGTCCTGAAAAGATGCTAATTTTGCAGGTTCTCTAAAACTGTATTCTTATCATGTAATAGCAAAGCTATCCACTGAAATCTAAACAAATTCAATTCATTTAAATGGGTTAACAGCTCCTTGAGGCAGAGTGAGACATGTTTTAATGCAGCTTTACAGACTGCCAGCCCCTGTAGCTGGCATATCAAGCTTTAAATGTTCTTTTAGCTCTTCTCTTAAATAAAATAAATGAAAATTACTGATGGAATCAAAATGCGACATTAGACTGATGTGAACTACCTGTGGTCAAGGAGGGGAGCGGTCTAGTTACAAGTAGCTCTATCTTTCCAGCAATAAGGATAAAGGCTCTTTAAACAGGATTTGGCCTGACCCACCACTCTATAGCTGGGAGCTGAAACAGCAGTGCACTGCCAGTGATGGATCATTTTTCATCTCAAAATGTGCTTTGGCATGGTCAGGAGTGCCAGTGTATGTGTGAGTGAGTGTACAGTGGGGGTGGGGGCGGGGGCGAGTGTGTGTGTGTGTGTGTGTGTGTGTGTGTGCGCGCGCGCAGGGGCAAGGCACATACACAAAACACGACTTAGAGGGACTCGCTATCCTGCCATCCAGGATGCATTGTGGTCCATCTCTGGTGGTTTTCATTGGTGCTACTCTGACAACACAAGGCTGGGTCTTCCCTTACTGCTCAGCTGAGCAATCAGGTCACCTCATCTTGACAGACACAAACACAGGCACACACAGACATAAACACACACATGCAGACACAGTGCATGCAGCCTGCAGCTGTTGCCAATGATGTCAGTCCCGATTTGGCCAAACTAGCCTTTTGTTTCATGAACACGGAACAGAGAATGAGGCTTCATTTTGGCAGTGCAGCGGGACTTTTTCTGTCTGATTGTTTAGGTTAAGAATTAGGTACTGGTTGCTGACATAAGTCATTTATTGTGGTAAAAAAAAAACTATGCTAAACATTTATACATTGGTTCCATATTTTCAAAGGATTGTTTTCTTTTTTTATATATATAATTGAAAATCTATACATCTACACATATATTCATTCTAAACCATGTATGATTCTAGGCTGAAAAACATCTCAATATTTTTGCTATGTGCTTTAGATATTTTTAGATTTAAAGTGGTCTGAACCAAGTTATTCATTTGGTAAAACCCAACAGAGAGAGCAAACAAACAACAACAAAAAATTTACACCAGCTTGTCTCTGCACTAAATTGTCAAAAAAACAAATATAAAAAGCTACAAACTTGATAATTGCCAGCCTCCACAGCAGGTTACTGACACCTCACTGTAATGAATTGTTTAACAACTTGAAAAGTCCAAAAATGATTTAGCATAACAGAAAGTTAGAGAGACCCCCCCCCCCCCGGCACACAACAGACACAACCTCCTGATGTTTGTTGGCAGGACTGTCTAAGGAGCTTAATTTGTACTTTCTCATTTTTCCTTCTTTTTCACTCTCTCCGTGTCTCTCTCTCACTTTGTCACTCTCATTCAGTTGTGTGTGTACGTCTGTTGCAGTGTGTTTTCATGGCAAGGGGACAATAGCGTGGGTGCCACTAAATGAAGCAGAGGCCGAAGCAACTGCACACTCTGTGGCAGTGTGATAGGGCGAGCCAACTCGGTTAACCAAATCTTGGAATGAGCCTCGGCTGAGTTAGGCACATGCCACAAACACACACCCGAGCGTGCGCGCGCAGACGCACGCACAAGTTGTCCCAGTGCCCAGGCAGCTTTCCTGCTGCTGATAATGAGGATGTTTGGAGATGTGCATTTGTTTGTGTAGATCTAAAACACACACTTTAAAGGCTAACTCTTTGGCTTGCACACACTGCCAGTCACGCACAGTTTCAGTCTACAGAATCTGCTTTCTACCTCCATTCACATGTGTGTGTGCAGTAGCTTTTATTAAAGCCCACTCAGAAACGCACACAGAGTCACATATCACACCTGCTGACATGAGACACAAACATAGCATGAGAAACTCGTCTATTGAGCTATTATGCTGTCAGTGACATTTTCAAAAATAATTCTACTTCTCCTGGCATTTCATGCCAGTTACGGTACATACTGCTGTACAAGCAGCTTGCCTCTTGATCTGAGATGTGTTTCACGGAAGCCCAGCAGCCAGGGCTGCTTGTTGGAGCAATGATTTGATTAGGTTCGCGCTGATTACAGTCTCGTTGGTTACAATATATAGCTCTATCAGAGAGAGCGAGAGGGAGGGCGGGAGAGGGAGTGATTGAGAGCGGGATTGCCGGTTTGTCAAGCTGTCAAGAGCAATTCTGTATTGTACTTTTGTGTTTAGCTGAGCTGTGCGTGAGTAGCCGAGTGGAGATTCAAAATGAATCAGCTGATATCAAAAAGTACCGGTGAGGATATTAATACAAATCTGTTAGCAGTTATCAGCACCTCGGGAGAGCGATACGATGCCGTGCGTGAACTGGCCCCTTTGAATCAGATCACAGCAAAGGAAAAGGAGCAGTACATCTGAACGGCTCCCATTTCACAAACAACACTATCACAGACAAACACTTTTAACAGCAAGTGCCTTGTCTTCGTATTGTGGTTGAGAGCTGTAGAATTTGTGTGCAGCTGGCGCAGCAGCTCAACTGTGGTGTGTAATATTGGCTGAGAACAAATAATCTGAAAAGCCTCAAATGCCCTCTGCCTTTGTAAGCCTTATGAAATATTAACCAAATTAATCTACAGAGAACATACTGTACTGCCACTGATTGCCTGTAAAAGAACAATGATTCGTAAGATTAGTTCTAAGAAATGCAGTCACATTTTTTATTACTGAAAACAAGGTGTAATTATTCCTTCTATAATATCATGTTTTCTATTAATTAGGTCTGTGCCAGCGAACACTGCTCTGCTTGTTTAAGTGACAGGTGCAGACTTAGAGGCATCTCTCAATACAGATTTATTCCTAACAGCATGTGTGCCGGGCGAAACAAATTATTATAACATTATGGGGCTTAACAGCCAGCAGTACAACATCTGATCAGAGGTCAGATTCGTGTTGTACCCCGTGAAGATATTTTTAAAGGCAGATATGATACTCTGTTTAGTAAAGCAATTTCTAGAGGCCTCAAAGCAGAACAAAAGGGCAGAGTTCACCGCGAGCAGAAAGAGCTTCACTCCAAACATGTGACCAGAAAATCAAGGTTGCAAAGTAAAACAGAAAATCATTTGAAGAGATTTTATAGATTGCAGATTTAATGTCTGTCTGATGGAAAAAGAGAAAGAGAGAGAGAGAGAGAGAGAGAGAGAGAGAGAGAGAGAGAGATCAGAATTAATCCTCTTAGCTGTTTGTTTGGTAATCTGATTTAGTCTGATTTTTAGGCTGCTATCGCTAGTTGTGGTTACTGATGCTGTCTCTGGATTGACCACAGCCATTTTCATCTCAACACCTCCCTCCTACTCCTCTGAAAAATTAGGGTTCAGTCTTGACACATAAACAAAATATCTGTATATGTAAATCCCTAACACACCAAATTCTGCAATGTGTCTGCTCATGAAATGATTCCCTGCTCTGACATTGCTCCAGAGAGGCACACTATGACTGTCCCTGCTCCAAATAAATGACCTACTTTGCACATTAACACACATTTACATGCAGGCAAGATCCAGGGCAGCTTTGTAGTTTCTGTTCCCGGCACAGACACTTCTTACTTTAAGTGCGCCACGGCTCCTGTCCAATTCTTAGAAAACCCAGCCCTCCTGCCATGTTTGAGGGGATCACTCAAGCAGTGAAGCTGAATGGAGACAGGTTAAACCATATTTCCCTTAAGCTGAACTGGAAAATAGGTGCCTAATATGCACCAGGTTCTCTAGCAGATTTGTACTTTTATCGTGCAAGTGTGTTGAAGGAACGTGAGGCTGGCACAGAGGCCCACCTAAGGTGCTCCCAGCTCAGGCAGAGCTATTTCCAGACCACCAGCCCCTCCTGTATCCTCCACCTCCACCTCTGGTGGGGAAACCACACCACTGCACAGGCCCCAGCCACAGACAGGACTCAAGAATGGATCCATTATTCACACAGGCTGTTAGGGGACTGGCACACAAGGGTAGGATGTAGCAGTGGGACACAAAAGCTCACTTTTACTTCACTTTACTGCTCAAGGAGGCAAAATGCATAATGAGAGTTAAGCAGTTTTAACAAAAGAAAACAGTAGCTAAGCATTCCATGTATAGTTAGACAAGTATAGTTACACAATGTCATATAAATATGCACAGTGTGATCTGAGTCACTAAAGCAAATAAAAAAGTTCCTAACGTAACAGATTTGCCACTGTGTACATGTGAGTGCTCAGTGCTGCAAAGATATGTGTGAACTATCAGGGGCTGTGTGACTGTAGACACACAATACAAAGCAGCGCAACACAATAGTGCAATGAAAGTTAACACAGCTTTGGATGTCATATCAAGTTCAGAGAATGCTTGACAGCTCAACGCAGCTCCACACAACTTGACATGGATGAATGTGTAAGTGCTTTTCTCACACACACACACAGGCCAGATTGTATACGAGTTTGCTCACGGACCATGATAAGAAAATGTGGTAAATGCGTAATCTGATATGCATGACTTGAGGTTTCTCTCTGCCTTTCTTTTCCTCTTGGAAATCGCAGGTTGCATCCATAATTTACACCAGCCTCCGTCTGTTTCTCTCTTTTCCACTCTGCTCCCTCCCTCTTTTTTTCTCTCCATCTCCCCCTCTCTCTCCTGGCAATCTGGCTTTTGCAGCTTTGCTCATTAGCATATTGCAGAATGTGCAGATGCCACCAAAAATTATTCACCTTCCAGCGCTTTGATGCCATTTCACAAGTATACAAAGTAAACTGTCGACATTTTTGCACAGCCTCCCAAACAAAAGCAAAGGGACAAGGTATCAATTTACTTAAATGTGCTGGGGCCAAAAAGGGACATCCTTAAGTCTGCTATTTTCTCACATCGTCATTCACCCTGATTACATCATCCATCATGTCAGTCAAAGATTTCTGACATTGCAATGATGACTGATGAGCGTTTCTTCTCAGCCAAGTTTTAAATGAACATTGAATATTTATTTAAGGGATATCTGGTCCAAGGGATATCTGAATACATGCTATTCATGCTATTCATGCTGTGCAAAAGCTAAGTAGAAAAAAATATTCATGCATGCTTTCAAATGCAGCCTTTTCCTCCAGGTTATTCAGTAGAAAGCAAATTACTGGAAGATTGCAATATGGAGATTAGCACTGCTGATGATTGGTATTGGTATTGATAGAAGCAGATCTACAGCCATACGTGTTAAATCACCACTGGTTCAACAATGCTAACTCTGCCGTTCAGGTTTCACACCCTAGGGACAGTTTGAAGCAAAGCAGAAGAGTATCAACACGCGAGAATACAGTCTTGTAAACATCCTTCAAATGGGCTTTTTCTAAATCGACCACATTAGAGGACGCATAGTGATATAGTGAAGCAGAGCATGGCATGGCACCACAACTTGTTAGAGCTCTTAAGTGTGACTGCTCTGTTAACTGACAAATGGCACCTGTTTGCAGTGTAAAGAGGAGTCGCCACCACCCACAAAATACCAATCTCAATCGAGTAAATCGTCATGTAATCATGTGTTTTCATTCAAAACAACCGTGGTCAACCTTATGTTCTGATGTGTTTGTGGTCCAAGATGGTTCTCTGCAAGTGTTACAGAGTAGTATCAATTTCAGTACCACAGGAAATAAAATGACTTGGTGACTTTCTTCAAAGATGATTTGAGCTTTTGTTGCCCGAAAGCTGAAAACACTGTATCTTCTTTTTCTCCTATGACTCATAGATCCTATTTTCAATTCATTCTTGATAGCACACAGTCTTCTGTGCCAGCCACTATACAGTATAATATGTTCACCAGTCTATGACAAAACTCCTGTGTGTTTAGTGGCTTGTATCACATAACAAAAAACACAATCCAAATTGCAGCAGTCTTATCTTGTTTGCAAAACCACGCTGAAGCATATCTGTATCACCCTAGGAACTGATGCTTAACTGTTGACATAGGTGATAAATCAGGATGCTTACCAGTGTGGATGAGGACGTTCCTGTATTTCCTATTAGGCAAAATCTTTTCTTAATCCTCATCAATCACAGAGCAAGTCTGAAATGAAACAAAACAGAATGCAATGTACATCAGGGAGTGTGACAAAACACAATCTGCTTTTAGTGATAGGAAAACAAGACTTCATTTATTGAGATGTAATAAAGCACCCTGTCGTGCATCTGACAGATTGGAAGCACATAACAAGGACTGACAGAGCTGGAGATAATGTGCATCTCTAATCCCTGCCAAATATGAAACATGAAATACTTAAATGACAAATACAAGTTGATTTCTCATCTTCTTTGCGCGTGTTTTGTACATATCGAGTTGCAGAAGCAGCTGTCTTTGAACTCTGCAGGCTCTAATCATGGAGGAATACTTCTTCTCTGCTTTTGGCTCTTCTCTAACTACGATGTGCAGATTTCCTAATGGGATGACCACTCGCTGATTATGAATGCTCTAGCCTACTTTACAGGAACGCATCTTTAACTCGCTTACTTCGGTGTTTGAAACTCCCACATCATTTCATTAATATTCTGTTAGTCTGCTTCCTAAAACCATCTGGATTACGTTTCTTCCACGTGTACAGAGGGCGGAAAGAAAAGACTTGAGCTATCTTCACAGGCTACAGATTGCCCCACATTTAATTACTGTTAACACCAGCGCTAGCAAGCTAAATACGCCTCCATGATTTATTCATTTTCCCCCATATCTGAGTCAAATTAAATTAGTCATATGGGTTTAATTAACTAAATATGATCTGATATTGTAATTTCACACTTGGATATGGGATACAGTAAAAGGGTACTTGAGCACAAAGAAACCATGGTAAACCAGCAATCATTAGAGGCTCTTATGTGTAGTCATGTTGGCATTACCAACAGCAGCATTAGCTGAATGATTGCTCCTAATAAAGGTTTACACACTGGGAGGTTACCTTTATTTCTGGAGAACCAGGATCACTCCGCTCACACCATTACTCACTGTTCCTATTAGTCATCGAACTGTAGCTAATACAAGTAACCCTGATCCTATTATCTGGAACCTACATCATTATGAAGATCTTAAAACTGCAATTAGGAAAAATAATAGTTTATTCTTTTAGTTTAAAGGGTTGATTTAAAGGGCGCATTTTAAAGCTTTTAAGAATGTATCAATCCTAACAAGGAAAACAGCTTACAGACATATGAGGCACACTTTTATTATAGGGCAAACATGTAAACAGTGTATTCATAAACAGTATCACCCTTTATATTAAAACTTTTGTAAACGGTTGTATCTGGGAAGGTGATCTTTTTTGCAGCAAATCAATGATGCTCACATAGACTGAAACACATTCACCACAGGACCTGCTGTGTGTTTTCCTATTCAATTGCACCTGGTCATTTCTATGCCTGAGTGTTTTTAGTTGACTGAGTAGTTCTAAAGCACAATATCTAATGCGGGTGTTATTTCCCACTCATACAAAGCCATCACGGCACTAAATGAGCTGCAGTGAGTGATATAAAAAAGCGTGCGGTAATTTACTGATCCCCAGTAGTGAAACATGAGGCCAGTGTAGCATGTTTTCTCACTCTCACTGAGAGGAAATATGGCTGCTTAGAGCTACACCGGCTTGCAAAACATTGTCGCACCGCCTCACGACACAGGCAGAATTATCAGAGAAAAAACAAATGGAGGCATTGATTCACTAGTTGTTTATTTACAGCCCTCTCCGGAGAAGAAATAAATTCCCCTGTTGAGGCTTTGTTTCCCCATCACAAGACACAACGGGATGCATGAGAAGAGGGGTGAGCTGGGCCACACACACACACACACAGAGACAAAAAAACACACATACAGATGTAAGCACACGTGCACAAAACACACACAAACGTCTTACATCTGGATTAATCTCCGATGGGCGTCATCACAGATGCCATTAAACGTAGCAGAAGGCGAGAATCATGCGGGAAAGAGGCTGCCATCTGAATAATTTATTCAGAGGCTCATCTTGTCTCGCACCAGGGGGATTTCTGCTTTCAATTTACACTGTTTTCCTCCCCATATTCAAATCAGGGAGCAGATTTGTTTGTGATTGGCACATGGAAGGTCAACGTTAGCAAGCTAGCATCAATGCTGAACTCAGTGGGCTGGTGTGCCGGTCTATTAGCACACTAGGATAGTGTGTGTACGTGTGTGTGGTAGTCTTTGTTTACCTCGGTGTATGCTGGGTGACACTGGAGAATAGGAGTGTGGAGCGTGGAGACAGCAGTGTGTGTCTGAGCTTATTAGGCTGCTTTCCAAGGACACAGGAGGCTCTAGACATTACACTGGCTGGGGAAAAAACACTATTGCTAATCACAGCAGGAAGATGTTAGGACTGCAGACACAGACTGGGGGATGCGCGGAAAGACAAAAAGGACAAGAGAGGGAAAATAAAATAAGAGAGGAAGAGAAAGTGGAGGAGTCAAGGATGAGAGCAGGGAGAAGGAGGCAAAGAAAGAGTCAGAGGAAGTAGGGAGGATGCAGGATGAAGTCATGGCTCTCATGCATGTCCTTACTTTGTGTGTCACGCTGGGACTAAGAGGAGGACGAAGCGGCTCACTAAGGCACAGGTCATCTGTGACAGGATGAGCCGTCGTTAGCCAAAGGCACACAGAATAACTGACGAGCAGGGGGAAAAAAACTCTCTTGGAGTGACAAACTGTATTTTCAAGTCTTCTTTTTGAAATTCCCAGCATTTGAGGCAGCGCAGAATCTGTTTTGTTTTGTGCTGTTGTATAACTCTCTGGGGAACAGATCAGTCTATTTCACTTTACACTTGATGTAGACGTTTCGAGACGTGAACACTGTGTTTGTCTAAAGACACTTGCTCTGTTAGAGAGGAGCCTCTCATTCCCTGAAATGTAATCCAAACTTTTACAAATGGATCACAAGCTTGCTCGGAGGAAACTGTGCTTACCAAGCAAAATGCCCTTGTCAATTGCTACATGCTAGCTGGCGCTGATGACAGGACTTGGCTGTTTCTGCCATCACAGGCATGAATGGCCCTGTAGTAGGCAGGCACAGTGCAGCAGTTCAACAAGGCCTCTTTAACCAGCTGAATGACAGGCAAGCAGACGGGCAGCGAGCCAGCCACAGACATTCAGCCCTGGCTGTTGTAATGATGCCAATTCAGCCAGACCAGAAAGACCACGTGATGAGGGCAGAAAACAAGTGGGAGAGGAGAGTCGAAATCTATGAGCACAGTTAGGTCACTAAGCTGTGTCCACGTGTACCGTAGGTCTCCCTGTGTCTCAGATTTGTCATCATTATCTAGCGGGCCCCTTATGTTTACTCTTTAAACATTTTTCTTGTCTTTTTGTTACTGTGGGGCGCCTATGAATGTGTGGCTTGTTGCCTTGTTAAACTTTAAATAACAGTGTCTACAGCCCCAAGCATTGTGTCAGTAGCCCTTTGCACTATCCACTTTGTGGAAATCTCCGTGCATACTGAGGGGAAACTCGGCACCACTATGACACAGCATGGAGGAATGCACCAGCGGATGTGGCTCTCTCGCTCTCTCTTTCTCCTTCTCAGTCAACCCCGGTCTCCTCCCCCCTCCTACCGCTGTGGGAAGGTCCGTATGCACCCAGTAATTATCAAGGTTATTTTCTCCAGAGGGCCAAATCCCTGTTTATGGGCATGAGCGTGTGTCACAGGGCTCTGGCTGTCAACCCACAGGACGCTGACACTGTAGACAACCCCAGAGAAAATCTCAGCTTCAGCGACACTGTGGTTTCCAGACCCTTATGATTCTCTGCTTTTGCTCCCTATTAAAAAGAAAAAGCATTTGCAATTTTCGGTAGCTGTGTCATGACCTCAAGTGAGACAGCAATAATGATTTTTTTGTGTCAGCTTCAACCTCAGCTCTTGCCAAATAACCCAGGAGTTATTTCTGGAAACCAGCAACAGAACATAGGGTATCCAGCAGCAAAGAAAACAATAAATACTGATGCTGAACATAACAATTAGCAAAGCTGGACATAAAAGTATTTGGTTTAAATCAGTGTAATTTATTTATTTCAGGCATTACAGCAAAGAGTACTGAAAACAAAGGTAAAATTTTCTACTATCATTGGTTCGATTTTGTCCCTTTCCAGAGCCAGACCCCCTAGAGAATTGTGACCTAAGCTACAGTGCACAATTTCCTTATGGCAGCAGCTACAGAGTAAGTAAAGACTGTGAAAGGCCAGTGGCTAACAAGCCCCATAAAAACACTACAATATAACAAGGTAGGTATTATACCAGTTAATTAGAGGTGAACAGGAAAACTTTGTTTTCTGAAAGAGTAGGCTTGCTCTACTACAGTGCTGCAGCACACTCGTCGGCAAACAAGAGCCTGGAGCAACCTGAATTGCAAGCTCAAAAGTAAATTTGTATGTAGACTGTTAAACTGTTAGCCAGGGTCAGCAGTACATACACGCTGAAATCGGTCACTCCCTTCACAAAAGCCGCTTCCTCTTCATTTTATCATGTAGGATGGGCTTTGTTAGCGTGCGGAAATGCCTCCAAAAGGAATGAAAATACTGGCAAGTCCCTGCAGCTCTTTCAGGAGAGAGGCGCGGGAGAAAGGAACGGGTCCTGCAGCTGCAAGATCACACATACACGCAACCACACACATGTATGCCAAGTGACATGTAGGTTGAGGGCTCTGGTTACTTACAGAGATGACCATGTTAACCTAAAGAACATAAACACTGGTGTGTGGTTACAGGGCTGTCAGGACACCATAGGAGCCAGCGGAAGCTAAAACTGATGGTACAGAATCTAAAGTTGGACTAATGTTGTTACGGCTGCCACAAAATTACAGGCAGCGTCATTGTGAAAGCTCATACCACTGCTAAAATCAGGGGATTTCCAGGGTGGGAATTACATATGGAGAATTAAATGACCCTGCTTCCTAGATTCATTAAATCATACTGTTGCCTTACAGAAAGATCATACCAAACAATCCAACAAAGGTCAAAAAAAGTTGAGATACAGCATCTGAGGAATATTAAATCAGAAGTGACATTTAAACAATTTTTGTTTTTAGGGGTCAATACATTCACAACTTGGGGCAATGTAGTATAAATGGACAATAAATAGACAACAGCACTCCAACAGATGACTGCAATCAAAAAGTCAATGGCCAGCACTAATAGTAAGAAACAGAAACCCACAAATTAAAGTCAAACCTTTAAATATAAGCCAATGATATGTGTTATTTTGTCCTGCGAATTCACAAACTGTAAACCTTAAATATAAGAACAGACTAGACAAATTAATGTTTGGAAGTATTTCGGGTGAGCAACCACTGCGATCACTGATTTTCAGCTCTACACTGTCTCTGTGTGCCACCCACATTCAGTTGACCCAGGAAATTTAAAACAATATGCTATTTTTATTTAATATTTAATGTAAATCGTACCTCCTACACAAAACTGACAGACTCAGCCGCCTACCACCATGTCTTTTCATTACAGCTTCTACAAGTCTTCTGAGCTAATACTAGTTGTCTAATATCAGTCAATACTGTTCGCAAAGGTACATTTTGAACCATTTATATGACTTTTCATTTTGTTTTGTATATGGACTGTAGCAGCCTGAGCAAGACAAAGTACATCACAAAGCCTCTCATTTGCCAAAGCACAAAAACGGTGCAATGGTGGTGGAGCTGCATCAAAGGCACTGGCCTGCTTAGACAAAGCAATGTGGAAATCAGCATCTGGCTCTGTCTTTGACATTTGGAAAGAACACGGGTCTGTACTGGTATGTAAACCGACCTTGTTAAGAGGATCGAACACTGGCCAAGCATCAATGTAATGCAAATTTCATTATAATACAAATTCTTCATTAAAGCTACAGTATTTCACTTTTTTTGTATATTATTTAGTGTAGATATGGTTCTCAATAACTTATCTTAATCTTGAAAGTTGCAGTGAAAGCCTCCGGTGGCACAGACTCATAGAACGGCACTGGCAGACAAGCAGAGATATTCCCTAATAAAGGTTTTCGAGAGAGACACGTCCTTCTAACCAATCAGACAAGGGAAGGACAACCTTGTGCGTATCTGTGAGACAACATGGACATATGGGTGAAATTTCAGGATGAACCTAAAATGCCCTATAACCTTTACAGGTGAACTTAATGTGACCTTCCCTAAACTTCTGAATGCACATGTCCAACTGTTCAATGTTTCA
>JAUMHL010000007.1:12326006-12360143 GCA_032362345.1 Sandelia bainsii | reverse complement strand
TTCTACTTAAATGCCCTACTTTCATGATATAATATCACTGTAGTGTGAACTTCTTACGTTTTCCATAAATTTCACCCAAAAGCCAAATATCCCTAACTTTTTGTGAGTAGAGTATGTATTAGCTAAAAGATGTAAAAGAGACGGGGCTGTCCATTAAATATAAGACATAGGACATGTGGATAGTGTTTCTGAACACATTATTTAACAAATGCCACTCATTAATTTCCTCAATGTATGTTCCTTTAACAGCACAAAGTTGGACGTTTGACCAAACAAGTGCATGGCATACTGTGTTATGGAGGAAAGCAGATTCAAGATGTACTGACAGAGCAGAGGAGCTTAAGACAGCTGCCTGAGTTTCTCTCTCTGTCATTCTCGATTACATACACACTCCCATGCAAACACCCCACACTCCACTCCCTCTCTCCTTTTTAGCCAGTGACAGCAGGCACCCAGTGATGACATGAGGAGTGTCTCTGGCAGCCAGTAAGGCAGCACTAAACAGACAGAAATATCTGCTCTGACAGACGGACAGGCCATCACCCACCACGACATGCATGCAGCTGTCACTGAGCTTGCAGCTCCTACTCCCAGCTCTCTGGTTGGATTTTCTTTTATTCAATTCTCTTTCTCCACTCCAAACTAGCATTTCCCTCTTTGTTCCTTTCTTACAGCTATCATATGCTATGCTGAAAAGCTACACCTAGATTTAGGACATTGTGCTTAGCTCTGTTTGACTCATGGTCAGAGAGGGGAAGGTAGGGGGAGGAGGGGAGGAAGGAGGTTCAGCTTTCATGAGACCAAAAGTTGTCATCCTCCACTTGTCCAGCATTGACCTGCACAGGTCTAGCTCTTCGTTTCTGTCATTTGCTCATTCTTTTGTTCCTTATTTCACTTCCACAGAAGAATCTGTTCTCACTCTCTGCCCGTTTAGCTCTCCCTCTTTCTCAGCCACAGCCGTTCTCAATTAGGAAGGTCAGGGAGAGGAGCGGAGAATAACTCAGGCTCTGGTATCTGGAGCTGGAAACCACTGCCATAAAGCGCTGCGCCAAAACTGGGTTCTGGTTGCATGTGTGTTTGCTTAGGTGTGTGTTCATGTTGCATAAATTTGCTCTGTGTCAACAGGTTGCCAGTGACCTCTGACCTCTATATTTAAACAGACATGAGTATGACAGAACTGCTAATGTTGTGACTGGGACAGACGTGTCCTCTCTCCTGCTTGAATGTAGAACTCTTTGAAGCTCAATTAAGAGATTCTGGTGTTAAAACACAGGCCAATCTCCAACACACTCACACACAGGCAGGTACACCTGCACACACCAAATCTTCGCCCCATGTACAGAGCTACTTTAATTGCTTTGTTTCAGTGGTCCCCTCTGAATGGGAGAGAAGCTGGAGACTGCAGTTTACAAGACACATCTGCAGGTGTTGCATTTTAAACTGAGAAACTCAAGCTGTGAGAACAGAGCACACTAACAGGCACACAGACAGAGAAATATACAGACAGATTGTCTCCTCCTCTCTCACATACACACACGGCAGGTGCAGCACTGTTCAGCGCTTTGCTTTGTGGCACCGAGCCTGAAAACACTGGCACATGTAAGTGAGAAGAAACTGGAAATCTCTTGAACATCTGTATATTTAAAAATTCTGTCTTAAATGTGAGAAAGCGAATACCAAAGATATATGACAAGACAAAGGTGCAATACATTGAGCACAGACCTATGAAATGGAAAGAAAGAATGTGCTTTTCAATGGAGGTCCTGATGGTTCCCAGTCAGCCTTACACAGACTCTAAGTCTGACAGAGCCATAAATACCCCAACTAATGCAGTTTAGGGTCATGTAGGTTTTAGATAACCTCTCCATGGCCGTTCTTTTGTGAAAAACTGCTTTACCTTGTTGCCATACAGCCGCTGGTACACGCTATCTCTCTCTGCAGAAAATAGCTCATTCAGATTTTTCACCCTTTTAATTCCAAACCTTTCAGAGCAGTGTCTCTATGAGAATCAAATCTATTTGTTATATCGAGGAGTCGAGTAGTTTGGAGGATCTTGTGTAGCAAGTCTCCTAATTCACCAAAAGAAAGAGCAATCAGCTAAGCTTCATATGGCATCCGACAGATGACAGATTCAATCTCCTTTCTCCGAGCATCTCTATTGTAATGTTCCCACACTGGCGTGCCGCACTGCATTCTGATAATCTATGCAAATAGGCCACAGATGGACAAGTATGTATCTAATCGAGAAACATATGTGTCACACTTTTAAAAATAATAATTCTTACATCTTCCTGTGTTTTTCGTTCTCATCCTTTTACTGTCATCATTGGTTCATTCTTTAGGAGTTACATGTGACTGTGAAGCTGGCATCTTGCCACACCATTTGTGAAATTATTCAAATGAGGACACCATGTTTCTTTTGTTTACTGCCTTGAATGGTGACAAAAACAAGGTTGGAGTGTTAATGAATACCATTTCGCACTCTCACTCACACGCTACAACTACCCCCCCCCCCCCCCCCTTTCTCCTACTCTCTGAGAATACTGTTGTGGCATTGGAGGAACGTCCTGGGCATTATGAGAAGCCATTAATGAGTGTGTGGCGTATTGTGATGCGCGGCATATTACAGTCATTCATCAGAGCCAGGAGACACTTGACAGGCGGACAGCCAACAGGTTGTGTAATCATATAAAACAGCCATGTCAGGCCCGCCACGGCTCCGTGTCCCATTCAGGCCTCTAATGTTGTTTTCCTCTGGGTAATTGACAACGCCAGACAGAGAGACCCAGTGATGGATAACATCATGGACCGAATGGCGCACAAAGATGGCCGCCAACCGGAGGGATGTCATTTTAGATGACAACAACATTTGAAGACATTTAAAAGGAAAAGTCTGGTTTAATAGAATTTGTGTCTTATATTTATATTGGTTATGATAATTTCGATAATTTAATATAGAAAATATATTTGGAACTAAAACTAAAATATTTGTAATAATCCCTGACTGAACAAGAAAAGTTGAGGTGAAAGTCAAAGATGAATGAGGAATTACATCTTTAAGCTGTAGATGAATGATTACCTTTTCGCCTTTGTTTTTTCTTCCAAATACATTTGGTTGGTCTGAGTGTTTGTTTACAACCTATATGTTAATCACGCCAGTTTTGGTTGTACACTAAAGCCATGTAGATATATCACATATTAGATGTAACTACTCATAAGTGTTTAAATGGAAAAGTCAATAAAGTCATCTAAATCTATTAAAGAAAGACTATAATCTAAGTTACAGCATTAATTATCACATCATGGCAAAGTAGAAGTATTACTCTGGTAATTATAGTGTGCTCAGGAATGTTGCTAATATTGCAATTCCTCTGCTCAACACAACTCTCAGGTGTATCAGAGAAGTAGAGGCGGCCCTGAGGCAGTGTTAGACGTTGTTAAGGATAGCAAGTATCCTCACACAACCTGTTCTGCTCTGTCCCTAAGCTGGAAAAGAGAAGACAATGTTCTCTCTCATCCTCCCACTCTCACCACTTTATACCTCTGCTTGTTTGTGAGATGTGTCTTGCTGCACACAATCCAAAAAAGATTGTGCATGTGAAAAATGGGCCGTAAGATGAAAACCACAATGAATATCACCAGCAAGGATAAAAATACACATTCCTGTCTTTTAAATATCATCGCAGCCTCCTAAGATGCAGCAGACTGGGGTGAAATTCCTGAACGAGAACAAGTCTTGATTAGACTCATATTCTCTCTCATTCTACGTTGTAATCTATCTATGTCTCTCACCTGGTGTCTGAGGTCCATGAACACACTTATCAACTTTACTCCGGAAAACAAAACAAAAAAGAACAAACATGGAGACGGTCCAGCACACAAAATAGGAGGGAAAAAAAGTCTGGGAATAGGATGTTAATTCTCTAGCTAATCCCTAGGATCCTTTGCTTGAATTCCATGCAGCACCAAAGTGCAGACGAAGTGCAGACAGATGACGCTGACTAACCCTAATACATCCACTGATTTCCAAAACACCCTTTAAATAAACAACGTAGAAAATCTGAATATTTTTGGCAAGATCAGACTCAGCCTGGTTATTCTGCAGGTTCTCAACTGGCTGAAACTCTGTTTGGAAAACAGAGCTGCTGTGCTTGAATCACTATTTCATGAACACCACGTTTCCTGACAGAATAAATAAATACAGGTTAACATCACTCGTAGTGAGTGATTGCAAATTTTGAATAACAGAGAGGCAACAAAAATGTGTTTTCTTAACCATAGCGCACCACAGCACCTCACTGTATGTGTGCAGGGTTGACGTCGTTGTTTTCCAAAAGCCCTGTGTTCACTATTCACCACAGCTACAATGGAGCTGCAGCTACGTGAATAAGCTCTATACCATAAACCTTTGATGCAGAACTATAAATTTTACCTTTAGTATGAGCAAAACACACTGAAAGAATCCAACCAACCATCACAAACACACTCTTCCTCTTTCCTCAGTATCAGCTTCGTCGCCTCACAATGGCCACAGTGTTCGACAGTGTCAACACTGACCGCACTATGTGGCACTAACATTAAAAATTCATCCAATCAAAGCTGCAGGGGAAAATACTCCTCTGTAAATGGCAACAGTCTGTAACATGTTTGCAGTGATGATAGGCTTTCTAAACAAATTAAGCCAGAGGAGCTCTACATTAGTCATCCTGGCTGGGTGTCTGGCCAAATTCTGCCTCAATTGCACAGTTGTTTGATCAACTGTCGGTGTGTTGAGTATGTGTTAAAATGAGGAAAAAAAACAAAACAGATATGAGACCATGGATACCAGGCAAGATGAATACAGTATGACAGCAGCAGAGAAAGGCAGAAAAAGTTGCCTTCCTGTACTTTCATGTGTCTATAGTCATGTGCTTTCACACACTGCAGCTCTGTTCTGTTAACTGGCAGCATCTCTTTTTCTTTCACTGTGCATTACTTGTCACTGTCGCTGGTCCACGCATGTGTTTGTGTATGTGTGTTAAACCTGTCGCTTTCTGTGCTCTGACGTCCATGTGCTAATCGCTTTGGCTGATCCCTGCTAGTGGTGCATGTGTGCGTACAGTATCTGTGTCTGTCTGTTTGAGTATACATGTGCGTGTGTGTATGTGTGCGAGGCAGATGTTCCCCAGGCGGTGTCATTGCTCAGTGTTCACACACACCCTAAGAAAGATTAACCACCACTTTATTTATTTATTTGCCCCCAACCCCCAATCCTCCTTCTTAATCCCTGGTAGTAAAGAATACAGGAGGAAAGGCAAAGAGACTGTGAACCTGCAGCTAGCTGGCAGAGCTCAGCACAACCCTGAGACTACTTTAAAAATGACAATTTTCTGGTTCAGGTTCTGCACTGCTGATGTTTTATTAATACTATGTCACCTTCAGTTCAACTTTTTAATTAGACCAGTGTTGGAGTAGTGAATTAATTAACATGTAAACTAGTAATTTAATTACATTTTGCTTTGGCTTGCTGGTAGTAGTAGTAGTAGTAGTATAAATACATTCATATTTACATAGTGATTCAGGTAACTAAATTACTTTTTTTTTTTTTTATTGTATAGTTAACTACTGAAACTACAGTGGAGGGATTGTTTTGTTTAGACTAGGTTCAGAAGTTTTTAATGTTTTGAATCTGAAATTGTAAAACAAAACCTAAATATATTAGGTGGAAATTAGTCACAAGTGCTGATTCTTGCTAGAAAGTTTTTTATATGTCATCAGAAGCACCTTAAACTCTGATCTATACTATAGCCTATAGATAATTTAGGATTGAGATACGGTTTAGAAATATTCTAACAATGCACTTAAGTCTAGAAATGCACTAAATCAGCAAGCCAATCTTGGCAAGCTGAAGATGGCTTAGTTTTCACTAGAAATCTACTCAGACACTTTCCCCTATGTGCCACTCCTGCGTCTGCCCACTGCAAAAACAAATGTTTGTGATTTTGAACCAAAGTGTGTGCACAATCACTGAGCTGCGATTTAAAAGAAGAATCTGTTTACCTGTATGAACTTTGACCTTGGTGGTACTGCCGCTGTGGTCGCCTCCCCTTCCCCCAGCCTACCCTTCATGTATTCCTCACACAAGGTCCCTCGTTGACCCCTCCTCAAACTGTGATCTAAGGAAAAGGAAGACAGAACAAAAGGTTCAGACAGAGGACAAGTGAATCACAGAGAAATACACCTCAGTGTTAAAAAAAAATGTATGCAGGAAACCATGAGGGAGTTTGCTATACTGTCCCTTCTACTCTACCTCCTAATCTTGCCAGAGAGCCAATGAACCAATGAACCAATGAACAACTACACCACCCATCACACTGCCATGCCTGTTTACTGCAGCAGTCTTGTACACCCCCCCTGCCCAAGCAACCCCACCCCCACTGCACAGGAACAATGTCCTTCCTAAAGGTTATCAGCAGCCAGGCGCTTGGTCAGCCCTCATCCCGAGTTCATTACACACAGAGCAGTGAGATTCACTACCTTAATACACCTCTCTTAGTTTCTCCTCACTGCTTCACCGCACACTTTACAGGCTAATACTAATTCAAAGTAAGGCCTGAACACACACACACACACACACACACACAGGTTTTGGTTTGGTCTCTAGGAATTAGAGTTTCTACTTATCTGCAATGCACTTCAGTGAGATTGCTGTAAGTTTTGTTTTGCCGTTTTGATTAAGATCGCATCTCTCATCATCATCATCTCTTGCCAGCTGATTTCAGCAAAGTTCTAACAAGCCCGACGGGCTGTAAACTGACAGGTACAAAGTCGCTAACCATGCAACATTAGGGCTACAAACAAACCAACAATGTGATTCTTCTTTAAAAAAAAAGAAAAAAAGAAATATAACATAATTTGTTTTGTTTTAACAAAAATCTATATCTGAAAATGGTGAAATACGGTCTTTATCTTAAGGCCTTAAGACAAAGATATTCCCCTAGAAAGACACACCTCTCTCCAATCTCTTATACTGTAAGCAGAGTGTAAGAAATCTTGGCCAACTGGATGCAGACAAATTTCCAACAGAAAGAATTTTGATATGAGTAATACTTGAAGGAACTACAATAAGGACAATATATGGGTGACCTGTTTTAGCATTGAATATCTCATGTTAATATTTAGACAACAAAGCATGGATGGTTTTAACAGGAGCAGTATATTGGCTGAATGTTGAATGGGGCCCCCATACAACCTAACACCTGCTCGTTCATTCATTTAATCCATGAGAAGGGAGCATACTGACTGTGGGAAGAAGGGGTTGATTTTGGACTTAGGCCAAAAAGAAGAGGACAGGGTGGACGGGAAACCCATAAATACTCGGGGAGGCAAGCAGGTGTTGCAGACAAATGTGATTTACAGGGTCTACGTCCCATACAGTGCTGACAGGTAAGCCTATTAGGTTGATATTACACAGCTATAACACGCACCAATGGACCCTCTTAAAATGTGTGTGCAGCAAGTGCGTGCAAATGTGTTTAAGAGAGATATTATATGTCATTGTTAAGTAGGCAAATATTAAGTTCTAAAAATTCAATAATTACATCTTTAATGAACTGATGTGCAACTGGCATTATTTATTCCTATGTTTACATTATCAAAATATTAACATTTAGCAACCACAAGAGAGCTACTGTATGTTCAGTTTCTTTGGCCAGCTAAAAAAAAAAAAAACTTTTTTTATTACAGCAGAGGTTAGATTGGTTTTCTGGGCAAATGTTTTTCTCATACTCTGAAATGATATCAGGCTTCAAAGCCAAAGAGTGTAGGGAAGAGCTAAATACTGAGAAGGCAGTGAATTTCTACATATTGGAAACTGTTGGAGAGCAATCACTGAAGAATGCAAACGTTTATAAGAAACTAAATGCACTAGAACATCGAGCGGAGATCTGCAATCGAGTTTCACTTGTAATACTGCATGAGAGACACAAGACTACAGGAAAATTGCTACCACTTGAGCAGCACACTACAGATGGTGTTGAGAGCAACACAGCACAAAGCAATGTGTTCCTTAATAATGTGGTGAATATTGCAGTGAAAAGCTGAGTGCTTCGTATGAGCTTCTGCAGACGCCAGCTTTTTCTTTTCTTTTTTTTTCTGTCAGAAGTGTGAACTCTTTCATCCCAGATATAAGAGGCGGTGGTAAAATCCTCAAAGAAAGTAATCGTGTTAAATGAGGTTCGTGTCTGTGTCCATGACTTCTCAGTACGAGTGTGTGTGGTCTGTGAGGGTTATAGGTGCCTCGGAGAGACTAAAAATTCCTGTCACCTTTTTAAACTCTGTGTCAACTCTCCACATGAGCCAGTCGTCTCCTGTTTCACTTGGCATTACTTTCTTAACGTGAGGTAATCATATCTGATGATGTGGCTGTTCATTGACTGAGATAAACCAATTTTCTACACACTCAACTCTTTCAAGTGATTCAAATGCTGAAGATGACAAAGCCCAAGTTTGCTTGTTAAAAGCCTTTAACACCACAGCGTTTACTTTAGCTTCCTGGGGGGAATACTAGTCTCAAGCGGCTGCTCCACTCATACAGACAGACTCACACGTGCACATGCACACACAAGTATACACACACCTTATCATCCGAGGCTGAAGAAGCAGCAGGGCTATAAAATCCAACCTCATCTCCTTAAAACAGGCAGGGCCGTACCTTGGAGTCTTAACACAACTCATCAACTGTTAAACCAGAGAGAGGCAGAGCAGTAAAAATCAATGCCCCCTAACATGGCAAACAGCAGTCAATGATGTTAGGTGGAAGAAGAAAGGGCGAGAATTTGCAGCAGTGCCTGGAGAGGTAAGGAGAAGGAGGGAGGGAAGGCAGAAGAAGGTCCATGTTAAGCTAAAAGCAGTAGGCTAATATATGTAATTGATTAACTCTATGCAAATAGAACTCTAAAAACCAGAGAATGCAATTTAAAGCAGCAGAGTCTCTGAAATCGATTGGTACTGTGAACGAGAGAAGCCATTTCCCTCTAGCCAAGATAAAACACTTTACTATGAGCTGTCAGATACTTATCAGGAGGAAATTAGCAGAGGAATAGCATTTTCCCAAAACAAACAGGTCAAGTGTTTCTCCTCCTTGAGTGGTCTTTCCCTCTCCTTTACTCTCTCCCGCTCTGATATCATCTGTTATTTCCTCCCGTTTAAATGCCAACAGTGAGGAGGTCGGGGCTGCATTTCATTCAAACAGATCATTTGTAATAAAAAAAATAAAACATGCAGGCAGGCCCTGTGCACCAGCAGGAGCAGGCTGTTGTTTAAAACACAGAAGATGAGGTCTCCGGTTTGCCTGGGTTCCTGGGAGCAACCCCAGAGCCTGCCAGCACCCGCACATACACACTGACGCAAGTCCATCCTAAATCTCAGAGCCAGATCTCACCAAAACAATATTTGCTTTTTTGGCCTGCAGTCAATGTTCCTGACTGAAAAGAGAGAGAAAAATGAAAAAGAAAAAAAACTCAAACGCACACACACACACAGAACAGAGCACAAAGAGATGTCGAAGCAGGCAGCAGCCCACACAACACCGCCTTGTCAGAGAGGGAAGAGGGCAGCTCGGCGTCAATATCAACACCAGTTCTGCAGTCATCGCTCAGCAGGTAATTATGATAACAACGTGTTCCCTAGGCAGCCTCTCTCTGATTTAGTTTCTGAGCACTTACCCTTCCTAAAATCTCCTCCCGATAACATCTGATATGATTACAAAGTCAAGATCCTTTTCAAGGAGCGCCCACTTATGTGCCTCTAATTTGGTGTATAGTAACTCTCCCTCCTGTGACTACACAGCGATGCTTCTCATCTTATTGTGTATGCTTAGTTAAGACAGTTCAGCATTCAGATTTTCATAACATTTTAGAAAACACCATGACACAAATGAACCTCACCTACCAACGCCATCTGTTATTGAGCACTCCACTGCCTGCTATTACCTTCAATTGCAAACACAGCCTTGCCACATGGGAAAATACATCATTTCATTGTGTCTGTTATCATCCAGTCTGAACAGTGGGAGTTTGGCCCTGAATGGAGTCAGTGGAGTTGACCCTGTGATTACCTCTGCGGCGCGGCATTTTCCTTGGTTGTCATCACAGCCGACCCCTTAAACAGCCAGAGCTGTTCTGCAACAGGGCTAGGCTGTTGACATACTGAAGACATTTAAGATAATCTAGGAGATATCTCTGTGTTTTCCAAGATTACATCTTCAAAGGGGAAATGCGGCCGACAGCCTCTACTTGAAAGAGAGATAGATGCGGATGGCTCTTGTTCTGAAGGAGGGGGTGGAATAGCTCAAGAATGCAATCATTCATGTAGGGGAAGAAAGCCTGTCCTGGCTGGCTAAACTGGCAGGAGGGTGAGAAGATAGAGAGGGACGGGTGGTAGAGGGGAACCTGAAAGAGAAAACACACCTGTTGGATGGAATAAAACAGGGGGAGGTATAGACAGACTCTCCTGTGTGACCTGACAAAGGTCGTAAATTACACAGTCCATCTCTGGCCCGGTCCTGCCTTTTAAAACATTTGGTATGCTGTCATGCCGAGGTGTGTGTATTTCACCCTCTGAACTTGACCATGTAGGTCAAGAAATACACACAGTAGATGACAGTTCACATAATTAGCTGAGTGATATTACCCTACAATATCATTACTTTATCCACACTAAGCTAACACTGACTGCTACAGAAAACAGATTTTTTTCCAAAATGCTTTCAAGTGTGTAATTAAAAATACATGGCCTTGTGTTGTAGTATGTATGAGCAACTCTGTGCTTCGAAAAAACACTGTCATTCACGGTCTTTCACAATAGCAAACCTACATGGTTATTTCTTAACATCACTTCCAGAAATCTGTGTCATGCTCATTTTAGGTTTGGATTTGGCCAAAAAGGTTCACACAAGTTTGATAAAGGGCTAAAACAATAAATATTTTGTAAGCACAATCTGTACTTGCCAAGATATTGCATTTCTCTTCTGCAGTTTCTTCTTAGTCATCATTTGATACACATTATATGATATTATCAACATGCCTACAAGGAGTATAAAACCTTTTTAGCTGATATATTGGTCCAGCTCATTTATCAGCCTAACTCTTTGAAATATGTGGGAATTAAACAGAGGAAGTCTATGAAAGAGGATACTGAATGGCATTGTGGGGAATGTAGGCTCCAGTGTTTTCCAGTGTCAGAGATTAATCTTCAGTTGGACTGAACGTTGGGATATCTCAGCCTGTGCGGCATCAGTTCTAACTATTCTTTGTGAAACTCAAATACTGGATCAACTGATTATGTTTCAATTGTTGTTGAATCTGAAAGTCTGACATGTATGAACAAGAATCTTTTCAGGCCACACACAGTTGTCTTTCAGATCAAAATGTGACAAAGTGTGGTGTTTACCAAGAAAAGTAGAGTTAAAGTTTATTAATCCCTAAGGGGAGATTTGTCCTCAGCATATGACCCATCCTGACTATTCAGGACTTAGGAACTTCCTGCTCCCTGGGCACTGTACTCTATGTGCTGTAACTCAGCTGATCATGACTTAACTCCTGCGTAGCCTGAAGGCAGCTCTCTCCCACATTGTGCTTTAAAAACTGCATCATCACAAAGCATTTTTAGATACTTTGCATGTCATCTGTGAGGAGCTTTGAGCTGCTGGCCAGCTACTTAACATCTCCCTCCCATAAAACAGAAATTAGAGATGTTAAATGAAATGTGACACACTCAAATTGCTTAGGAAGTATTCAATAAAAGCAAAAAATTATGACTCATATCTGCAACAAATGTCAGCAGTGACGTCCTCAGTGGCTGTGAGCACCTTTTAATGACTCATGAATATGGTTGCTAACGTGGCTCTGACGGACAAAGAAATCACTTAGCAGTATCCCTTCCACCTGTGATAAAATTCATACTAACCATAATACAGGAATAGTTTGAGTACTGGTGGAGGATCCTAGGAAATAACAGCAATTTCCACAACAGCAAGTAGCAGGAAGAGCCTGAGATTTTTATTCTTCCTTTACTGCCCAGTCCTCCTTCTCGGCTGGCTTTGTGATGTCATCAGTGAGTCAGCGACCAGAGCGGAGATCAAAAAGCACAGAGTGAGGTCTGTCTATTATCAGCTGCACATACTGTAACGCCATGAGAAGGCACAAACACCCAGACAAAGAGGCACAAGTCACACAACCACCAGACGGCTATTTTTGAGCCACAGAAGAGGAGGAGACGGAGGAAAACAAATCTGTCATCAGCAGGAGGCTGGGACTCAGTAGATAAATCCGTTGAATCATAAATGATAATGAGTCTCACGGAAAGGAACTTGCTTTAGAATAAGTGGCAGTAAATAGCGAGAGAATTCTATACTGACAAAGCAGCAGCAGCATTCAGTACAGTATGGTTCCTCTGATCTAGCTCTGCGGTGGGCCCCTCCTCCGCCACTCTAGCCTCAATGGCCACAGTTGAAAAATTAATGCAGCAAACTGACAACACTTAGGGCCTCCCCCTCTCTCTCACCCCTACCCATGTTGCAAACAGGATCAATTACCAAAGCAGGGATCCACTCAGGAGCGCTAAAGAAACAAGAGGCACTCTCCATCACAGCTGTGTGTGCACGTGCAAGTGTGTGTGTGTGTGTGTGTGTAGTTCAGGCAGGCTTATGATGAGCAGAAAGAGGAGGAGGAGGTGGTAATAGTCTCTCTAATGACAGCAGTAGAGTGGATTAGTGAGCCTCCTAACCCATCAGCATCACTCCTCCCAGTAAATGACAGAGCATGTAAATAACCAGTTATGGCCACTAGAAGGAAGAAAGAAAAGAAGAGAGACTAGGAGACTAATAAACTGAGAAAGTCTTGTGTTATGCGAGTTTTTCATCTGTGCACCTTCATTTGTATGCAGAAGAAGATTTCAAGGAGTTCAATTTCTACAACATCAGCCAAGTAATTCAAATGCAGCACATCTGACTGAAGAGGATAACATAAAGAAAGGCATCAGCAGAAATGGCAGCAGGCAGTAATCCCCGGGCCAGGCCACTCGTGTTTGCTACGCAGGCAGGCAGCGCTGTCAGTGGCAGCGCCCATACAAGCCTTATCAGTGGCAGCCATAGGGCTCTTCTAATAACCCTGCTGACACTCTGCGGTGCAAGGACAGACAGGAAGATGGACATAGAGACAGACAGGCAGACAGGTTTCACTTCCCAGTTAAAGAAAAAACCTGAGCACCAGGTAACAGCTGCAGACATGCTTTCAACTAAACGTGCTCCAGTGGTGACTGCCCCACCTACTAACCCCCACACACACACACACGCAATGCTGTCATGCACATTTTGCGTGACAACCATGTCTACACTCATGCATGCTGGTGCTGCAGCCCCAGTAGAAGTGTATCTGATTCTAGCATCATTATCACTGTTCAGAAGGTCAAGCACAGAACTTCCAGCCTGTTCTTTGCGATTTACGTCTTTGTGCTATTATCTTTCGTTCAAATTAATCTCCATCTGTAAATCTAATCACACTGACTCACCGTCACAGCTCCTGGTGCTCTCAGGACAGAAGCCTCGGCTGACAGGAAACAGTTTATGTAAATACACCACTGTTGACACAAGACGGGCAGCACACAGTGCCTCTCTGCTTTGATGAGATACACCGATCAGGGAACAGATAAGAACAGCTATCACTTTATTCTTTTTTTTTTTACTTACTGTCACCATTCATCACTATTTATACATCCTTCCTCCTTGATATAAGTTTCATATCTCCAGGAGCATTTTTAGCTCCTTGGCTCCGATTGCGGTTGTTACTGCAAGGAACAAAACAATGTGCACACAGTGTTGTACGGCTCCATTTGTAGTAAATGAATAACCTGAATATTGACACCAGTAAATCAGGGTGACACAAAAACAGAGCATCAAACAGAAGCACTTCCAGGTGTTCTCTGCTTGTGTGCAAGCCAGTAATCATTAGCTTCAGAAAGGCTACATGACCGCTTCAACTGTCATGAAAACATCTACTCTCATGTGCCTCGAAGCAGCCTTGGAGCACTTTGAGCAGAGTGGCTGGACGCTCCGCTCTGTGACTGCCGCATGCAATAGTAAAGACTTAATCAAGACTCCAGTGTGGAAGTACAGCGGTGCTTTCTGAAAGAATTCCCTCTGCGAGCAGTGATGGGGAACCTTGGCGATGACACAGAGAAGCCTGAAGGCCTGTCAGCTCGTCTCCGTGCAGCTCAAATCAGCACTGCAGAACTTCTACTGCTGCGCTGACACACACTCATACACTGGCTGACATGAATTTCCAGCACCACTTCAGACATCCACTCCATTTCTCAACATCATACTCGACACGTGGTATGAGATTTTCACCATAAACACAGAGTCATTGCACATCATTACATATATTAAGTTTATCTGGCAGAAAATGTTGAATTGACATAATTTTGTTAGTTATATGATGTAGCAAAATAAGCAAAAATATTGATATAACCTTATATCTACACAAGGGTTCTCGGCATTTCACTTAATTACCAAAACATAAACCTGTGATTATGTTACAAATTATGCCTTGCAAGTGCTATCCTATAAGAGCAAATAAGAGCAACAAACCAATGCAAATTGTTGCAATCAGTTGCAAAATGCACAGAATACAAGCCCCGGATAAAGAGAGTTTTAGGAAATCAATACAAAGCCCTAATTCCTTTGACAGATATTATCAACTCAACATTTCAAGATGGTGACTGATATTTTATGTGCCACCAGAATGCAAGGAGAGGGCTTTTAATAATTGATTGTGCTGGAGCTGGGAGATTTTTAACCGCTCTCCTGTTATCAATCATTAATGGAGTTTCCATCAAAAACACTTCAACCCCTCAAGTATCAAATCTCTCTTGAAGGTGGAGGACCCACATTCAAACATCCCACTTAATCAAAGGGCACACAATATGTTCAGTCTTTCTCTCATTTTTGCTTGTGCAAATTAGGGTAGTAACAGCACAAACTGAGAAATTTTCCACAGCGTAAGTGTAAAAGTAGGCTTTTTAGCTGAGGTCTTCTTGCGAGTGATGAGGGTTAATGGGAAAATTATAGATGTTTAAATCGCAGAGTGAGGACACACTCTGCCAGCCACTGTTTTTACTTTGCTTCTCTCTTTACTGTTTATGCAGAGCTGTTTAAAGCATGATATATCTATATATCCAGCTCGCTCTGCTTTGTAAAGCTGCAAGGGCTGCCTGGTCAAAGTCATACAGGACACGATGTGCATCAGCGTTTTAAAGGGTAGAGTCATAAAACTGCTTCTACCCTTTAAAAACAACCAGAAGGTTACACACAGCACTGAATGCACACATAAAACACACACCCACATGCACACACGCCAGAGTCAACTAGAGTTTACTGTGTTGGACTGACTTTAAGGGATCAGCCAAGATCCTTCAATCTCAAAGTCCAGTCAGGGTTACATTATGTTAAATGTACTTTGTCACTGCAGCATTTCATCAAACACCACCAGTGTTCAAATAGCGCATGAACATCATATACCTACTAGACTACATTAGCACAGCAGTTAAGTGATAGCAGAAATGACAGAGTATTCCTAATTACCCATCAAGATGATTTTGACAGTGTTCTGTGTGCCAGTGATCAGTGTCATGGCGCAGTGCCAGCAGCAACTCTGCTCTGTTTGATTTGTAGTTGAGTGGCGAATGGTACACCATCAGAGCTGCAGTAGCACTCTCTCTTTCACTTTCTCTTTCTCCTTCTCCTCCTGGCACCCTCACCCCCCCACTCCATTCACACACACACACACACACACACACACTTGCTGTCCTGTTTCACTGACTCGACCTTGCCTGTCATCAGTATAAAACACCTTTTTCCAGGCTGCTGCATAACAGGCGCACTGAGAGGACACTAAGAGGTTTCTGTTGGAAGAATTTCTAGCTTGAAGAGCTCAGGTGCAGAAGTAAGCAGGATGCATCTAGATTTAAGATACAAGATGGCTTTTATTTAGACACAGACAGAGACAAGTTTACATGCGGTATAATGTTTAAATGATTAGTTGCTTAATGGACAACAAAATGCATTGATGGCGACTAATTAGTGCTGGGCGATATGGACCAAAACTCATATCTCGATATTTTTACGCTGAATGGCGATATACGATATGTATCTCGACATTTTTCGATCCCATAAAGTAATTACAAAAAGACAACTATGGGGCAAATGTACATGTTCCAAAAAAAAAAAAAAAAGCTGCATTGCTGATTAATCAATTAAAAGTTGTTAAAAAAATAATGTGCCCTTTTATGCACCGTAGGGGCGAGCTATGAGTTGTGTTCAGAGCGGGAGCGCGGCGGGCGAGGCTGTCTTTGAGTTGTCAGAGAGCAAAACAGGAAAGAGGCAAAAGAGCTCTTTCGAGATTTACGATAGCGTCTCATTTTATATCTCATTTAGAATTATATCAATCATTTTAAAATATCGATATATCGCCCAGCCCTGCGACTAATAATGAAGCCTTTTATCAAGCAAGAAGACTAAAAGCTTACATCCATGCAACAGCACGTCAAGCTAAATGCTAGCATTAGCATGTTAACATACTCACAGTTACAGTGCTAAAAAGCTGCTTTTTAGCAGCTATAAGCTAATGTTTATGTTGTTGCCGTCTTAGTTTACCATGTTAGCATACAAACATTTGCTAACAGAGAGCCGAATTGAAACCAGAACTTCAGCGTAGCATTCCAGATATAAGAAAACGTCATTAAAAATCATCCAAAATATGCCATTTGCCACAAAGTCCATGTGTCATGGCTCAGCAGAAGAGGTGAGTCCATGAAAGAGTTGATAGGTAGCAACAAGTTCAGACATGTCTGTAATAACAGGAAAGAGAACTGAACATTGCAGAAGTTTTTAGACAGCAGAAATTACAGCTAGAACTTTAAAGAGAGAAGAGAACATTGATGAGTTTTATGGATACGGATAAAAATCATGTTACAATGAGGTGAGGCATAAGTCACGGAAGCAGCAGTTTCTCAGATGCTAAAACTAAACTATTTACTCCTTCCAATAGCTTCTGCTTTAGTGGTCTGCAGTTTGTTTGCTGCTAAAGAAATGCTAAATGAAGAACTTCATTTTGTTGACGTAATGACTTCACCTCTATTAGCACAGAGCACAAAGTACAGAGACGAAGAAATCAGAAAAGCTGAATGATGGAGGCTTCTAAAAAACAAGCAACTTGAATCATCACTCTGACCTACGGTGGACTGTAATAAGCATTTATTACATTTTTTTATAGAACTGATTGATCAGATATAAATTAAACCCTATGAAAGCTATAAAGGTGTGAGTGGAAGATGTGTAATCATCGTTGTAATGACATGCAAAATAAGGTATATCCAGATGAATGGGTGTTATTGAGCAGCAGCATTAACCTATGAAAAAGTGATTTATACAAGGAAAGCATACTGTTTCATACTGTGAGCCCTGGCTACCATACTGTTAGTGTACTGAATTAATGCACAGAGCCAGCCTGCTAATATTTGCTTAGTGAATGTTATCTCAAATTTGCAGCGTTGCTAGTTATTTTTTTATGTTTTTAAAGTGTACATCTGCTACAAGTCTGGTTATGTGAACATTGCCAGCAGTGCTACTGAGGGACTGGTCTATACAGTGACATTGTACAGTATATTCACCATATGTAAACATCTATTTTTAATCTTACTGTTATCTGCACTTTAATAAAGCATTCAGATCATGGAGCCATCATTAGCTTTGGAGCCTCAGCCAATAAAGTGTTATAGGTCAATTATCTTTAAAAACATAACAGCCACGTCTGCCATATATCTAATCCCAGTTTTATTTCAATCTAAGGGATTTAAATAAATAAAGAAGATGTTAAAATATTCATTTAGAAAGGGGACAGGCATCATAAAAGGGACTAATCTGCTTTATCACACATGCTAGCCTTTTACTTTTGACTCTGCTGACTCACATAAGATGAGCTGAACCAAAGCAGCTTCAGATTCAGTGACTCAGGAGCTTTGGAAAGCTGAGTGTTGCTGTGGCATGGAGTTAAACAAATGGGTCTACTGTTTTATCTTAAAAGGACCATACCAGTGGTCTTGTAGACTCCTGAATCACTGCTCATCTCAGATTATTTCAGCAAATGAAAGGTGTTGAGTGTGCCCTTGGAAATGTCAATGTCTTTGTCAGCTTCCAGTGCCAGAGGCATACAATCAAGAATGGGAACAAAAATGGCAACAAGCACGAACAAGATTGAAGTTTAAGAAAGATTCTCAATAGTTCTCTCTGTTTTAGAAATGTGTACCTAGCATTGGGGAGGTGACAAACAGAAACTGAACTATATTTCAAAACCTACTACAGTAAAAATCAGCCTCATCATCAGACTATAGATTTCCTCATACTTTACATCATTACCAATGGTCTCTAAAAGAACATTAGATTATAGACTGATTTCCCAACTTGCAGACAGCCTTTTGGTTTCCATGAAATTCAACATAAGGATCAACATGTAGAGAGCCGAACCTTCAGTTTCAGTAACACTATCCACCACTGAGTCTGAAATGTGAGCACTGTACACGAGCAGGAACCATTTTCAAAACTGACAACTGAAAGCTAAAAAAGCACAGCTTTGACAAGCTGTGTTGTCAGAAAATCAAATCGGAATGGCAAGTGAGTAAACACAGATGTGAAAATGAGCATGTGAATTTAGTTGTTTCTTGCTTTATACAAAGGCTCTCAAATCTCTGATGTTGTAGTATCTTCTGATGCGCCATCTCCAAATGCAAATGAGTTTTTACTCTCTGCTGTCACCTGCATTGCTGGGTTCAATAACATAACTTAAGGGCAACTAAATACTCAGTGTACTGTGATGGATTAGCTGTCTGAATCAAGACTCTTTAAGTTGCATTTCATAATTAGTAAAATGAACTGAGAAAAAAATGGCACACTGGAAGGTAGGAAATCAAAGTGAAAATGTAAAAAAAAAAATATGCATGTACATGTAAAATACAGTGTAAGTGGTTTGTAGTTAACAGATTACACCATTCAAAAACACTGCTATGGTCCTTGACAATCTCTCTTCAACATTTCACATTTTCCATGAACATCTGACCTGGGTATTTGCCAGTTTTGTCACCTGGCATGAATTCACCTATTTTGAGGAAAAAGCTGCCACTGCAACACCAAAAAATGTCAAAACAGCGCGAGATCATTCTTGATCTCTCAGGAAGGTATGTGAAGTATCAAAATTGGCAGACACTGTGCATGTCAATCCAGTTACACTTTCTCTAACATAACTGAACAGCAACAATTAACACCCGTTTGTTTATTCTGTCATTGGTTTTGTCATAAATGGTATTGCCCCAGGCACAAAGATCCAGTTTAACTGTCAAAATCCTGCACATCATTGCAGCTGACAAACAGTCTGATAAAACTGACATTTCCCTCTGCTCTTTGCACCTGTGAGTCTAAGAAAGAGCTTTATCAGGAAGACGTGGTACACTGCCAGCCCAGTTTGACTTTTATACAGTCCAAACGACAGATGCTCCACATAGAGACAACAAACAGCTTAATACCCTGGTGTGTGCGCGTGGCCGTGAGCAATGTGAATTTTAATGAGAGAGACGGCGAAACAGAGACACAAGAAGACCAAAAACAGAGACAGAGCTCTCAGATTGTCTCCCATGGTGTTTGGACTGGCGGCTGCTACTCTTCATGACCCCGATGCTTCAAGCCACAGATCAGATCAGGGACACTGTGCGACAGATGTCTGCCCTAGCGCTCTGTTCCAGGCATGAGTGCTGCTGGCAGACACACCAAGAAGAGAGATAGAAAAAAGCACAAGGGAGAGAACAGGGTGAACACAGAGAAGAAGAATGGAATGAAAAAGTAGAGAAATAAAAACAAGAGAGGAAGGGGAAAAAGGGAGAAAGGACAGAGGGATGACGACAGCTTGCTGTCGGAAATCAGACATCACACTGCACAGACTTCATTCACAGGATGAGATCCACTCTGTCATGTTTCTGTCAGACAGCAACCAGTTTGGTCAGAAAGTGACACTACAAGTTTAAACATACCTCGAGGCGTGACTTGCACCCTGACTGGCCAATGGGAGAAACAGGACACCTCGCATGTACTAAATCACCATCAGTGCTCTTTTTTAAAATGGGGAGGCTGTTAAAACAGTGAATAATCTGCATGGGGCAGAACAAACACAAGTTAGTGTCTGAATTTTCAGTAGAAAGTCTGATTAAACTAAAGAAGATAGTGTTTAGAAGCCTTTAATGCCACTACTAAAAACTCAACATATGACCTCTGCACAAAAAAAAAATCTCCCACTCTACTTCCGCTTTGAGGAACAAGACCAAAAAAAAAAAAAAGCAGATGAGAAGAGAGAAGAAGGGAGCTAATTATAGCCTCATAGCAGGATGGCCAGAAACAAAGTTGATTATCATCATCGTCAAGAAGGCACAAAGGAAACCTGCTGCCTCCCCCTTCCGCCACAATCCAATAGAGAGGCTTTTAGCCTTCGTAATGATTTAGAAAGTGACAAGTCAAACAGATTTACTGTGACAGCCTGAAAGGGACCAGCACCAACACTATTATTGCTCACGTGACCAGATCCCTCCACCCAATCCCTCCTGCCTGTTACAGGGGACAGCGAAGAATGAAGCTGGCTCAATAACAGCAGGCAACAAGCCTATTCAGTTCCCCCTTCGCTCAACACGAGCGCCCTTCAAACGAGAGGGAAAAAGCTCTGCTTTGTGGAAGTTATTTACTTAAAGCTACAGCCAACCAGATAAGGATCTGGTCACAGAAAACTTGTGACACCGAAAACGTAGAGATACCTTTGTACAATTGTAACACCATTACCCAAGGTTTATCAGATTTAATGAGCCATGAATGCAAGGTGAAAATTTCAACTTGCAAGATCAGCTGAAAACATTTCTACAGCAGCCTTGGTCATTCCAGCGGCCATGAAACACCATTAAAAACTCTTTAATCTGCAAAGGAGAATCATTAAAAATGGAAACATTGGGCAACCACTGCACCATGCTTTTCATTAATATTAGCTTTTGAATGAAGAAAGAGCCTTTTCTGGTGGTGTTTTCCATCTATATTCATTGAAAGGTATCTTCTGTGCCCCGAGTTACAGGATCTACATTTGACTTTAATTTCCGTAGCCCTGAAATATGGAGTAAATTTATGTTTGAGTAGCATGAGTCCCTCCTGGGCTGAGGCGCTTTGCCTGGTGCAGTCATCTTTTTTTTTTAACTCTTCTTTTTCTGGAAGGTGAAAAACTCCTTGGCTGTTTCAAGCTTTGAAAACAGAGCCACCCCTAAAACCACCAAAGCTGGCGGCAGAGGGATGTGTATGGAGAATTCTCAAGGAGCAGAGACCCTCGGGCTACGCAGATTCAGTTTCCCCCTTTCTGGCTTCCAAAAACAAAGGAATTCCAGAGAAAATCAGGGCAGGACCTCACCCCAAGCCACCATGGCTGCTGCTGCTGCTGCTGCTGCTACCCCCACTTCCCTCTCTCTCTCTCACTGATACAAACATTTCATGGCAATGTGCACAGACACACAAACACACAGCACAGCAAAAGTGATTTCATGCAACCATCAATGAGACACCTCTCCTGTTATACAATCATGTTGACATGATATCCAGAGAGACATGGTTACAGACACATGACCAGAAGAAGAGGATAGGGGTGTGTGTGTAAATGCATGAGGGTAGATAACACACTGTTTGGCCCTAATTCCTATTTGCGAGCCATGTCTGGCTGCTGCTGTTGTTGACCGCCGTTAACCAGCACAGACTCAGACGTCAGCTTGCTCCATTCAGACTGTAGCCACACACATTAGTGGGACGTTGAGCAACAGCCTCAAGATGTTGTGGGTCGGGCTGTGGTATGGCAATCTGCCTCCCCCCTCTCCTCCTCCTCCTCCTTCTTCTCCCCCTTACTCCTCCAAATATATGAGTCAGACAAGAAACGTGTGATGTCCTCACGTGTATCTTTTACAATGTCACCACATGCCATTCATTCCACTCAGCTCCCATCAGGCAGCCAAGTAAAGGTTACAGGATGGCTGTGAAAACAATATGGCTGAGATGGGTAATAACTGTATTTAATGCTGCTAATGTATGTAATCTGGAATAATGGGTAGTTGCTGAGGTGGGAACAGACAAAGTGGAGCTTTTAACAAGTTCCATTTCTCCTTCCTGCTGGATATTTTACTTGAAAATTGACTGAGGAAACATAAGTCAACATGCTCATCTGGTCTTCCTCAATCATCGCTCTAAATTTCTAATCTTCTAAATTTCGGTATAATGTATTCTACAAAAGATTAAAACCCCCAAAACTTCAACTAAAACACATGTAAGCATATTATTTGTTTTTAACCGTTTTAAAATGTACACAATAATCAGTTTTTACTTGTAAAATACCATCTTAAGGATGTAAAAAAATATATTATCTAAATTATTTCCAATAGCAGACATGTTTCTGATTAACCCTGCATCCTTTAAAAATCATAAAACACGGGGACCCTTGGTGTTTTGTCAATAATGTTTGCCAGATAATTAAAGAGCCCTGGGAGACAATGATAAACACTGTTTAGAGGCTGATCCCTGGCAAGAGCCAAGCGGTGTATCATTGCTGTCTCCGGAATACACGCGATTAGCCTGGTCTCATTACTGATATGATAAATGATGGCTTCCACCGTGGCTTTAGTTTGCTGGGAGGACGTACTTTCAACAAGAGGAGATTAGAAAAAAAAGTAGTGAAACACATTGCCCCTGTAATAGACCTGGAATAAACAAGAGAGATGGGTTATCTGCACTGTGATTGCAGATAAAGTTTGTCAAATTTAAAAAGTCCAACCTGCAGCCTGTTACAGAACATTCAACAATATAAATTGCTGAGATCACAAAGTGGACTTTTAAATTCAAATTATTTGCCTCTTTATTTGTTTCACTCCTCATCACCCACCTACCCCCCCTCTCTCTGTCTCTCTCTTTCTCTCTGTGTGAAGTTAATGCTGTAGCCCACCAGCCCGTCTCTCTTTACAGCTGGCGTATCCACACAAACGTTTAAAATATGCCCCTTTATCTGAGCTGCCCAGGCGGGAAAATGAAAGGGATGTCAGTGCTTAGAACCCTGGGAAAGCGACTGGCTCAACTGCAAGTGTCAAAACCGAGGGGAGGGCATCAAGCAGGCAAACACACTCCACACAGTAATACACTTTTTCTGTCATTGAGCAATGTCGAAAAGCAGTAAGAAATTGCAGTGTCCATGCAAAAACCAAAAATCGATATAGCTTACAGCTTCCCTCTGCCTCAAAACAGAGTCCTCATTTGCAAAAATACCTTTTTTTCCTTGCTACTGTTTGATACTGACCACAATTCAGCCTTTGTACTCTTTGCATGTGTAAGGATTTTGTGTTATCGGAGAGCAGATATTGCATAAACACCCCCCCACCACACACACACACACACACACACACACAATATCTGTTATCGCAGGATAAGAATTAATGCTGTCTGTTTGCATTAGTAAATCCTAGTTAATTTACTTTGTCAGAAAACAAGGAAGTATGTATCCCTGGAGGCCATGTTGGAGACAATTCGACTGCCTTCAGAGAAGCTCTGCCATCACTCTCCATCTCCCACGCAACCTCCACCAGAAAAATCTGCATCCCCGTACACTCTGAGAGACAACAGTGCCGACTAGACAAGAGACTGTTTATGGCACAAATGATATTATAAACACAGCATGTGGCGCATTATATTTAGAAAAAGATTCATTATAGGCTATAAGCTAGAACGATTTGCAACGTGCTGCGCAGAGGGCAATGACAGTGTATTTAAAATTAATTTGCATAATCTCGAAACCTCTTCAAAATGTTGTTTGGAGACACAACAGGTTTTAACTTATTGACTCAACCCAGCAGACGCTCTTCTTTGCCGGACTGGTTAGTCTAATGCCTGGCATGGACTCAAGCTCCGGGCAAGCTGCATGAGAGCGCGCCCGAGCACAGTCCTAAGTGGCTGTCTGGCAAATTAACCCATGTGGGACACTGTGTAAGGTGTGAAGACCTCTTGGAAGAGGCTGCAGTCTGCGCTGGCTTGCAGGCATGCTCCGGTATCAGGAGAGACAAGGCAAACACGGCAGATCAGTGCTGAAACCGTAAACTCACTGACCCAGCATGAAGAGGGAGAGGGGACTAATTAGTGGCTGTACTTACAACTCAAAGGAAAGGGAGAGAGACGAGGAGAAGGGAGGGAGCGGGGGGAAAGCACACACAGCACACAGAGAGCATGCAGTTGGAGGATGAGGACAATGAGTTTGTTTAACTTAAACAGGATTTACAAGCCAAACAGACACACGCCAACGCCACTCACTCAGACACATACTATCACTTTTCCTCTCTGTTGCTACCTCTTTCTCTTGCCGTCTCACCAACACAGATGCACAGCTGAGACGGGCTCTGTGAGGATTTCATCAGCAGTAAAAAAAAAAAGTGAGGGTAATTGCTTGCGATGGTGAGAAGTCTTGAGTGCAGGCGGCAGCGGTGGGCGAATGGATGGATGGATAGAGGGAACATTTTGTTCCTCCTGTGCGGGCTCTCATATTGTTCCCGGTGAGGCCGGGTGTCATTTATGATTCAAGGGCCCCAATCTCTCGACGGATGGGAACAGGACATGGCCATTGTGACATCCCCCGCACTCATTTCTCAAAGAACATCAAATCAAACATGCATGAGACGTTGACAGCGGTGGGCCAGCAACTTCTCTCTTCACTCTCCCTTTCTGCTGTTTCACTCTCTTGTCTCTGGAAAAAAAAGCACTTAGAGGACTGCATCTCCCCAATGTTGAGAGAGCTCAAAGATGAAGTGATGCTTTTAAAAAACAAGAAGATACGCTGATCTTTCGTCTGTATTACATCATTTAAACAGATACGCGTTAACAACACAACAAGTGACAGTGACAGAGACACAGCATATTCATTTCAAGGCAGAATCACCTTATGGAGAACTTGACTGGCAGCTTGCAAGAAGTGGAATATACTGTTTCTAAAATGTTAAGTTATTCAATGAAGGGTTTTGCTGAGTGTTCTTTAACAACGCCGCCCTGTTTCACACACCTGTGACCTTCCCAGCACGGCTACAGTCTTCTACAGTTGATCAGCAAACAACACACATTTGTTGCTGCTTGAGGTTCAACACTTTGCTGCAAGATTCAGCCTTATTCACAGTGACTCTCCTGACTCCTGACTTTCACAGTCACCCCAGGAGGAGGTCTAACCAGCCATGTTTCAGCCACAAGCCAAACCTCAGTGCAAGGTTTGCAGCTTGAAAGACAGTGGTGACAGGCATATGGCCTTGAGGTTTTCTTATCCCTGCACCTCATGCTGGTCCACTGATGTCATCACAGTCAGCCAGCAGGATGACTTACAACTGATGTATTAGTTACACTGCAATTACCAGGTTCTAACTTAAAGAGAGCTTTACTGTAGGCTTATGGGTAGAATTACAACAACATTTAGGAAGTAGTTAAGTGTCTGACATGAGGGCACAACCTCAGCTCAAACTGAAGTTGTAACTCCCTCCAAGCCCTAACTCTTAAAATTTGTCTTAAAATGAGTCTTTAAAATGCTCTGAGGCAACACAAGTTTTTCCTTATTAAAACACCAAAATAGGCACACTGAAAACAAAAGCCCAGTCTAGATGAAAAGTACTGCCAAGCTGAACCACAAGTGAGACAGAGAGAGAGCGACAGAAACAAAGGCTGACTTCTGCTCAGGACACGAGTGGGTGGGTTCGGGCTCATGGCGAGACACCAGACTACAAGAATCCATGTCAAGCGAATAGGCAGCAAGTATTTCGCAGCGCTCCTCAAACCAGTATGAACAGTCAGAGGAAATGTCAGGTTGTCATAACATTGTTAAGCGTTCACTAAGTTTTATGCGTTTAGCAGACTGCAGCTGTGCCGACACATAGTAAACAGCAGCAACTTGGTAAATTGCTGAGTAACACAAAGCAAATTAGTCAGACAAATGTAATTACTTGTTTTTCCTGTGCATACTCGCTGCTTCGCAGGGGTTAAAAGACACAAAGTGAGGTGCACTCAGTGCCTTAATTCTTTCTGTGAATAATTAGCATGTGTGACTGAATAATAGATCGCAAGTGTTTAAAACTGAATTTATCATATAGATTGTTACAGTTGGATCGATTAAAACTATGAAATGCCTGTTAAAAAGATACAGTTAAAAGTCAGAATTTTAAAAAGTGATACAAATATCAAATATGAATATATAACAGCCACATTGGATAGTCATCTTCCACTCTGTTTTCATAATTGCTTTAGAGAACAACACACATATATTTTCTTCCGGATGTTTAGCTGCAACTTGTAGCATAGCCAGTTTATGTGTCTGCATTTACAATGTCATTATTTTTCTGTCTGTTCCAACATCACCTCCTTTACATTACAGCACAGCGGCCGAGAAGATATAATCTCAGCGAGCACACTTGCATTTGCACCCAGCTCTGTATTACACAGCTTTTGAAAACCCCCAAATTTGATTTCAAAGTGAGTCTACTGGAACCTTTAGCCTACTTAGTGAATCAGACACTCTTCTGCCTTGTCTCACAGCCTGGCTGGCTGGTTGCTGAGAGGCCCCATGAGGGACAACAGAAGGAAATAAAACTCACACACAAACACTGAGTTTCAAACATTTGCAGATGGCTTTAATTCCTTGCCCTCTTTCTTTCACAATTCATCAGGTAACCTACTCTGAACAAGAGTGCTTTCTTTTCATGCTTTGCTGAGATGACTTAAAGCTGCTATCGGTTCCTCAGAGGGAGGAGAAGAAGAAAAAAAAGTTGAACAGCACTAATTAATGTGGTGCTGCTGACAAGTGTTGCTGCTGAAACAATTTCATTACATCACCAGTTTAAATTTACCAAGAAAGGAGGCACTGGAGGGTGCACCCATTCAGAATCTGTTTACGTTGACTGCCATACAGGGAGTGGACACAATAACAAGAGCACCTGCAATACAATGCAATTCCCCTGCAATAAATACAGACTGCAGTTAAGCCTCTAATGCTCTCTCTTTAGTTGAGGCTGTGTTAGATTTCATAGGGAAAAGGGGCTTTTAGGTGTTTGACGAATGACTGATTTGCTACCAGTGATGACAGAATATCCACAATTGTTACCCTGCCTGTGTTATGATGATAGCAGTATAGCAACACTAAGATATGGTTGGTAATAGATTAGATATTGTTGAGCATTTTAGGTATCACAGAACTCCACAACTGTGACACAACGACAAACAATTGCAGTTCTGCTCTTAATCACACTCTCTTCAACTTCAGCTCCTTACTAATGAGCGTAAAGGGTCTATTTCACCCCTTTCCAAAGTTTAGCTGCGCAGAGAGCACTCGGTAATAAAACGGCAGAAGTCTCCTCCTCCTTCTGCTTTCGGGTGCCCTGTCTCTGCTGCACTCTGCCCCGGCTGGCTTCACATCCAGACAGGAGGAATTTAATGGGAAGGGTCCATCAGAGTTTAGGCAGGAGGCTGCGCTAAATCAAGCAGCTCATCCACTCTGCTGCAGAAGCAGTTTGAAAATGTGGTACTGCTAGTCCCTATTAGGGAATCATACAGTTTAATATATTTAAAAAAAACAGATGTACACATTCATTTGCACATCTGGTGTGGAAGAGTGTGTATGCTGTGCAGGTTCCAGTGCAGGTAAATTACTGGAGAGAGTGGACACTGGCAATACAGTAAAAGCGTATAATAAAATTAATAACAGCAGAATAAACTTATTGCGAACAAAACTATTCCTTGCTTTACTAGAAAGCCCACTAGAGTCACAGTCACAGATGCTCAGGAGCCCTCACACAGTGCTCCTGAGCATCTGTGACCTCACACTTGGAGCCACTGATTTCTCAATGATCCCTCAGAGGATCAAATTAACACAATCTGTGTTATCAGCGAAAATCGAGGTGGCAAATATCAGTGAAGCTGCACTATACAGTGTAGTAGTAACAGAACAGTAACATATGGACGCGCCTGCTAATTGCATTACAACAGGTAGCCGATAATAGCCGTGCAGACAGTCAACAAGCCCAGACACACTGCTGGCTGTTAGCTAAGTGACATACATTCTCAGTTTAGCATCAAGCGAGTCATCAGCTGATCGACCGAAACGACATTCACACACACACACACACACACACACACACACACAGAGCGAGAGAGAGAGAGACCTGCAATCACTGAGTTACTACCACATTCCTATCCGGTGTCTTCACAAAATGCATGCACCGATCTAGAAATAATCAGACACGCTGACTTTATGGCTATTTCGCTCCAGCGCAACTCGTCTGCACCAGGCAGAAACATGGGATATAAGGCGCACGCACGCGTGGATATAACGCCGCGTAAACGTGCTCGGTTGCCGCTCACGCAACCAGAATCTGCCCCCTGACACGAGTCCATCAACCGCTCTTAAAGGTTTCCAGGAGGTAACCCCCATTGTTAGCAGGTAGTATCTGTCCAGCGGGAGGCAAACCCATCTTGAGCGACCCACACACACACACACACTCAAATCCCGCTTTGCAACTAAAAAATAACCAGGCGCGAAACTTACTTTCAGCTCTGACCTCCGTAGCAAATCCGCGTATTGTTTCTCCAAACCTCGTGTTTACGGCGCTCCTCTCGCTTGCTTCTCTCCACTTCACAAAGACGACGCGAGAACCCCGGAGACGAGTGCGAGTGAGTGACTAAATCAACTACCGTGGAGCACGGCAAGTTGAAGTGTCAGATTACACTGGCTATTCAGTTACCACAGAGAGCCGTGCTCGGCGGTCGCCGTGAAAATACGACCTAGATTTCAGCGGAAGGACACCGAGCGTAAAGTTGTAACAGCGCGCACTGGAGCGGACCGCAGCTCACAGCTCCGTCTATTGTCTGGCTCTGTATCATTACACTGCCTGCTGTAATCAAACCAGTTATTAGTTAATGCAACAATAGCTTATTATCAAGTTTATTAGCTATTTTATTGGTTAAAAATAAAGTAAAGTAGACTAGACATAAACGACAATAGCCTAATGGCAACCATTTTCAACAACAATAATACCAAGATGCTGCATAATAATAACAATAATAATGTAAGGTAATTTGTGACTATCTAAATAACGTTTGATTTGAATGTCAGAAAATAATGAAAATGTAACCATTTATCCGAAGCGGCAAGTTTTGCATTGAGATACAAAATCCAAATATTTTGAATTATATTTTTATTAATATATTTTATATCATATTATATAAAGAAACCATTACCAGTGATAGAAGCTGGAATTAAAGAGCGTTTCAATTTTTGTAATAACAAATTGTTGCTTCTATTATTAGTTGATAGTTTGTGTTGTTATTTTTTTATTAACTACGGGAGCCGAGAACGGCCGTACTTGTAACTTTTTTATGTCATTGTCTCGAGATAACGAGTGAGTTATTCTGTTATCCCGAGATAACAAAGCTAATTTATTTTGATAAACAATTGTGTGTATTATAATTTATAATAATACTAATAATAATAACTGGGGATAAAGTGTGTGTGTGATCCTTGGCAACCCGCGCCCCGCTCCAGCCAGTTTGCAGGCGGGGCTCCGTGTTTTGCGGATGACCGGTCTCTGGTGGAAGCCTCGGAATAACAAAGACGTGTTTGAGAGCAGCGGCAGGCTGGGCTGTGCGGTGACGTCAAGGAACAATGTCTCTCCTACCGGCACGCACACACACACAAGCTCTTCTCTCTTCCTAGTCAAGCGAGGCTGAACTGCCCAGAGGGAGGGCCGCTCAGCTCGCAGTTCATCAGATAGAATCACTCACTCCCCATGCTGTGCATACACACAGAATTTGCTCAGTGTTTTGTTTAGTTTTTTTTGTTTTTTTGCAGAAATATAAGAATAATGGGGTGGTAGATTTGTCACTGCAAATAAACTATCATAAGAAGCAGCAAAAGTAGGTCTGTGTGTGCACTTTACAAACTCCTTATTTCTGCTGGCTGATCAGTTTAGATACAAGATCATCAACACAGGTGACGAGATTAGGTCTGCTCAAGGGTAATTCACTGTTTCCCGTCACACCATCAGTCCGGGGGTCAGATTCCTGTCAGCAGCTCATGGCCCACGCTCTTCTCCACTTTGATGGGAAGGAAGGGCTGCCATCCTCACAGCTTCCTGCCTGCAGGGCTTGTGACACTGATGCAGTGAGGGGCTGAACAGGGTATCAGCAGCAAGGGTGTGTGTGTGTAAGGAGGGGGGGCCTCTCTCAGTGTCTCAAGGACGCCCCAGCCCCCCGGACGAAGCAGTTATCTGCAAAGATGGCGACAAATGCGGACAGTGACATCACTGACTCTGGCAGTCACTCATTTTTATTTCAGGGGCTTGGTTTTTACATCGAGTTTGGGCAAGCAGTCAGTGTCACAGTGCTGTAGCTGTGAACTCATCATCTGCTTTTTTTCTCTGGAAATGGCTTGTAGAGATGACCCATGCCTTTGTTCTGACAGCACTTCTGTTATTGATGTTTTCCATCTGTCATATCGAAACAGTGATGTTGACACTGTGATTCACATAAGTCACATCCTATGCAGGGTTTTTTTTTTCTTCCTGAAAATCCTCAGAGCTTCTGGTTGTCAGATCATTTGAGCCTTTTTCAGTTTAATAGGGGACAAGGACAGGTTTCAGTGTTACTGTTCCCCCAGAGCTTAGGGTCAACAACTGACACATCCATTGTTGGCTTTTGCCATTTAGCGTTCTGTCTGATCATAATAATTTTTTTTCTGGATCATCTATCATGTTTTTGTTTAATGCCAACTTAAGGCGACAGGGCCTGTTATGGGTGTTAGTGTCCCTGCAGCCAGTCGGGTCACTCTTCAGTTCAAAGAATGGCTTGTTGTCAGAAGTCCTTCCTTTCATAGCAAGGCATGCGCCTCAGCATTTCTAAAATAATGTGGCCAGATGGCTGCCAACAAGATGGATGGATTGTAGGTGGGGTGACTTCAGCTTGACTTGGCTCTGTGTATAATTTCATACACAGTTTTTCAAAAGGCTGCATCAAAGGAGAACAAAGAGAACTCTCAGTGAAGCATGCTCTGACAAGGTTAATACATATTGCATTGTGTTGGAGTGTATCAAATTAACATATGAAAACTGTTTAGACCTCAGAACATTAGTAACGATCAAGGCCAAACTTGGCTTCTGATCCACATTCAAACACAAAATGATGCACATTTCTCTTGGCCACCTTTCTGCTGGTGTCAAGTCTTCCCTCTGTGGAGGCAGAAGGGAGAGCGATGGCTGCTGCTGTGGTTTTGTGTAGCTGCTTGATGGAGGGAGACTTTCAGTTGTGCTGACATAATCTCTCCCATTCACACAGAGGTGTGATGGTTGTTTACAGTGCCACCCTGCTGTCGCCACCATCAGGCTCCTGCTGCTGAAAACACTACACTGAAGCAAACAGGTTCTATCATCAACTCATTTATGACATGAGTTGATAATAGAGGGAGTTGCAGTAGAATGACCGTGTGACTGAGTGATTGCTCTTTCATAAGCAGGGACTAAGAAAGAAAGGTTTTCCTTTGGTGTAAATAGGTTTTATGACCCCAGTCAGTGATGCTGTTCCTGACCAGGTTTTTACAAAGCACAGTTACAGTGATATATAATAGGATGAACAAAGATCATTCTGGTAACCATTGTTATATATGAATAATGTCAAGCTGGCAGTCATCCTAAGCTATTCCTGCAAAGACTCATGATTAGATAGTCTTGATTAGAAAGATTAGAAAGTCGTATAAACAATGCTGCAGTGAAATTCCACGTTCTATGGTCTTCAATAGAGATAATGTGTTCTATCTGTGAGGTTAAGAAATCACTCAAATGAGTTTGAGTAAGAAAAAACTAATTGTTGTGTGTAAAACTGAATGACGAGGAGGGGGAAAGAAGGGTTAATGTTCAAGACAACTAGAGATGATGCAGGGCAGTAAATGGATCATCACCTGCCGAGAATCGGCAGCAAGAGCAGTGTTTTAAAATAAGACAAGAGAAGTCTGGTTGAGTACACCATTGATTGTCTCTGGCTGCGAGAAGAACAAGAAGCTGAGAGAAAGGGAGAGGGACAGAAAACAGATGATACGACTGCTGGCTTCTGGAAGCTTGGACAGCCTTTTATAAATGTTCTCCATCTCTCTCCCTATGTTTCTGTCTCTCTCTCAATCGTTCTCTCCATTTCTCTTCGTTTTTTTGTTTTGTTTTTTGCAGTGTATGTCGACTGAGCATTGGCAGATAAGGCAGACAGCCAGGGCCCCATGCTGACTGGCCCGACCAGCTGTGGGGAGCACAGAGGCAATCAATGAGTGCTCACAATAGAGCGCCAGCATCCAGAGAGCTAACAGCTCCCTGAGGCCGTGGAAAGGAGGTGGAAAGAGGGGGACGATACAAGGAGGAAAAAGAAAGGTGAGAAAAGGCAGAGGAAGGTGTGGGTGAAGACATTTTGCGCTTTAATATGTGGGTGTCATAGGTTGTTTCCGTGCTACTGGTAGACGCAAGTAACACGTATGAAGCTCTAAAGCATATGTTCTTGTATATTTGTTAATGCCCACTAAAGCGTGTGCAATTTGAGGTCAGCGTTCATTTCAGGAGCTCTTGGCTGCAGTGGAAGCAGGACTTTCCAGTTATGAGATGAGAAGTGAAGAGTGGTGGTCTGACGCTTTGGGTGATGGCTGCTGCAGTTCTATTTTTAGTCGGCTTCTTCTTCCCTTCATTGTTGCATGGTTGTTTGCATGTATGCATGCGTGTCTATGTGTGAGCCTAAAAAAAAAATTATGCAATGCAGTATCTGACCTTGGGAAGAACACATGCCAGAGGGATATGGAGAGAGCTGAGTAAATGTGTGACCACTTCAACCTCTGTGTCATCCTTGACTGCACAACTAGCTACCTCACTAGTCACAGAGCAGCTCTTAAAAGAACACAACATTATTAATTCAGTCTTTACCTGCTCATTGAATGTCTGGTGCAAGACCAGGAGGGAAAAAAGGGGTTACGTTTTAGTATTATATTAAACATAATGAAGGTGGTGCGACTCCCATTCAAATCACCACACATAACCTGTCATTCAAAATAGCTTTTATTAGAAATCTTTGCATTGAAACATGGATCTTGTAACTGGAGTTAAAAAGGAAAACAGGCTGACAGACAAGCCACCTAAGCTAGTGCCTATTTCTCAGGATGACATTAATATAATAGCACTGGTGCCCAAAACAACTTTGTATTGATTCGCATAACCTTTTAAGCCGATCGATTGCTGCACTCTAACTCAGAATGCTTTGGCGTGGTCATGTTTTCAAGCAAGGGATTTGTTGCAGTGTTGCATGTTAAATATTGTGTAGTATCTTTTCTGCTGATGTGTGAGTAACTCATTTTCATTCAAGTTTTTTTTTTCACTTTCTCATTCATACAACGATGTGATGAATATGTTAAAAGTAATCAGTAGTCATTAATATCATCTAGGATTGATCATTTTGTCTTCCAAATATGCCATGTGACTCTTAATATCACGACCGCCTCAAAGTTTTCAAAGATATAAATACTTTGTTATGACATCTGTTGTAATGTGCCTTCAGCTTTGCCTTGCTGACTCATGCTCCCTTGGTTTCCAATGGCCCTATTGCTTCCCAACCTGCTAGTCAGAGTGACGAGAGGAGCTGGGAATCGAACCAACGATCCTATGATTGATAGGAGGCTGCTCTACCTCCTGAGCCACAGCCGCCCCCACAATGCTATGCTACAATAATATACTTCCTACAATAACTGTTTTGTATGTGATTGTTAAGAAAAAATGTGACCAATAAAAACTTACAAAGCACAAAACTTACAATTGCAAAGCAAAAACCATGGGTAGTTCAGATATCATGTGAGACAAAACACTGGATGTTTATGTATATGAATAATAGAGCAGATGTGAGATTATTACATTCATATCAAGACCTTCACGTAGATGTTGTGTAATTGGGGGGGGGGGGGGGGGGGGGGG
>JAUMHL010000007.1:12302877-12312881 GCA_032362345.1 Sandelia bainsii | reverse complement strand
AGCCTGAACGATAATAAAATTAGACATATATTGCACTATAATACAGTTATTTTGGAAATGGATTAACACACCAGACATGGACTTTGCTTAGGCAAACACAGCTGTTCATCCCAGTGATAAAGGAGGTGCTCTGCCCCCTCTTACACATTGTACTGCTCGGTCAGCATGTGTGAAGTGTATAATCAACCTGTTCCTTAGGATGAGCGTCATATTCACATATATCAATCAATCACAAAATTGTGTGGACAGAAGGATAAGCCCCAAAAGACTGTTGGGATTCAGATGATGGTTACAAACCAATCAGGATTCAGGTGGAAACGTTTAGTTGTGGTCTGACAAAACCCCTCCACTTCAAAAGCACTTTTGATGTTTCCCCTCTGTTTTTCCAGGCCACTCATGCATCAGTAGTTTTGTGAAAAACACAGACTCTGAGACAATATTAGAAACGATGCCTGCAGGCGGTCCTTTGAAGCTGAACGCCAGAGCCAGTCGGCCAGTCAGTCCATTGATAGCGTGCTACTCGTTAGTTTGTATGATGCTGGTTACTGCTGAGCTAGAGGGAATACAAAACAGCTTCTTCCTCCAACCTATGTCAGTAGTGATGTTAAATCTTAATATTCGGTCTGGGATTCAACAGAGGCCAGAGAAAATCCTGCAGTCATTTGCTCAACAGAGCATATAACATTTGGCATGAAGCAACTCTAGTAGCTAATAACACACTCTCACACTCACAAGTTAATATAACCAATGTCAAAAAGTATCCTGGTGCCTTTAGTCTTCTGAAGGATTAAGTAAATATTCATGATGGCATGGGTTCACATTCAAGATCACGCTTGCTCTTCTCACGCTGCTTTTCTTCAATGCACCAAAATACTTAGGAAAGCAGATATATTCAAAGAAGCCCAAAGCAAAAACACGTTCAGTGAATAATGTTGCCCTGGCAGTAAACAGAAACTCCACCATGGCAATAGTGCACTCACAACACAATTTCTTCTCATTTTATTTGATCAGGTTTTATGTTAAGTCTTTGCATCAGATGTCTGAGATTCTGGGTTGAACCTCACTGGGAATAAACATCACCACTGGGACGCTAATCATAGCTGTTGCTCCTGGAATAGCTTCGCCAGCAGGCAAGAAATCATGCATACGTTAGAGCAGCCATTAGGGATTACCTAGGTGTTCTATTTTATGCCACTTCTCCAGCAAACACACAGAGGGAAGTACTTAAAGTAATAGTTTCTCCTGTAATGAATCATAATGAGCCTTGTATTCATATATATGTGTGATCATAGTCTTTGGAGGCAATTACTGCTATCTTAGATGATGACACTGCAGAGTGAGTGCATACATGTGTGACAGCTTTATAATACATACTGGATGGATAATGGATATAATAATTTTATTTGCATCTGACCTTCAGTACACATACCTGAGGGCTTTCAGACTACCAAAGCAAGATGGTTTCACTCACATAATTCACAATCTCTGAGTGAGACATACCTGCTATTTTCAAGGAAAAGCCAAGTGAGTCTTAAATTGCATCATTAAACATATGAATGAGCATTTACCAGTTAACTTTCCTGCACTGTACTCTTCCTGGCATCAATATTTCATAAGCACTTCTCACCATTTATTCCCTTCCACTCCACCCCATCTTATTTTCATGCCAGTGTAGTTGACTGCACAACAGGGAGTAGCTTATATTTTGGGTTCCTCTTAATTATTAATGGACTTCTGAACACATAGCCTAATCCATCTACACAACTTGAAATACTCACATGGGGAGAAATCACTTTTTCTAAGGTGCAACTTTCCCTATCATATTAGATGCTGATCCAATTTCAAAATGAATGAAATGTTAGAATTATAGTGTTAGGCTGGCAACTTTTCAAATCAGTAGAAATAATTCAATTTCTATTGTAGGAAGCAGGCCTACATTTTCACCTGGTTAATCTGTATCACTTAAAGGGGTCATATTGAACACTGTGGTGTCAGACTGTATGAAGTCCATGATTGGCCATCAGTTTTGGGCCACTAAACATACAGTGTTCCTCTCTTTCTGCAAGAATATTAACATCGGCAGGATCACTAGAACCAGCACCAACCATGGCCGCCACAGCAAAGCTATCACTAGCAGCTCCAGAGAATCACCTCTGCACGAATACCTGAACCAGCAAGAATTGCTCTGTTCACAACATTGCACATGGCTACACTAGCCAGCAGAACTAGCATTAGGAGTGAATGTCTTGCAATAACTTTGTTTACTCTTCCCAAAGATGGAACCATAAAATAACAACTGTTTCATAAAGACACATTATAACACGGATCTGCACTTTTTGAACTTGAAAACGATACAGTACAATGATGCTCCAGAATGAAATATAAACCCCAAATTAGGCATAATATGGCCACTTTAAGGTACTTACATGCACAGTAACCAAGTGGGAACTATCTTTGCTGAGTCTGTTCAACATTTAGCCACACACAGACATTTGTTTTACTTACTTAAGAACGTAAAACACATACAGTGTGTTGACGTCCTTGTTGAAGTTGTGATAGACTTGAATCTATGACATGGATTTGTGGGTCTTGGTGCAAAACAGGCTTTTGAACTGAATGTTTCAAGACTACAAATATTTACTAGTTTTGCAATACAGCTGTTGACTAGGTGTCATTGATTGAAAACATTGCTACGAATGTATAGCCATGCCATGAAACTGTCTACATACATACAATGTTCATTTTTTTTACTATTGATGTCAGCCTCTGACGTGTAAATTCACAGTCTGTGATATTGAGAATTTCTGACACTGACCATCCCAGTGGGTGCAAAGAACCACAAACACATGTGTGACAACAAGTTTATATGATGTGATGTCATTTTCTTTTGCAGGTATTTGGATATAAACCAAACTGCTGGACAAATTAAAATCAAATTTGTATCTGATTATGGTGGAATTATTGTGGATTACAATTAGATTAGATTACAGGAAATTCATCTATACTGTCAATGTGCAAAATAAACATGCAGAGCCAATGTGATGTGGTTAGCAGATAAAGTGAAGGTATGAACGAGTGCTATAGGTGCTACTTACAATCTTACATACATTTGCTATTACTATTCATGTTTGTATAAAATTTACAATACATAAAATAGCTGAGATACAGTATTTCATTGTGGGCCAAAGTGGTGGACTAACTGTCACACTGACACTGCTTAAATAGCCTTTTGGAAATTATTGCAATCAAGCTGAAGAAAGTGATACTGTGTGTAAATCATATTTTACAAATTAACTGAGGAGATGCTGCTGTGATACTCTCTACTATCATATTGTCCAAGTACTCAACTGCTGCCCACAGTGTTGACGACTGGTGCTTGTACTGAGATAGTGGATAACATACTATGTCCTGATGGGGTCTCCAACATAGTATCTGACAGAGGTAAGGTCAGAGCCTATTGATTTTTAACACTGCTCAGTGAGACAGCAGGCTGCTCAGTGCAGAAGATAGAACTAAAGAGCCAGTGTAAAGAAACACGGCCTCAGCTCAGTTACACTGGCTGCTACATCTATTTCATGTACATAATGAAAAAGCAATGCAGGGGATCTCTATATGATTGGCTTTCCACCTGAATGCTTTCATCCATTTTATCTCTCAGACTTGCAATCACCTTGAAGAAGAAAGGCAGCAGAAATAGGGGAGGCTTCCATCACAGCATCATAAACTTACAATAGGGAACAGGGGAGAAGTGGGAACAAAAATCGGTCCAGGACTTTGGACTCAGACTGCACCATCACATAGATGATGCCAAGCTTTGTAAGACTCATGTAGTAAAAATAATTAGTAATTTGTAGAACTATATGTAAAATAGAAAATGCACATGAATTATATAATTGTGTAATGTAATGTGTCTAATTATTAACTTATTTACACAATTTGAATTTCAGATTTATTGATGATTTTATGCTGTTTTTAAAGAAAAAATGTATCAGAAATATCTAATAAATTTACATATGTATGCCTGGGTTGACACACTAAATATCAAGAGAAATTTAAGTGAGATAGTTCCTATGTACTGATGTATAGTTAACATTGTGTTAAACTGTATTTCCCACTTTCCATTCTCTATAACTCCAAGTCATCACAGTACAGCACTAAACATATTTTGGTGGCTCTTCTTCTTTCATTTGATCTTTTTGTAATACAGTTCTTTAGAATTGTGACAATTGTAAAGACTTTAAGTATATAAAGTATTCACAGTCATCTTGTCCTGTCTACTCACCTTTTATGTGTTACCAGATAAACTGCTATATATATATAAAAGAAATCATTACAATCTTAAATAGTGATAAATACAGTCATTTGAGTGCTGTGTGACACATAGTTTGCTTTAAGCAGTGCAGGTGTTCACCGACTGACATATGCTCACTGCTGATACCGTTCTGTACTACAAACCTCAGTATATGACTCAACTTGCTGCTGGTAATATCAGCTCTCATGCAGACTTGCTGTCTGTGCACTTCTTGTACATGGTGAACTGCAGCCCATGCATAGCACACAAATGAAAGCTGAGAAAACCACTTGGGAGTTTCAGGATTCTCCAGATTCATTCATGTACCAAAATCAGTCAGTAGACTCAGTGCTTGTTAGCCTGTGGCCTGTATTTGAATTCATGTGTGTAAATGGCCCGTTACAATGTGGATATTCCTCCTTTGGAGAGGCTCCCTGCTGCACTTTTGTACACAACTTACACAACTTGGAGTGCCTGTTTGTGCAATTAATTTCATTTGCATATAACTGCAGCTACTATCATGATACATATGAGGTAGTGTTTTGTTTATTTGTTTTAAATGTACATACATTAACACTTTTATTGAAATTCCTGATTCAAATCTTTATGTAATCTGCAGCTTCACATTTTCAGGGGATAATGATGCATATTAATTATGACTCTTAGGATAAGAATAAAGTCAGGTTCAGGTTAAGGTAAGAGGAAACAAAAAGACATAGAAACAAACACCGACATATCATGTTATTCTACCCTGCAAAGTGAGCAGCACCAAATACTGGAAAACATATATTTTATACATTTAGTGGTCTGCATTATGTATACACCAAGGGATGATATTGGTGTAGATGACAGAAATAGGTAAGCAAGGAGAGCAGCCATCACTGAGCCACCAGCCCAATTTTGTGCAGTGTCTCACTGTAAAAACTTCTTATTTTCAATAGCCACCCTGCCATTGCAATAGCAGCCAAGGCTATGGCTTTTGTGTGCTCTAAAGGAGAGGTGAGGGAATATTATAGCCTTTTAACCATGCTCCTCCACCCAGCAGCAGTTTAGGACTAGAGTGACAGAGAGCCAACACAAAGCTAATTCCACCCCTGTCACATCCGATCATCTCTAACCTTGCAAATGAGCAGCGGTAATGACATCCACCTGATGGCCCATGCTACTGCACATTTGCAGGGGTAATGTTTGATAGAAATCAATCCATGATAATATGGTGGATGGGAGAACTGAGGTGATTTTCTGGAGATGTTTTTATTTCTAGTCTGACTGGTTCAGACTCTAAGGATGTTTCTTTTGGCTTCCAAATCACCTTGCAAGCCAAGCAATGCTTTCATACAATTTAACCTATCACCCATAAGTGTTTCATCTTTTGTTTAGGGGTGTCCATGGCTCAGTTGGTAGGACAGTCATCTACAAACTCCAAGCTTGGTAGTTTGGCTCCCAGTGTCCCTGGACAAGACACTGAACCCGGAACTCTTGGCGCCTTACGGGGGCTGCCTGTCCACAAGAATTTCCCCAAAGGGATTAATAAAGTATCCGTTATTATTATTAAATGTACATCAGAAAGATTATCATGTTTTTGTCTTATGGTGTTTAGCTTTGCTTGTCATTGTAATCACTCAAAGTGTTTATTTAATTCTAAATAAAACTAGCACAATTACAAAATACTTTATAATAAATTAAAATCCTATTGATAAACTATTGACAAACACTGTAAAATAAAGGGACATAAAACTATGAATACTTTTAGGTGCATACGCAGAAGTGTAAAAAAATGCTGAAACTGGAGCTCTTGAAAATCTTAAAGGTGGCTTTCTGAGATGGAGTCAGCTATAATCAGAAAAATCAAGATACTTAGCTAACAGACTAAACAAATAATCAATTTTAGAAATGTAGTAGCTAAGATAATTCACAAATATCCAAATATTTTGAGGTGGCAAACACATACATACAGCCGTATTATAGTAGAACACTATCCAAATGATAAAAATAGGGCACTTTATATTCACTATTTAGTGCCACAGACAACCATTAAGTCCCTTTAGATTATTAAAAATCTAAAATTGAGCTCTAATTTATAAAAGAATTCAGACTCTTTGCTGTGATCAGGTGTTTCCTGTGTGCTTGATTTATGCTTGGATTAAGTCCGCATGTGGATATTGACTAGTTATTGTTCAAAAAGGCACACAACTGTTGTATATGACAACATTAAAAATATAAAATCTAAGGATCTCTCTGTGGACCTCAATTAAGATACAAAATACAATTGTGGGGAGGCATAGATCAGCACAAGAGTATAAAACCATCTCCAAACCTTTGAGTATATAATTAATTATTCTAATAATGGGTAATAATTGTGAAATGGAATTAGTCTGAAAGTGCTCCTAGAGTCCATCTGGTCATATTGAGCAAATGGGCAAAAAGGGTTAGGGTTAGGGCCTTGCTCTGTGACACGACCAAGAACCCAACGGTCGCTTTAACGTCAGAAGTCCTCTGCAGAGAAGGAAAAACTTCATGGGAGAGCAGAAGGATGATCATCTAAGCAGCACTCCATCAGTCAGGTCTGTATGGCATATAAGTACAGAACATATGACAGCCTGCTTTGCCAAATGACATTTAAAGGACTGTGAAAGCAAGAGGAAAAAGATTCAACTCTTTGGACAGAGCAGCCTTCAGGCACAGACACTCACTATCACTTGCTAACACCTAAAGCATTCAGACATTAGAATTAAATTCAAAGTACTGAATTACAGGTCTGAGAGTTACTGAGTATATACTGTCCATTTAAAATTATATCTACAACACAATAAGACATGCAAAAAGCAAATGAGTAAGAAGCAACTGTATGTACTGTATATGTGGACATATTGAGAGCCACTAACGACACCCATGAATTATACATTTCTCTGGTGACGAAACATATTATGGGATCTGAGAGGCAATATGAGCAAATCTCCCTTTTTATTCATGCCAGTCCTGTTTAATGAATCACTGGGAGATTGCTCTCACTGTTGCCATTTATCAAAGCTTCTCTGCTGCTGATTGAAGAGGGTAATATGAACAGGAATACCAATGAGTGGAGGAATGTGCACTGGCTGAAAAATGGCAGAATAACTCAGCCATACAGTCAGCCAAGTGTTGTGTGCAGTCCAAACACAACCTTGTCCCATTGCTACTTGGAATGAAGTCTATTACAATTTGACTGTGTTCTCTGATGATATAGAGAGGCTATATCATACTGCTGTGCACTCTGAAGGGACTGGGCTAATTCAGTTTTAGACTGTTATTGGAAAACCATGTACCACAGTCATATTGGTACTTTGGAAGCTGCATGATGCAATGTTAAGTCCCAAACACAAATTTGTTTTATGGATTGTAGAAAACTGGACCAGGCGTGAGCCCTAGGGAACATTTTGTGCATAAATTCAATCTATAAATTTGTCCATATGCAGTTCGTATTTCTAGAATAATGATAAGTTATATCCATTTAGATTTTTGGGATGTTATTTATGTTTTATTTAGAAAAATAGTTTTGTCTGTATTACATATTTTGTATTATACATAATTGTTCAGCCACCAATTTTTCAAGAACTTCTGAGATGGTATCATTAATAGCTCTTTAATTACATGCCGGTACTCGCAGGTAATTCTATACTTAAAAACAAGAGTTATGCTTGTGAAATATGCTTGTCTGACTTTTTTGCTAAGATTTAGCAGATTGATTGATACTTACGCATATCAGTCTGTTAAATATGAAGCTACCAGCCAGCACCAGCTTAGCTTAACATAAAGATCAGAAATCATGAAATAGTAGCCTTGTAAAACCACAATTTTGTTATCAACATTGTCATGTTTGCACTCCAGTCTTTTAGATATAACATGCTAATTAGTGAGTGTGATAAATACTGTATTGGGCTACAGCTAGAAGGCATTTAGCTTAGCTTAGCTTAGCTTAGCACAAAGACAACTGGAACCAGCTATACTAGCTAAAACTCACTAACACAATCCAGCACATAATGCCCCATCAAACCACAACATGCCATTTTTCTACTTTGGATTTTGTGTGGCTTAAAGAACTAGATATGTTAATTATGACCTTTAGAACTGCTGGTAGGAAGATTTTGTCACCTTTGGACAGAGCCAGGCTAGCTGTTTCTCCCTAAGCTGACATGGTAGCTTCATTTTGTGCATACAGATGTGAGCCTGATATCGATCTTCTCATTTAACTGTTCTGTAAAGAACTCAGTAAGAGTCATTACCAATAATATACGAATAATAATAATATGATTATCATGTCAAGAATAGTGAAAATTACAACAAAATGCTGCATTTTATAGCATATTTGAATATTCAATTTAATTAGCAAATTGATGGACCTTGACGAATTAATGATTGAAAATTATGTGCGGGTCATATGTCTGTATTTTGTACAATTTACAAAGCTGTTAAGTCTATATCAAGTATCATCTCTGTAAAACCCAAACACATAAAAACACGTGCACATGATTCTTCAGTGAACTCACACACACACACCTTCCAGCCTGGATAGTACAGCGTGGCCATAACACAGAGCATTCCATCATACTGTCACTCACATCTGCTGCCCTTTCTCATTACTGCACCCTCCCCATTCTCCCTCTCCTATACTTCCCTTTCAGCCAAATCCCCCTTTTTTCCTCTGCTCTTCCACTGCCTTACACGTTACTACCCTGCTCCCTTTTCTTCCTTCCACAGACAATTCGTCCACGCCAGCAAAAATGAACAGAATTCCTCAGGACGTGGGTGGGTTGGTGGGGAGGCAGGTGGGCTGACACGCTTTTACATCGGTCTGATGTCCTTGGAGCCTCAGACAGCATGTTCACAGGCCACAGTGTGGTTTCAATATACCTCACATGATTGAAACTGAGAAGTGATTTTTCACATGTGCACAGAATTAAACATCATGTTTCAGTCCCTGAACCTGTGAAAATAGGTTGCTGGAAAATACCATTGTCGCATTTCTGCAACCATACAGTATATCCATGGGAGCTCTGTCTGTTTGGACAGATGTAGTGTGCTGCAGCATTTGCAGTTTCTTTTCCTCTGTGCCACTTCCAGAAAGGGATTAATGACAAAACCATGTCAGACTGGTGATGCAAAAAGGATAATTAGGATTCACGAAACACAGTTTGTCCTCAAAAGCAAATCACTTCCCTGGTGCTCAGGGGCTACCAAGGCACATCTCATTTTATATATCAGCACCTAGCAACTGACAGATGGAGTGAACTTAGTGCAGGCTGCCAAAGCTGATAGGACACTGCAGGACTGCAAAATGAGCTGTGATGATTCCCCTGCTGAGGACAACAAGAGAGACATACCTCATTAAGATGCATAGCATCCTCAAATGCCCAGCCACACTTTACAGAAGCAAGTTGCCCCTTTGCAGAAATGTTCACGGTGCCCCTGAAAACATAGTCTGGAGCTGATAAATGCAAAACAAACAGAGGTCAGCTTGATAACTGTAAACATAAATTTGGTAGAGCATCAAAAATCAAAAATATATACTAAGATACTGTATAATATGCAGTTTATAATCAAATTGATGCACATCATTGGATTGGTATACACTACCAGTCAAAAGTTTGGACACACATAGAAATGACCATGTTTGTGCAAGAAAAGCAGATTTCATAACATCAAATTGATCAGAATGAATGTGTAGACATTGTTC
>JAUMHL010000007.1:12213303-12295067 GCA_032362345.1 Sandelia bainsii | reverse complement strand
ATAGTGCATTTTAGGTTCATCCTGAAATTTCACCCGAAAGCCGAATATCCCTAACTTTTTGTGAGTAGTGTATATAGGCTACAAGGCCAGGTTAACCTGTTGAGGGGGGTCTTTGGCCAGCATTTGCTGTTGGGCCCTACTGACCCCAATTCCTGCCCACTACTTCTGTGCATTGGTCTCAGTGACCTTTAATTTCCCATTAAGTAAAGTGCACACAGCAAACTATACAATTAATTTGACACTCAGTAATTGACCAGTGCTCTTCTCCTGTGCTCAATTAACACCTGGCTCCAAACTTTCCATGTGTCATTTACCATGTGTCAAAGTACAAATTTATTTAGGAATACACACCAGTTTTTAGTTAATAGTAAATGTAAATAGTAAATTCTGACTCAAGCCCCCTCTCTACAAGAAATATTTCATGGTCTAAATTCCCTTCCACGTTCATGAGATTATCAAAAACATTTGGCATGCAGTGAATCTGGATCATTTTTGAGACAGTTGGAGAAATAAAACAAACTGCTTACAAAGAGATTTTATTTTTAGTTAAGTACCTGTGATGTGACATTTTAGATGTGGCAAGAGGCCTCCGCAGTCTCGCACAGCATGAATGTTACTGAGACTGAGAAACACTGTAGTAAAAACATCAGAAAAAGACATAGAGGTGTGGTGTTCTTTGAAAATAGCCAAATAAATACCCAAAACAGAGACCATGAAAAACATGACATCCTTTTTTTTTGTTACGGAACTTTATTGATCTTGCAGCAACAGTGTCCACTGGCATTGGAGTTTCATTTAAAATAAAGTTATTCAAAAATCTGAACAGAAAGTTACAGTAAGTTGTTTCAAATCTTTCAACACACAATGTTAAGCTCTCACTGTCAAACCAAACTGATTTGAAATAAATCTGCAATCTGAATTATGATGCCATAATATAAAGAGTTTTACCGTCAGAAATGTGCAATGTAAATTGTTGAATTCTAGCAACTCTTTGATGTATCTGTCACCAAACATGGCCAGAGTTAATTACAAAGCCAAAAAAAATCTTTGATAGACATCATTTCAGCCATTCAGTGGTTCCAGTCACACCGAGAAACAAACTTGAATGAATGAATTTTGGATGAAAAACGTCATGGTAATATATTTGTTAAGTTCAGAGCTCCTACTTGAACAGAGTACAACTAGCAGACAGGACAATAATGATTGTGGAGTAAAAAAATTAATAAAATATTGGGACTAAATGAGCACGTGGCACACTTTTAAAAAGGTGACCATCTCAACCACTTCAAAATCCCCAAATGTACGCCATCACACTTTCAAGCCTCACAGCTGCATGTAGAAAGGAAACGGTGTAAAAACAAACAAAGAAAAACATACATTTTAGTTTTGCTCAATTGCTAAGTACAATGTAACCTGTTCAATGTTCAGTGAAAAAATAAACATCTGTTGGAAAGTACAAATTTATGACAAAGAACCTAATCTTACTGTAGTTACTGCATTTCATTTAAAGTAAGGCATGGGTAGACATGACACTTGAAGAGGACAAGGTAATGTAAAATGGATCACAGGCATCGGGGACAGAGTTGTAGAATAGAAGCATCTATCAAGACTGATGCAAACTATTTTTTCTGGCTCCTTCTAACAAATCCAAAGGCTCGACGGTGCTTATACCCAAACAAATACCCTCAGTACTAAGAAACTGTATTAAAAATAAAATGCATATAAAACATGTAGATTATTTCAAGGTTTTCAAAAATTGCCTTTTAGTTCACCCAAAAATTAATATTGGGATAAGAACTATTTGTACATTGTTCTAAATGTTTATCTGGTCACCTGACACATGTTGTCAAGTTTTAAGATTATTCAAATTCTGAATACAAAGCTCTTGCCAACACAACAAACCAGTTAAGTGGAATCTTGAAGCTTGTCTTGGCAGGAGAAAAATAAATGTCAATAAAATGTCACAATAGCTTGATATTGTTATACTTTACTGAAATTTAATTTTAAATGCAAAGTTTGTTTTCAATTCCTGGATTTATATAATGATTGGGGACACAATCATTTGATAATAACCAAACAAATCATGGTCTAAAATTCATTTAAAATATGTTTCCCCTGAAAATTGGAAACTCACGTAGGCTTATGTTTTGGTAATGGAAACTAAAATATTGGAATGGTGTGAAATCTTCAGCTAATTAGGAAATAAAAAAATAACACGGCATCCCTTTACATAGCAGAAACTAAACAGACCAAACAACCAATAATAGATTGTGGAGCCTTTCAAGTAGTTCCAAAAATCAAAAAGAAAAAAAATACTATTAAATAACATGATTACATGAGTTTTCTAAACCAAAGACTGTGATGAATATCAAAGCTTTTGACTGATTCTAATGTTGGTACTAAAAATTACCACTTAAATTGCCCAATTAAGAATGCTCTGTTAAACATCCTGACTCTGAAAGCTGTAAAATGAGCACTGCAATCTACTAGTTAGACAATAAGTCTGGGTACATAATATTCAGGTCCGCTTCCTCGTTGTGTGGTTGTTGATTTGTACAGTGACTGGTAACCATGGAAATCTATTCAAATAAATCTAGTTTCCAGAGTTGGCCACACTGTACCTGTATGTATGATATACCGAATACCCTATGGTTTACACAAATTACATCCAGCAGCGAGACAGAGAGCTAACAAAGATGGCTGCCATGAGGGCTCACAACATTGGTTTTTACAAGCCAAGCCACTGGCACGTGTGATGCCAGGTCATTTGCTTTTGCTGGTGTGGTTCCAGTCAGTTAGATGTCCATTTCAAACTGAGCGTCATCACCTTGAATACAAACAACAAAAGAAGCAGAGAACAAAGTGTTGAAACATGTCTAAACCAACCTTAATTCATTATTACTACATTCAGACCAAGGCCCTGTTCTGCATTAAACTGTAAGTAAATCCTACCAGTTGTGGGTTTTCCATCATGGTTGTTGATGTGGTTGTTGGCCTCATTCTTCTTGTTCTCATTCAGGACATTTTGGCTGGTCACTCCAGGGATGACGGGGAGGTGAGCCGGGGGGGTCTGGGCAATGGGAGAATTACGTCGGTCCAATAGGAACTTGCGGTCATAGATGATCCGGGTTCCTGCAAAAGGACATGTATAAACTTGCACTTACTTGTTCTCCTTCTGATGAAATATTTAATGTGGGTGATCTCTAATTAGTTATGAATTATAAGGATGGAATTCATCCAGCCTGTCTGCAAGCATCTTCCTTTCTTATAATAATTGTTGATGATAAAACACATTATCCATATCAGCCTTAGTCTGGGCTTTCTCAATGACAGTGCAAGCTTCAGTTGAACTGACATGATGAAATTTCCGACCCAAAAGAACAAAAACACAAAAGAGAAAATAAAATTAAATGTGACCAATAAAGATCATGGACCAGACAGTCAAGCATGACTGCACTTGCTCTGGTACAGGTCTGTTTTTTTCTGTCTGTGCTCAAACTGTAAGGGTTTATTACACAAAAGACACAAGACTCTTCTTTTATGCTGACAGCGAAAGCAAGATAATCATAGTGTGGATTTGAATGACAAGTTTTCTTAGTGAGTTTTATGAGTTTTTCATTTCCTTTACAGTACATGCCGTTTGCTTTTTTTTGTGTGCTTTTTTTTCCATTTTTATTTTACACTAATTTCTGATTATTTTTTTTTCTGGTTTCTCCCTCCAGAAACATTGCTTTAAATAACACTCAGATCTATCTAAACTTTCTCAAACAAAAACTTAAATTGAACTAAAACTGAGAAATGATGATGGAACCTCTGACATTTTACAAGCAGGAATCAGTCAATAACTTAATAATTAAAGTAATCAACAACTATATATCAGCTAAACACAGTTTGTAGATTACAGTGCACTGTTCTGCTGTAATGTGGAGCCTATATTGTGTCTTTTCTAGAGATACTGAACTTCCTTAAAACGTATGCACTGTAATGCATCATACATTGCAATCTGATCTCGCTCCGAACACACCTACCTAGCTGATGTACAGAATTTGATTTCAGCTACAGGACATCCTGTTTGCCATGGGTGGTAAAGCAAACACTGTAAATTGTGTTATAAATACCATTTTTAAATAGGCCATAACAACAGGTAAAAGCGCATTCGTCGGAATCTCTGCGCTGCAAACCAGCCAATCAGACCGCAGCAGAGAGCACAAAGGCGGGTCTAAGCTTTGTTTTTGTTTTGATCAGGATGACAAGGCAGCTTAGGCCACAGTGACAGGAGCACTGTAAGGTTTCAGTGGGAGCACAAAAATCACAAGAAGCAAATTATCCTCCATTTTCCTCAAAAAACAAACAATAAAATTTATATGACGGAAGCAGGCGGGCGGCCTGCCTACCTCCAGGAGTGGTAGAGAATAAAGTGCCTCCAGGGGTGGTACAGTAATCATGAGGTAGCTGCGTTGTGTCGTTGATCAACACCGTCCTGGTCGGGATGGCCCTGCTCTCGCTAAGCTGACGACTGGTCGACATTTTCAGCGCCGATCTGGTGACAAATCCAGCAGCTACAGAAAATTGGGGTGTTTATTTCCCGACGGACGGTGGAAACCCGGGCCGTTCCCCACTCTTTTTTATCTTCCCAAAAGCTTTCTTTTCTCTCCTTTCGTCCTCCCAGCCGTCAGCACCGTCCCTTCCCTCAGCAAGGCAGGAAGCAAGACAAGCTGCGGGCGGATATGAAGTCAGCGAAAGCAGCAACATTCAGGAAGAATGAGACACTCACAAACACTGGACACTTTTGTCAGAGACCCTAAATAAGAAGGCAAAGTTCGTTATTTTTGTGAATATAGACACATAATGTATAATTGTGTTTTATATTATTTTTATTTTCTGTTTTTCAGGTACCGTTAACAGGCACAGACGCATTATATTTGTGATACTGCTGTCTGGTTGTATCCCTATGGACTGATGACCAAACACTTAATTACTGCAAACAGTTGAAAAGTAACAAAAAAAAGAGACTTGATAGCCAAAAATATACACAAAATGACCAAACCACGGTAAAGAAAAAGTCCCAAAAAGAGACAACAACCACAAATAGACACAAAATGGTCCCAAAGTAGACAAAGAATGACTGGAAATATAGACATGAACAGTAATGAGAAAGACACATAATGACCACGAACTGTTGTAAAATGACCCCAAAAAAGACAAAATTGAGCTCCCAGTTCAGGTTTGCTGGACGTACCCTCTACTTTTTTAATAAAGCGTATAGTTAGCTTATGCTGCTATAGACTTAAAGTGCTGGGGGACCTCCTCTGATGCACTGAGCTCCTCTCATATCCTCTCTATCCATTTATATGTGCAATTCCATCTTGCTATTTTACTTAAATATAAAAAAAAAACATGTTTTTCATCATTAACTAGTATTCCAAAACTAGTTCAACAGATTGTGGTCAGTTACATTACAGTAATAATACTTGTGCCCTGTATTTTTTTAATTTTTTTTTTTACATTAGGCATTGATGTGGCTAGGCTTTTGTTATTAGTCAGCACCGCTTTTGGTTTAGGTACCTTTTAAAGGTTTATGAATTGCTTCTCTAACTCTTGAATTAAATTCCAGAGCAGGAGGATTTCACACAACGTGGCAAACCAAAAGATGATCATTATAATAGATGTAATAAAGCTGTTATCTTATAAACCCTTTATCAATCTTATCTATAAACATAATCCTAAATTTGTTTTTGACACTATAGCCAAACTTACTGAAAGGCAGCCAACTCTTATCTATTTGCCCTTTTACAGCTCAGGATTTTTTTTAAATAACCATTATTTTCTCATCTCCAGCTTCTTCTGCAGGTACAGGGTGAACATGATATTGAATCCCAAATATTCTCTGACAAATTTTGAGATCTCATGAATCAATGTCTAATCCTCAGAAACTTCTGTGGCTAAGTCTTGACTTAAGAAACACAGCAGAATCTCATTACTTATTCCCCAGTATCTAACCTTGCATTCTTTTCAAAACTGAATGAACAGTTGTGCCTCGCCAGTTTTCAGTCGACATATCTAAAAGTAATCTTTTTGAACATTTTCAATTTGCTTTCAGGGCCTGTCACTCCACTAAAAAGTTGTAAATGAAAAGAGATCTTATGCTCAAAAATGCCTAAGAATTCCACTTCTGTGCGTGTCTTTCTCAGTCCACTGGGTCTTCTGACGCCAGTGATCACTGTATATTTCTAGACTGACTTGAAAAGAACGTCGGTCTCTCTGGCCCTCACTTATACTGTGACTTTTTTGTTGTTTTTTTTTTTTATTGATTTTAAGATTTCATACATTTTATTTGGAGATAGGGCTGGATAATGTCTTCTAAGACAGAATAATATGCGACAAAGCAAGAGGAGGCACTAAATGACTATTTCACTTGTCAAGAAACGAAGTCACTTAATTGGAATACATCCTTTGATACAAAAAATTGACAACATTTCCTCAGTACATTAAAACCACCATACCAGATGATACCATGTGTCATACTACGTCACTAACATTGCTGTTCAACTCACATAACGCACACATTCTACTCATGATATTGAATACTGTATTCATCACAGCTAACTCTTCGATATTTCCGATCCTCCCTGAATGCGTCACCGACGCAGTGCGCAGGCGCGGTGCACTTTCTACCTCCCCACGGCTCAACGTAGACCTTTCTTCCGTCGTCGTCGTCCATCAGATATAGACCGAACAAACCTCCTAAACATGAGCTTCACAGTAGAAGAGAGGGGAAACCCCAACTCCATGAGCTACCGCTTGTTCTTCAGTAAGTAGAAAATGAGTAGAAATGATAAAGTTGAGCTACTTTGAGGACTCTCTGCAAACCACACAGGCCAGCCGTAACCTCCCACGTGCCATTTATTCATATACTGTTAATGGTTTATTCACCGTATCAGTAACTTACTGTTGACATGTAAACTTCAATTGTATTTCCTGTTTGTTAAGATATACGCATTGGCTCTGTTTGAACCATTTTAGTTGCGCCAACCAGTTTTGCCGGTTCTGCTGGGCAGCGCCGGTCTCCAGAGAGATGACATGATTTGTGGAATAGGGCATCGGTGTTCTTGCCGGAACTTGGTACAAGGAAGTTGATTATTTCGGGAAATCTCGCAAGGTGTTTAAACACGTCAGATAGCATAAAATCATAACGGCTTGGATTTAGTGGGACAACGCCCTCTCTGACTTTAAATCATGAATAAACCCACTGGTATTGACACACATGCCCTCTGTAGATGCACGCACAGATTATTCGTTGTCTATTATTATAATCTTATAAATCAGTAATTGTAATTTAAAGTGTAGTCAGTTGAAGAATAAACGGCACTGTTAGTACCTCATCAGTACTTTTTGTGATTTATCTTCCCTGGATTTGTGAAATGGCTCATGCACACTGCAATTTCCCTCTGGAATTAATAAAGGAGTATCTACATGTCTGTAACTAATAATAAATTCAAGTCACTGATCTTGAAGATTGAAATGGAAGACTGAGTTCAGACCACACTGGCCTGTAGATAAAATAAGGCTGTGAGATCTGACAACATTAAGTACAGGAAGTAATTTCACTGCTGTCACTGATCCATAAATGGGCAGAGACAATAACAAATATAAAGTATTTGTATTATTCTCACTAGACAGACAAAAGTGTATTAACGGTATTCTGTGTTTTTAGTAAGATAAACAAGCAACATATTGGCACACCTTGAGCCAAAACCGAAGGTAAGCAGCAATGAAAGCCTGTGTATTCACTTGCCACCCTATGGGGCGTGATGATATTTCCCTGGTGTAGGACACTCTGGTAAATAGCAGCTTATGTTTCTGTGCTGTGCTCATATTATGTTTATTCTGACTGTTTCACAGAAAATGCTGAAGGAAAGTACGTCTCACCGTTCCATGACATACCAATATATGCTGATGAGAGTCAGGTAAAGTAGCATCTGCCACCTTTACCCCATAAAATGTTCAAATGCTGTATGTACACCCTTTAAATCTACCCACTGGTTAAATTCACCCACTGTGCTGCTGTGAATATGTAGTTTTGTAGCAAAGTAAATTGATTGAAACTGGGACTGAGCTGCTGTAGTTAATCCTCTCCAGAAGAACAAGGCCATAGTCTATTTGCAAAGGCAATGGCCTTTACTCTTTATTTTCTCAGTGCTGTGCCAATATCTCTTCTGATTACAGGGGAGCAACTATTACCTTATCTCTTTCTGGAACAGTTAATCTCTTTTAGTGAAAAGTTGCAACCACAGCAGTAACGAAGTAAAAACCAGGATGTAGCGCATTAGCTACATGATGTGGATTAAAATTGTGTCATTTACTATATCAGAATAATTAAAAGTTAATAATGGCTGTTTTTTTCTCTTACAGAACATCTTTCACATGGTTGTTGAAGTACCAAGATGGACAAATGCAAAGATGGAGGTATGAATCTAAAATATTATAGCATTAGTGAATATGAATAAAACTATGCGCTTGACATGATCGCATTGTACTTTTTGTGTTTTTTAGCAATAATCATGTCTTGAAAGTAACAGCTACACAATTTATTTTCAGATTGCTACAAAAGATCTGTTGAACCCAGTAAAACAAGATGTGAAGAAGGTCAAGTTGCGATATGTTGCCAATGTTTTCCCACATAAGGGCTACATATGGAACTATGGAGCCATCCCACAGGTTGGTTTTTCTGTTCGTGCTGTCCGAAAAACTGTAATGATGTTTGTTCTCAGATTAAAAATGAGCAACAGCAAATATTATTGTTTTCTTAATTCTACTGTCATTTTGTAGACATGGGAAGACCCTGCACACAAAGATGGAGACACTGGCTGCTGTGGTGACAATGACCCCATTGATGTCTGTGAAATCGGCAGTAAGGTACAATGCTGGCTGATGACTAAACAGTCTCTCATGTATAGTAGATCAGTCATGTTTCACAGAAAGATTGTTACACAGTGATACATGATTTTATTGTTTGTGTACATAAATATCATGGGAGTTGGAGAAAACTGCTGAAAGTCTTATTTACGAAAAATAAACAAATGGAATTGTCGTTCCTAGGTTTGTTCCCGTGGGGAGGTAATCAAAGTGAAGGTACTCGGGATCCTGGCCATGATTGATGAGGGTGAGACTGATTGGAAAGTAATTGCAATCAATGTAAAGGACCCTGAAGCCAACAATTTAAACAGTAAGCACCTCAATATATTGAACCTCCCCTATTTTCTCTGAGTGTCTGATCATTCCTGCATCTGTCATACTGAGCTTGTGTTGTTGTCCCTGTCTATGTTTAGACATTAGTGATGTCCAGCACCTGAAACCTGGCTATCTGGAGGCCACAGTTGACTGGTTCAAGAGGTACAAAGTGCCAGATGGGAAACCAGAGAACCGGTTTGCTTTCAAGGAGGAGTTCAAAGACAAGGTCTCTCCACCTAGTACTGCTTATTTCTCCCTTTATCACAGTTAACTTGCCCTTCAGTCGGAAAGTGTCGTGTCATTTAATTGTTGCAAAGCATTTTCATTAAATCAACAATTAAGTTTTGGCATAAGTTGAAGAACTTAAACTTTAACTAGAATTACATTTTTTGTCTTGCATGAATGTAGTATTTAACAGTGAAAACTTTAACAAACGTTACTGTTATGTGTTTCAGGACTTTGCCATTGAAGTAATTAAGAGCACTCACAACTTCTGGAAATCCCTCATTTCCCAGCAAACCAATGCTGGTGAACTAAACTGGTAAACACCGTTCTTCTCTTACTGCTTTGACAACTGATAAAAATAAAGATACTCTTAGAACACTTTCATTAAGACATTTATGGCTTCTTACCTATGAGTGACTATGTCTTATCATGTGATACAGCAAAAACACGTGTGTCTCGGCCAGTGACAGCTCTTACTGCTGCTCAGCGGACGAAGCTGAAGCTGCTGTTGGTGAAGTAAGTAGAGTTTTCATTGCTTTCTGTAGCAAGACCAGACGTTTCAACACCAGACCTTATTCCTTTTTGAATTTTATTTAATAACTTGATGTTTCACTTTATTTGTAGACATGTCCTTGTGGTAAAGAAGAACCTATCCCCTCGTCAGGTATAATTTTTATTACATATTTGTGTCAGTAATGGCTAGACTTCAAATTGCATCTCTGAACTTTGTTCTGAACTTCAATAATCTGTGAGATTGACTGCAAATGTTCTCCATTTACAGTTGATACATGGTTCTACTACGAGAGGAAGTAATCCAGCGTGAAAGCCTCATCTCTCACAGGAATACTTGAACGTAGTCTTACATTAGGAACCAATAGGATGTCAGGATGGGACATGGATGATTGGGTCTGGGTCAGTTGTTGTTCTGTCGATGGAGAAATAGTGATTAGATACCGCAGAGAAAGAGAAGTAAAAAAAAACACACTCATGTCTTGACTAATGAATTTTCACTTATTTCACAAAGATCTCTTTAGAGATGTGCTGTCATAAACAAAGTCCAGGTTACTGTATATAGTAAATATGTGTGCCCTGTATGACACTCTAAGCTACTTTAATAAAGATTTCCCGGTTAAATTATAATCAAAGTGTGACTTTTTTTTAACCCTAAGCTTTGAAATAAATATTGCACAGCAATTGTCTGAATCTTTAATGTTTTCAAATGCTCGTTTCTCACTGGAGTAATGCTTCCACCTAGTGTTCAGAGGTAACATGTTCACATATATTCTAGAACAGTAGAAATAATATTAAAATATATTCACAATATTTAGATACAGCGTAGACTATAGTTTTTCTCTAGTAAAAACAGTAATGTGTATTTAAGAAAATCAGTATTTGTGAATAAAATGTACTCATCAGGATCATAACGTTTACAATCAATAAAACACTGGTTTTATATTGTATCCAAGAGCAGATGTTATTTTCCCCTTGAAAGACAGCAGTTTCTGTTAAAGTACCAGACAAATGTATTTAGTTTTGATACAAGACTTACAATTTAATTAACTGGTTAATCAAACAGGATAAACAGAAATTAATGAATTAAATATTGTCTTCATTAGCAATAGCTCTTAATATAAGATGTAATGAAGTAAGAAAATAGTGAAAAACTGCCATCATTACAAAGCTCAATTTGAAATAAATGTTCTATTTTACCAACTGTAAACAACAACCTAAAATGTTGAGCGTACTGTTGACCTACAGAAAAATTTAAAATATTCACATTTTTTAACCTGGTACCAGTATTTTTCTTTTTTCAAAACGTAATTTCCTCGAACTTTCCTCAGCGTGGGATAAATAAAGACTTATCTGTAAATATTGAAACTGTCATGTTCAGTGGTCAGTAGGGACCCAAATCAAGAACTGTCTTGAGCAATGAATTTATGACTAGAACACACTTATAACTATGAATACTGTGTATACATATATATGAAATGTAACAAACACACACAAATAAATTATTAATTTACTACTAGATTATGTTCATTTCTATTAAAAACTACTGGTTTATGGGCGACCCCGCCCATTCGTGACGCATTTCCGGTTAACTGTCAAACTTGGGGGCCTTCAGTCAGTCGACGGGACAGAGCTGGACCAAAAAAAACTACACACTGGGAGCGGATTCGACAGATCCAGGTAACACAACAACTTTGCTGTCCAATTGACTTAATTTCAGTGTACACATTTCACTTTGAGTCTGCTTGTTGAATAACTTTCCTGATATTATAAAGTTACTGATGTAGTTCTGTCATTCCAGACGTGTCTCCACGCTCACGTTGTTTACTAAATTTATCATTGTTTACACTTTGACAGCTGATGTCGGTAACTACGAGCTACATGTGGCAGTAACTAACTAAGTAAATCGCTGGAACAATCGTTTCTGAGGTGCTCAGTCATGAGTTTAGCAACGTGTCGTGTTTTACGGTATTTTTGTTTAGGTATATGTGAGTTTTGTATGAAAACCTGCTCCCATTTGTGAAATGACAGACAGTTGTGAGGGACAACCAAGTTCATAGTGCCTGCTGTGTAATAGCAATTATTCTCTTGCTCTTAGGAACTAAGTGCAATACTTATGCAATATATATGGCAACAGGTGTTTACAAATGACCCATCTGAAACAATGTATGATGAAGTACCCAACAACTGGGCCTAGTCAGTGATGGCCTCACTATTCAATGCAACAAGAACATCAAGTTCTGCAGAGATTGACAGGTGTGTGTGTGTGTTTAAGTGTGTTTCAAAGAGAGAGAGAGAGAGAGCGAGAAGCAGGGGCTAACTTCTGAGATCAAGTGTCCCTGCCACAACCTCATCATAAAAATAGTCAGACGAAGATCAGTGTGACTCCGTGAGACAAGTCTCTGAACTAGCATTATAAAATCGTCTGAAGCTTTATTTGTTGCTCAGTTTGCCCTCCTTTCCCTTTGTACTTCAAAGCTTGTGTGATTACACAGAGCTTACACATACCAGCAGAGTAATCCAGGGTCAGGAATAATGATCAACAATGTTGTTCAGTTCAGTGCTAGATTCTGTGATGCAACCGTGACCTTTGTAACAGTACATTACACTTCTTTGATAACCTGCTGTGTAGTTGCTAACATACTGTATGTTGTGTTGTTACAACGTATTTGTAACATGTTTTTATTTACTTTTCATTCATGCATGTGTATGATGCAGCAGGGGGAAGCCAGATACCAACTTGAACATTAAATAATACATGATAACTTATTAATACTTCATGGTGTTCTGCTTTAAATTGCCATAATAGATAAATTCAGTTTTCTGTATTACAGGTAGTCAAGAGAAATGTCTTTTATATTTGGCTGGATCTACAGGGGCTTCAGCAGCGTCTTACAGCTATTGGGTAAAGTACATACATATCGACAATAATGTCAACCTTAAATACCAGGAACTGCCATTTAGAAAATAAAACATTTATTCTCAAACAGTCATAGCACAATGTGCTATTTGAGGCCATCATCACTCCACCCATATTTTGCAAAAAAAATGCCTATAATGACAGTGAGTCTATTAAAACTGAAGCAAAGCATGACACTCTACAGTGATTTTTACAAATACATCAATCTCTGCTTAGACAAGAGTTATCTTGACTCACTAGAAAAGTAGTATATTTCTATATTTTTCACTAATTCCAACCCACATTTTCAGAACTGTGCAGATTGTCAACTTGTTTTAGGTATTATCTATATATCTATGTATGCATTGTGTCATAATACAGCTTAATTGTAATTTTATTATTGGCATTACTGAATGTGACAAAAATAACTCATTATTGTTTGTGATGACTCCCAGTGGGGGATCCTAATCCTAGGCCTCCTTCTGCTCGTCATCCTCCTCAAGACTGACATAGAAACATAATAATTTTTTTTAAATTTTGTTTTGTTTCCTTTATATTATAAGGGTTGTACAAAAAGACTGGCAAGCTGGTGTTTCTTGGACTAGACAATGCTGGAAAAACAACTCTCCTGCACATGCTCAGAGATGACAGGCTTGGACAGCATGTGCCAACACTACATCCAAGTATATCCAAGGATTTGTCATGTTGTCAGTTTCACAATCAGCCTTGTGTTTCTTGCTTTATTGCTTATCTAAAGTCAGTGCCTCCCCTTTGCCCTCAGCATCTGAGGAGCTGACCATAGCTGGGATGACTTTCACAACATTTGACCTTGGAGGTCATACACAAGGTAGGAATGTGCTGCTGAAAGTTACTTTGAAAGTTTTAATGGTGCATTTTCATAAATGTCATGAATACTGACACTATATGGCTCTAACAGCACGAAGGATCTGGAAGAACTACCTCCCCGCCATAAATGGTATAGTCTACTTGGTAGATTGTGCTGATCACGAGCGACTAGCAGAGGCTAAAGTTGAATTGGATGTGAGTTAAATATATAGATGTCACCTAAATATCAACACACAACACAGACATTTAGTGTTTTCACTGGCTTTCAGTGGTCTCTTTGGTAAACATATGACTCTTTTTGTCTGCAGGCCCTGTTAACAGATGAAACCATCTCCAGTGTCCCGGTTCTCATCCTGGGGAATAAGATAGACCGTCCAGAGGCCATCAGTGAGGATGCACTGAGAGGAATGTTTGGTCTTCATGGACATACAACTGGAAAGGTAATGCACACATGAAATGATGAGATTAAATGATGTGATCGATGTCTTTTTTTAATTTGTGCACTGTTTAAGTTATAGACACATTAAATCTGCATCTTTGCTTTAGTTATACTATTTCATTTATCTGCTTTATGACTTCAATAATTAATACATTTGTCCCCATGTTGCCTGGTTGTTTATTGACATAACACTGAATAATAAAAACAGAGATCTCATAAGGCCAGACCCACCTTTCAGCATGGAAGAAAAGTGTTATTGAATTCCTAATACAAATCTGAACGGGCAAAATCATGTGTAGGTCTGCTTGGATCACAACTGCTACTGGTGAATACAGTGGGAGTGCAGGGCAATATGCTGCTGATAAACATTTGGCACTATTTCCAATTTTTCGTTGTTAGTGTAAATCTTGTAGCCGCCTGCTAATGCCACAGCTCTACAAAAGTATCACACTACAATATGCTGTACCCTCTGTGTTATAAAATGCAGAACGTTATAGGTTTAAGATATTAATTAAACATGGTTAATACTTTTGGGTGTTTGTTTTTTTTCAGGGCAATGTATCGCTGAAAGAGCAGAACTTGAGGCCAATGGAGGTATTCATGTGTAGCGTGCTGAAGAGACAAGGATATGGAGACGGTTTCCGCTGGCTCTCTCAGTATATTGACTGATTCATGTTTTTTTTTAAATAACTATAACAGATTTACAGAGCTGCCTGTGCACACAAAGACATGTTCCACACAAAACTACCTGCAGTAGAGAGATATAATTAAATAAATATACCATATTTAGGTGTTTTACTGTGCCAGCAGGAAGTGTGTTGAGGTGTTTTTGTATTAATATATGCAGTTTTGTTTATGCTTTCCAAGAAATATGTAGACCCTTTGTTATATCAATCACACCACAGCAAGTCAGTGATGTGTTTCAAATCATTAATCCAAATTATTCAGACGGAGTGTAGAGAATAATCTTCGTGCTGTGGTTTTTACATTTACTTAAAGGCTGTAGGGAGCTCTGTCTGCCATGTAGAACATGTCAGTGAACCAGTTTCTGACCCAGTTTATTTTTAGGTGCTGGTGTTGACTTACTGTGAAGGTCAATTTGGTTAGCATTCTGTGCTTGGAGTTACTCTTCCTTGATTGAGTATTAGAAACCTTTGTTGGCACAAATAGAACATTATATACAAGATAAAACATTATATACATATATTTATCATATTTCTTTCAAACTAATGGGACTATTGAAATATCATCATTTGTTTTTTTAAGAACAGAATAGTTTTTTAAAATGAGAAAGCAGCCTGCTACCTCCAAGACTAGTGACGTCTTTGCTGATTTTCTCTTGGTGGCCACTACAGGCCAATAATATGAATGTGACCACAAGTGCATTAACTGACATTTTTCCACGAGGAGCTTTATTACCAATGTTAAATAATTGCAGTAGATGTTAACTGCCTCAACACAGCCAGGTGATGTAACAAACACTTGTCCACAGTGAGGATGCCAAATTATCTGTTTTCCTGAACTTGCTGTGAAATGACTTCAGTACTTTGTGATTAGTTGCTGCTCTCAACATGCAGTGATTATATGAGAGTACTTGCGTGTTGCTTAAAAATACGGAATGCAAAATGTATGCATGACATTACCTGTGCATTATTATACAGTTTTTTGTATATAAACTCTTATTTATATGTTAATAAAAACTGACTTGGCTTATGTTACATCAAGCTTAAAGATCTGAAGTAATGTATCTGTTACCAAACATAGTCCATATTCTTATTAAACATGCAAAGTTTGAGCATCATAAATATTTTTCACAGTCTTTAAATATTTCTTGTCTGACTAATTATTTTTCTTATTATTATGTTAAATGGGAAAATAGTATAATATATCAATTATAATACAGCCCTCTAGCATCTAATGCATAAGGTCAAGCTGGTGTGGATATATATTGTTTAAATGTCAAATGTCTCAAATGTATTGCTGACAAATAATATTTTCTCATGTTGTACTTAGTTAAACTACAATTTTTTTCCAATAAAATTCGTAGTTTTATACGATAAAATTAAATGAAACAGTTGAGTAAGGGTCCCTTTTCACATATTATTTTTTATGTTTCCCAAAACATTATGAGTAAAAACAGCAACAAACATTTTCAATATTTTCTCATTAGTGTCACAAAATGAACATAGAAACGATAGTCCTACTGAGGGCTCAGTGTGTAGCAAACGGGCAAATATATCCCCGCCTCCTTGTTTCCATTGGCTCGGAGTTGTTCGGATTTGCATTCTGACCAATCATATTAGCCCGGTAGATTTCGCCTATTTTCGTAGACCAATCAGACACAACCAGGAAGCTAGAAAACAATTCAAGTTCCTAAACGCTGAAGTGAGGGATATTTACGGTAAAACACGAGTTAAACTCGTCGAAGTGATTCTGCGACATCGCCCTACTATGGATATTTATAAATTTTTCTTAACATGTGCTGCTTGTAACTGCTTTTAGGTGTCTTCAACTCCTGTATCGACATACGGGTAAAGTACATCTGCATTGCTAAGACAATGGAGGTGAAGGAGGTAGAGAAGTGTTGCTGTGTAGTTAAAGTTTCTGAGGCTTTTTCAGCAAAGAAAGCTGTAAGTTGCAGCGGAGTTATCGTCCATCCTCAAAGTGGAACTGTTATATGTACCGGGCTCCCGTTTGCACGTTTTGCTACTGAAAAAGACCCCCTCTCCACGGAGAACAGCTTCATGTCACGACACAGCTTCAGCGAAAAACTTAAAATCCGAGTCAGCTTTTCTACTCGGCGAGATCTGGATACCAACCAGTGCGCACAAGGAGAAGCATTCACACCCTCCAGAAGCAAAACAACGCGGCATCGGGAAGTTGCAGCCGAGTTGCTGATGCTGGTGAACTGCCTGGAGTTCAAACAGGCTTTCCAGGCAGTTTTCCAAGAGACTGACCAGTGGCGTTTCCATGGTGAGGAAGAGGATGATGAGCTGATCAGAGATGCTCAGTTCCTCAGCTGGTTTGCTGTGCTTAAGACAGATGTGGTGGTTGACGGCAGCCGAGATGCAAGGACCATTCCCTGGCAGAGCAGCTCATCTCTCCAGAAGGGCTGCCCGGTTGTCGCATGTGGCTCACCTTTTGGCTCCCTCTGCTTAGATCTCTTCATCAGCACCCTCAGCAGAGGTATCATCAGTAACCTAACTGGTGAGGACAACGCTGTCATCCTTACTGACGCACGCTGCTTGCCAGGCACAGAAGGTGGAGGAGTGTTTGTGGTGGAAGGGTCAGACGGTGTTCGTCTTGCTGGGCTGATTGTGTCCCCATTAGGCTGGAAAGCGAATGAGTGGATAGGCCTCACTTTAGTCTGCTCTGTCCACTTGATCTTCAAGAACGTGATCCACTGCACAAGTTCTCAAAATCTGCTCCAAGATGTTTGGCTCCTTCCGGGAGAGGTGTCCAACACAGCCCATGAATCAAAAGCTGTTAAATACCCCACTGTGTGCTTTGTGCACAGTGGACTGTTCTGGGGCTCAGGGGTTTTAGTCACCAATCAGTTGGTTGTGACCTGTCGACATGTTGTCAATGGGAAGTCTACAGTCAACCTGAAGTTCCATCACAGGGACAGGTGGCAGTAAATTCATTATTTTTCTATCATTGACTCCATTATTCTCTGTACAGGAAGGAAAGTTAGTCCATAACACATTAAAACAAACCAAACTTAATGAAACCAAACAATAATGCACAGATACTGATAGGTCACTTTATTTTTTCTCTCTGGCAGTAAATAATTTGTAGATGTATTTTGATGGACACTAGTCCTCAGTAAAACATTTTTCCACATACTGTAGGTGGGGAGTTATCAAAAGTAACATGTTTCACTAACGTGTATTTTGCAAACAGAAATAGCTGTGTAGTTGTAATTTTTTGCTGCACCAGACATTACCAAACAAAGGACATTGTGAAAAACATATTGATGTGAGAGGTGATTGCTCCAAACCCCAGTTAAACAATTTAACTCATGGTCCAAGTGTTTTATTGTGTTTTGGATTAACCACCTTTTTTGTACCAACCTGTAAAATTTGTTTTACACATTCACCATTCTGATTAACACAGATTTTAGTGACCTCATATCAACACCTAATACGTCCTGTGTAGCAACAACCACTTCTAACTTAAACCTCATCTGAGGAAAAATTCAGGGCCTGATTTGGTTCAGTGCTTTTTAGCAGTTGTGATGTTTCTGGTCACAGTCTGATTTGGCACAAAAAGAGCAGAATATCTAATGTTTGTTGTTTACTTTGGGGATTTGTTTTCACAGAATCCTTGATACTGTGGGTGAGGTGCTATTTTCCACCAAAGCATCTTCACCTTATGATCTGGCTGTGGTGCAGCTGAGAGACTCTGCCCCAGAGGCAGTGGTCCCTCGAATGGCTCAGAGTTTCCATGCAGGTTTGAGTTCAGTTATATTTAGTGGAAACAGTAAAACTGTTTCTTTAAACTAAAATCTTGCTTTTATATTCTGTGAGAGGAGAGATTGATCTTCAGTTTGTTTTGTCTGCCTACAGGTGAATCTGTAGTTGTGGTGGGATATGGTGGCTTGGGTCGGAACTGTGGTCCGTCCCTGACCTGTGGTGTCCTCTCCAAAACCATTAGCCTGAATTACCAGCCTGTCATGCTTCAGACCACTTGTGCAGTACAAGCAGGAGCCAGTGGTGGGGCTGTGGTGCGGACACACTCAGGAGAGCTCCTTGGTAAGAAAATCAAAGAACTTGCACTGTTTTTGATCTGTGGGGGGCATCTGATGACCATAGAAAACTTCACTATAACAATGCACCACACAGGTAGAGAAAAGGCAGCTATACACATCAGACTGTTATATTTGCCGTTTTAAAGGTATAATTATTATCTGCTTCTTTTTTTTAAGGTGTCGTATCCAGCAACACAAGGGACTTAGCTGCTAAAGTGACCTACCCACACCTCAACTTTAGCGTCCCGGTGACTGTTTTCCACAGATTGTTGAGGCACTTTCACCAGACAAGAAATGTTAATGTGTTCAGGGTGCTGGACACCACAGAAAAAGAAGTCAGAAGGGTGTGGAGGCTACAGGGTGCTCACAGCAAACTGTAAGTGAGAACCTGTGATCTGTGCAGCCTGAAATATGCTGGAGAAAATGGTTGGTTAATGAAATCAACATGTATTATGTGCAAAATCATATTAGGTAGTCAAATTGATATTATGTTAATTTTTAAAAAACAATACTGGTACTTTCATGTAAAACTTAATGTTTCATACTTCAGTTTGTTACAAACACAGACATAAAACCAGCAAGTTAGATGTGAAGGAGTAAATGCAACTAAACAACAATTTTTATCAGTGAGACACTCACCCAGAATCATTGAGTAAACAATGTGAAGACTGACCACTTTAATTTAAGTTAATGCCTCTCATTATAATTTTGTACTTTAATGGACAGTAATGTAATTAATTTAATAAAATTGTTTGTGCTGCTGACATTCAGTGTATCATGGGTGTGTCTGTACACAATTGCCACAAATTACACCCAAATGAACATAGCTGGAGCTTGGGTGCTTATTAAGGCCAGATTAATCACCCAGCATCAGATAAAATATATCTGTTTATTTGTTATTATATTTATTATACTATTTTACGGTTACTGCATGAGGAAAAGCACATGCTAAGGTTTACACCTGGTTCTGTCATGAATGGCTTGTTTTTACCAAGCAGGAGGAATATTCAGCCTAATAAGCTGACAGGCTGCTGAGAATGATTGGTCCCTTTGGGTAGCCAGAAGTCTTGCTGCTGGTATCAGGTAATCAGACATCTGTTGGCAGGCATACACACTCACAGCTAACACATTTAAGGTTTCACCCACTGGGACATTACTGGTACTGATTTCCATTATCACAGAAATGTGAAACTGAGAAATTACATTTCAGAGGATTGATTACTGTCAAATTTTACAATAGATAAGATTTCTCATCCTACTGCTGTGTCATACTGTAAGATTTTTATTTCACTCTCACCCAGACTGAATAGTTCACATTTTGAGAGGCTTGAGCAATGTCCCGGGGAGGCAGAGGACAGATTTCTATAGGCATTCTTCCGTTAGAAGTGCTGACATGCAGACATGGGTCTGTATCTCATTTCTGAGTTCCCATAGATATATGCTACACTCCACTGCAGAATGAGGTATGGTAAGAATAAAAGTGAACCAACAATAAAGTCTGGAACACAGGAAGAGACTTTTTTTTAAAAATGGTACTTCATGATTGGGCTCCAGAAATATTTTATTTCCGTTTGTTGCTTATTACAATGTTTTCTCTTATGTTTTAAGAAAAATTGAGTATTAAAAATTACCTGATGAATTATCATTTAATTATCAATGACTGGTAAATGTTATTTGTGAGAATGGGATAGTATTTAAGGATAAGTGTTAAAAGAACTGTTAAAATGACAAAACCCAAACATGTACATTTTATTCCTATTGAGAAAATTAGGAGTTGCTTGAAGATAAGTTTTGTTCAGATGCGATGGTGTAGAATGTGTTAATTAGAGCCTGACCAGTATACTCTATAGGCATTGTTGATCATTTTAGCGGATTACGGACATATTGGTATCAAGGTATACATACTGGTTGAGAGGTAACCAATAACTATTCAGAGATCACCGACACAAATGCTAATCTTGCAATAGCTGAAGAGAGTGAGTGGGTCACAAAAGTCAGGAAGTTCATGGGAAGATGGATCACATTATCATCACCATTTGAGAAGTTGACTGTAATATCACCATCAAATTTTGATAAGGAATAAAGAAAGAACACAGACTCAGATGTACGGTGGACCGTCTGGGCCACATAGACCAGTTTATTTAATTTTTTTTATTAAACACAATAATTGATCCACATTATGATATGATGTACACGTGCCAAGTAAGCAGTATATTCCACTTGTCTTTCAAGGCATTGATAATGGGGCTAATAGGTGACAATCTTCTGATACACACTATATACAAGCTAAAGAGTGTTGTGTGAGAACCTTTTTTTAAGAAGTCATGAATGGGACAGAGCACTACTGTCACATATGAGCTGAAGCATATGAGATGGAAACAAGTCAAAGGGTGCTTTTCAATATTCCAACGTAACTTTCTCTCTTTTATTGCCTTTGTATCTGCTTAAAACCAAAACTGGTTATCTAAGTTTGTTCTGCAAAAAGAAAAGACGAACGAGGCCAATTTGGACTATTGAAATGCACTTAATCATTTCTCCACTTTTTAATGCAAGCACATGACAAGCACTTGCAGCTGCTAAAGTTTCCATTAGGCATCAGCTAAAAACTGTTTAAAGATATTTCAAAGGACATACAACATAAGAGAACAAAGATCCACAAGGATGAGGGACACATTTTTTGACTCCAGACCCATAATTTCCCTTTCCCATTTTAAGAACATCCTGTAACATTAAATACTCTTGTGACATATGCATCTTCCCTCTCCCAACCTGTGAAAACGTCTCCCTCGCTTTTTCATAAGCCAGTGTTGTTCTGAGTGTGAGAGCTTCATCATGTCCATCTCTTTGCAGGATTCGTATGTGTTTGTGTTTGGAACCATCAAGATGCTCCTGTAGAGAGGTGGGACTTCACATTGGCCCTTTACCAGATATATCCCCCGTCATCCACCTCTCCCACCTCTCCCTCTTCCTCCTCAGCCTCCTCTGCAGTCTCCTCAGCTTCTTTCTCTTCCTCGTCTTCCCATCCAACCCCGCTGCCAAAATCACCTGAATATGCCATTTCATCATCTGTAGAAATATAGAGAGAAAACACAGAGGGCAGGGGCGATGCAGGGAGATTGAATTATCCGCTGTGGCCATCTTGTATATTGTATATACAAATTCTGTCCAGCATCTCTTTCTCTCAACTTTGATGGATTCTCTTCTATACCAATGACAAATGTTGAAATCAATTTAAAAAGCATTGACTGCAGTGGTAAAAACAGGGGGCATGTGTTTGACTTTGTCTGGATTTTAATAGCTATTTCTAAACCTTGCCAGGGGACCCATTCTTATCAGCTGCAAGTTCAGTCCAACCAGCCCTCATTTATCTTGAAAGACTTTTCTCACAGCGACAAGCGGCGCTTTAGAATGCAAATAAGTCTGGACACATGAATGTGGCACTGGTCCCTGCAGTGAGTTGTGTTGCAGTGGGCCTCAGTGCTTTAACATAAAGGAAGCCTTGTGCAGAATGCATGTGAGGTTGCTGTGGAGAAGTGAGGAGAGTTTTTTTTCCTGCTACTTTCAGATTGCAGCTTCAAATTCTACTTGTATATTGACAGCTGAAACCTATGGGGCTTACCGCAATCTGGCTTGCCACGAATCCTAGATCCGGCTACTTCTCCTCCATTTTGGTCAACACACCAGCACTCTCCCCTGTCACACTGCTGCTTCCTGTAGTAGCCGTCTTCATCGCAGCTAGGGATGAATCGACCTGGCATTCACACGCACATGCACAAGTAAAAAGAGTTAGGTATGGTAAAGCACATTACGTAGCATCTAATCTCTCCAAACCTTATGAAGACAAGAACGGATAAAAATGTCCAGCATTGCGCCTTATCACACCCAGCCCAAATGAGAATGTAATGCATGCAGCATATGTGGCAGCCAATTTGATATTCCATTAATACAAATATGTTCACAGGGCAAGATGGGGTGAATAAGTATTAAGTCAGCATATTGCAGCATGTTGGTGTGGTGTGGGGGTGGCTAGCTAATCATCATGGAGAAAGTGAAAATACAAGAGAAAGTTTTCAATTTCTGAATCATTACATGAATAATGAAATACATAATACGTCAGTTCAGAAAGCCAGAAAAAGGAAACTGAGTCAAAACTTAAGATTTTATTTCTTAGGGAGAGTGAGCTGTCATACTCTTCAGAGATAGATGGATTTGTCATTACATTACGTATTTCAGAGGCTGTTTTCATAAAATTATAAAAGAAAGAAAAAATGTAAGTGTAACACAAATGAGACAAAACAGAACTGTCTGTCCAGTCTTTCAAGAGAACATCTGAGTGTCAGGCTGGCAGACTGCCCCCTGCTCAACGCTCTGTGTGCTTGGAGAGTCCTGACTCAGAGCCCACTTAGCCAGCTAAAATCTGCAATGCGCACATGCGTACACACATGTCCAAATACATGTGCATCCAAATACACACACACATACTCACATATTTACCTGCTTACACAAACATACAAGACACACTGATGGCAGCTTTCCTTTGCTGTCTGTAAATATCCAATTCTAATACACAAGACTGATCAGAGACTAATCCCTGCCTCCTGCTTGTCATCTGCTCTATGAAACACCTTTATCATGGAAGACAGATCCAATTGGGTCGAAATGCTCTAATGAGGAGTCAGAGACCTACCAAACTTCCTTTTGCCGCCATCTAGTACTTGGATCCTCTCAAGTTCAGCGAGACAGGGTGGCTCTGAAAAAAAAGAAAAGAAGATAATTTAATAAGAAAAAAATAAAGGAATGAAACTCAGTCCCAGTCATGATTAAACATAGAACAGAGATAATGACCTAAAATCTGACACAATCAACAGTCAAAACTGAATTCTCTTGTAAGTATAATGTCAATGTGTCCAATGGCCGCCTGCAGTTTTAAAATAAAGTCCTGTGTATTTCCTTCCCAAACAAAGAACTGCATAGGCTTGGCTGGTTGACTGACAAGTCCAATCTCTGGGAGCTGTGGGAGAACCAGCCTGTCAACGAGCACCAGGAATGTTTTCAGTGCCTTGAGGTAACCGTTTTCAGAACAGGACAATAAATAGTGATGGAGTAGCACACGACACAAAAGTGGTTACGCCTGTGGGCAGCTGAATGCATTGAAGTTTGAATGCATGTGCCAAGGGGAATGTATCAGCTCTGAGGCATGTGGATGTGTGTATGCCTGTGGGCGCGCACACACTCCTCACATCCTCCCCACAATACTCACTCTCTCTCCAGAAGCAGAGGCACCACTCGGCAGTGGAGACCTTGCCATCCCTGTAGGAGTCACAGGAGTTGAAGAAGGGTCGGATGCAGACCTCGTACTTGTCCAGGTTGATGGCAGCCAGCTCAGCCTGGTCCAGGTACAAGTCGCTATTGGTGTCCAGCTTGGAAAACATCCAGCCTATGGAGTCCTTACAGCTGGCCACCAGGCTCCTGTCCAGCACTGCAAACACAATGACAGACGAACAAAGTTATTTATATTGGCTGACAGCTGCACAAATGTATAATAAAACCATGTCAGTGTGTGCTCAGATATACTTCCTGTTTATCTACATGATTTAATGGTTTTGAAAAGAGAAATCTACAAAAATAAATAAATAATTAAAACATATTATTATTAGAATTAGAATTAGAAACAAACCTGGTTAAGACTTGTAATTCATCAGGCACTGACTAGATCCTGTGCATTGCTCAGTTATAGGAAGCTTCTAGTCCTGTGACTGTTTTTGAATGTTTGATATGCAGCTGTTAGTTCTATGACCTGTAGCTATAGCTCAGCAATAGCAGAGCAAAAAGGATAAATTTGTATTTTTTTTTCAAATTGCAAATGTAGTGTTAAATTGCCAAGAACTGTACAAGCAATTTTAAGTTAGCAGTAGTGCCTGGGTAGCAACGACTCATATTTTCACTGAGATATATTACCAGACCTAATGACTTAAAGACATCTTTATACTACCTGTAAGTATTTTAGCTCCCTCTTAATGCAGTTAGGATTCATTAAGTAGTAACTTTAACCTGATGCTGTGCTGGCTGCAGTAGTTCTGGTCCCAGTCTTGCTGTTGTTGTTCTGTTTGGCATTGCTCTGCAGAAGCTGGAACCAGTCTCTCAGACGCTCCCCAAGATCAGCCAGATCCTGTCCGGTACAGCTCTCTGTAGAGGCCAGAGGGAGACGAAGAATATGATATTTGTTGCACCCATTGTTGTTATGGTGACTGTTGCTTGATTGTGCTCATTGTGTGTGAGAGACAGAGAAGACAAAACAAAAAGAAAGATGGGAAGCATTGTACTGCAGCGAATAGCAATAAATTCTTGTTAACTATATATGTCCAGATAACATCTTGAAATGGTTGTTATGTGCTTGATCTTACCATGTTTACTGTCCTTGGATGTAGGAGCAGCAGTTGGACAAGGACACAGACCTGAACACTTCAGCGTAAGATCCTTCCCTGTGAGACACGCCTGCTGCTCCAGCTTGCACTGCAACACAAACACACACGTACGTGCATTAACACACACATGCATGCAACACCGACAAGGGGACAGAAAGGTGAAGTAAAATGAGTTATTGGTGCAACACAGATCAAATATTCATGAGGTGATTGACTACGCCTTAATTCATATCTGAGAGTTGCTCATGAATGTGCTTTCCAACCTTTGCTTGCACACAAGGTCAGAAATAGTGATCTAAAAGACAAAACATAAATCAATAAACACGTGGGATTCTGCCACCACAGGCCACCAATAGGTCCTTCTGAGGCCATATATCATGTTTCTTTGTCTTCTGTGTTTCCCCTGAGAGTCTCTTCACACTGCTCAGCTCTAAATATACAAGGTGTACTGTATGTCACTATTTACCCCACAATGCCTAGTACATTAAGTTAGCATGTACAGTATTTAACACAAATTTTAAGCTGTGACTTTGACTCATGAACATATTTTAGACACATGGGCATATTTTTGCTTCTTTATTGAGAGCAGTACGTAAGCATGCAGTGCGTTTAGGGTTTATCAAAGATTTTTTGTTGTTGCTAGAAACAACATTAATAAGAGCTATGAGAATAAACAAATTTAATGTCTCACAGTCTATCAGCCCAAAGGCACAATGATGTGTAATTATTTTTTTTAAGAACATGGCCTATATGATTTAAATAACAGAAATCAATATCACAATATTAATGAAAATATATTTCTATTATTAATATACACTGGCAAAAAAAAAGTTAGGAAACATCTAGAAATTATAACATTTTTACGCTGAAATATAAAAAAAATTAATACCAAAACCTCTTTCCTCTATAATGATTTTAATCAGTGTAAATTAGACCTAAAAATGGAAAACAACAACTGATTTCCTTAGAAATTCATCAGTCTATACTTGTCTTGAGGAGACATGCTGCGACTGGATTCAATCAGGACAGAGGATGCAGTGGAAGTCTGTCCAAACTGTCCAAGAAGGCTTACAAGTGTCCTCCTTGAGAGGCAGATAGCCAAGACACACAAACACTGAATTTAAGATGACTGGAACCAAGTCTGGAGGGAGTCCAAGTGAAGAACATACAGTAGAGAGCTCAGAAACAGAGCTCATTAAAAGACAATAGTTGCTTGCCTAACACCATTAGTGAAGCATGGAGGTGGAAACGTGATGATCTGGGGATGCTTTGGCAATGGGAGAGTGGGCAATCTGCATCGTGTGCAGGGCATCCTCATTCAGCATAGATACCACTCCATACTGAAGAGGCATGCCATTCCCTCTAGGCAACAACTGAGTTGGGATAATTTGACACATTCTCCCCGGTTGTGTAAGAATTATTTGGAGAACAAAGTAGTTGCTGGAATATTTTTCTGATGACTTGGTCACCTCAGTCACCATATCTGAAACCCTGGCGTGGGGGAAGCTGGATTGAAGAGTTCAGGAACACTGCGCCAACCAGCACAGCAAACCTTTGGTAAGTGTCGCAGAATGCCTGGGAGGAAATCACACCTAAATATCTGCAAAAACTTCATGAAGTTAGGATTACTTGTTGTATTAAGACTTCCTAATAAATTGACAATTGAGTGTGTATTACAATATTGCAAATGTAATAGAAATAATACTAATAAAGTAATAGTGTCTGCAGAAATTACTAAAATGATACAATTATATGATCACATCAGGTACATAAACTGATAATAATGAATTATTGGGTTGTGTATTTGTTTCAGTGTACCTTCGAGGCATAGTTGTGTCCATCTGATCCACACACAGGCCCAGAAGAGGAGATGGGACAGGGTAGACAGTTTCCATCAGGAGACCTCAGAGCAGGCTGCTTCAGCCTGCAGAACAGAGGACACACAAACATGTCAGGCTCAGAGACAGTGGCTGCTGTGCTAATTCAGAGAACAGCAGCATCAACCTGAGCATGAAGCAAAGTGCCCTCCTTCATGTCACCTGAATCTATTAGCCTATCATTTAACAGCAAGCATTTGTGCTTTATTATTACCACTGTGGCCAGCAGGAAAACACATCAGAAGAGCACAAACCACTGACTGTGTACTTGGTTGTGTTGACCTCATACTAATGAACGTGAACAGAGAAAAAATTTGTGTGTGATTTGAGTGTTAGTCAGTACTTGCCCAGGGGCTATACACACTCACCTGTGTTCAAGTTTCTTGCGGTTGACACACACAGCTCTCTGGTAGCCCTGAGCAATACACACCTTGTGCCGGCTGCACTTAACCTTTTGACAGGGGTCCTTAGTGGTGTCTACATCTGTGAAAATATAGAAAAAGAGCTACTCTACAGCCTCACTGCTTTAACTTTTACTCCTCTCCTCTCTTGTCCACCACTTTACCTTTCACTCAGTCTCAAATCCCAAATTTGCCCAGTATAACATAAGAGACAGTTTAATTCATTAGAGCAGCACAGAACTGACTTTAGGCATGAAAGTCAAAATATTCCAGGTTAAAGCTGATAAGTCTGTTTCCAATGCTTGTTTGGTGGTTTGGAAAATCATATTTGGGATAATATCTAAAAATAATGTTATTCCATTCAAAAACAGCTGAATGGTGCTGGAGAAAGGTTTGATTTTCACACCTTACTGGCAGATTTTCTTTATTTGTGTAAGTCAGGATGTGTGGATCGTAACCATGGCGATCGATTTAAATACAATTTTAAAATTACATTTTAGTTGACTGGTTAGAACAAATACCTTGAACAATGAAGACTAAAGTCTGAATGGCTAGCTCATTCTGCCCCATCCATCACACTATCTACTCACAACTAATGCTGGACCATGTGTTAGCACCCCACACATACACTCATCTGTCACAGCTGTCTGTTGCTCACAGGCCTCCTGGAGCCTGACCTGGATGTCACACTATTCTCTTGCACTTAATAAGCCTTTACTCAGATACACTATCTGTCCTTACAGCACACTGGAATATGACTTATTCACAGAGTTCGATTGCAGGTTTCATCTGACAGAGATGCCTGTAAATCAATAATTAATTCATCCTTTGTTTTATGGCACTATTATAATTTAGCAGGAAGGCATAGGATTTCCTCTCTTGTCCTCTACAGTGGCTGGATACATTAATGCTGCCGACATCACAGGATTATTGAATCGAACCGGCAGATATCTGATTTGAGAAGCAAATCTAAAACAATACACCCCCGTCATGCCTGAGCTGGTTGTATAACTGACTGACTGCTGTGCTGCTGGGAAGGAATAGTGAGGCTGGGAGGCATTAATGCACAGATGCAAACTCTTCAACCATTTAGGCTGACAACAGTGGAGCCTTATTCTCTGGTCTCGTCACATCCCAGGTGGCACCAACTGTGCAGAGTACCTCAGTGTAAAGTATCACACAAATCTCCCAGCTTTTCTCTCTGTCTCTGCCTTTTTGCTCTTGCTCTTTCTTACCTTTCTCCTCTTTTGTTGCTGCCTGTCTTTCTTTTCCTTGCAGGTTTGATGTTTCACCCTGTCTAATTCACCAGTGATAGATACACCAGTGAATCTACAGAATCGGGATACAGCAGCCTTTCAAAAGGACGCTTTTTTTTAAACAAAGGATGGGGATTTAATGTAGTTGTGAGGATACAGCTTAATAAGTACAGAGCCAAATCTATCTTTTTTACAATCCATGATCTGATGAAGATTTCACCAATACTTAAACCAAAGGAATGAAAAAGCATCATACAAACACAGAGCAGATAATTGTGCCTTTTAATAGCAAAACATTAGTAAACAAAGCTTGTCGGTAGCGAGTGGCTACAATGCTGGCATAACGTTGTGTTGTGAGTAGAGAAGCATAAGGTGGCTGCCTGAGCCTCATGTTAACTTAACAGGCTTCCACAGATTAAAGCAGTGCCTGCAATGATGACGTTTCCATAGCAACAGGCTCTCTGTGGTCCGGGAATCATTTCTGGGTTGACTGTGATTTGCAGCTCAATCTGGTGTTTCTGAGAACTCTCCTCCTCTCTGTTGTTGAAACCCCTATTGTGCAATCACATCTATCAATCTACCTTTCTTCTTTCTTTTCATATTCCTTTGTCTTTGTCTCATGTCAGGATCTTTATTCACTCTATTTTCATTCTTGCTCTGCCTTCATGTGCATTATTTTCCTCATCGCATCCACTGTTTCCCTATTCAACCCCAGATGCACCCACCTATTTCCAGTTTAACTTTTTGAAAATCTCTCCTTTGATATTAAACTAATGCCTGCAGCAGTAAACTTCTCCTAATTAGGCTCCTGTGCTTCAGTCAAATCCAAGCGAGATTTGCATAAGGTTTATCCGTGCAGAAGCAGGGTAACAGAGGCTGAGCTCAGGCCACATTCTCATCATCAATCTCTCACCTCCTTTGTACACATCAAGTGTCTAATACTGTCAGTGCTGTCTTGTCTTAGATAGCAAGGATGACATGTCTCTGTAAGTCATAAGTGGTGGTTGATGGAAGTTACATCTACCACACAGTGAAGATGGTTGTTTCCCCATTTATGCTTTAGATTTAGAATACAAAGCAAGCATGTTTCTCACAAAGTTGGACTATTCCATTAACTTAAAAATATAGATTACTGCAGCTTTAACTTTAAAACTAGTACTGCACACACAGCATAAGTGTAAGTAAGAAATAATTGGGACCTACACTTACTGTAATAAAATTTAATCTACAATTACATAAAACATGAAGGATTTATCTTGGAGCATAATTAGAGAATGTAGCACATTCAGGGGCGAGATGATAGGAAGCATGCCTTAAAAAATTAGGGAAGAGGGTTGACTCTCCTCTGGAGCTGGAGTAACATGCTGATCCTTTCACAGCCTTGCATGCAGGGTTTTGAATTTGATAGAAGCAGCCCCAGGTGGTCAGAGGAAGGGGGTTGACACGACAAATTTGCAGAGTGTGAAGGTGAGAAGGGCAGCAGTAGTCCCTGAAGGATTATAGTGGCTGTTTTTGGAAGTAGAGAGTTGTGTACAATGTGTAAAAAGAGCTGGGTAGACTCCCTGTTGGGGGAAGAGTCTGATTTGGTGGATAGTGTGGAGTAAAAATGTGTTAATAGCAATGGAGAGGTTTAAAAGAAGGAACATTTTTTGAACAGAAACTAAAACAGCTGCTTGACTGTCTTGGTAGTTTGCTGCTGGACACTGGACACAGGAGTGTGCACGAGCTGCCCAAGCACCAACATCTATCAACAGCTTCAAGAGGTATTAAACTCTATACCTTGTTCAGTAGTGTGTTTTCTTATACTTAGTGTCTACCATTAATCTTTTAATCTAACCATCAATTTGCCAGGAAGTGTCAACATGTCTAGAAAATCAAGGTAAAGGTGCGGGTGTTTACAGTGTTGTACGGAAACACTTGAGTGTTTCTACATGCAGTGCATAAACACTTTGTTTGTTCTTATAAGTCCAAATTACAACATCAGTGAGAGCGAGGTGATTCAATCAGTTGCTGGATTGATGAATTGACTGCAAATTACCCTGACCTCTGCCTCACTCAGAACAGCGTTGGCTGAGGTGAAGTCACTGAGGCATCTGAATGCAGATTTCCACCTCAGTCAGTTGGTGGCATCCACTGTTTGCGTGTTAGATGTGCTGATAGTTCAAATGTCGTGCCTTCCTTTCCACAGCGGTACAGCAGTCTGCGCTGCCACTCTGAGAAATGAGGCCTGCAGGCTCATCTGAGCTCTGGAGTAAAGATATCACACTGATTTACTGGTGTCTCGAAGGGACAAATCTCCGCTTTTCGCTCCTTCGCTTCATTAGGCCACTCATAAAGGAAGGCAGATCAATCGAGGGAGATAGCACACTCATGTCAAAATGAGAGAAAGGGAAATAGATAAATGAACTGCTTTATACTGTATGGAATGAAGGTTGTGAAGTATCTGACAACCTGAAGCAAGCATATAAAACTTTACTTATAATATAATCCAGGCATACACAGTTGAACCACCTACATTACAGCGGTGCCACATGTCAGAGGTCCCACATGTCATTTGTCTATGTGACTCTGAAGACAGAAGCTGAAGTACTATTTCAACTCTATTGCCACCCAAGACAACATTTTGTATTATCTAATGTCATTTAAATCTCTCAGTTAAGTGCTAATGAAACACGAGTGGTTACAGTTAATATAGATGCAAAGTTTAATAGCAGGTCTGACAAGATGCAAACACACACATCCATTAATTTTAGTTCACTACATAGAGTAAATGGCTCATTATGATCGTTGGCAGTGGTCATAAACCATAAGATGCAGAAACTGTTGATGTAATTCATAGGATACCTAATTATTTAAAATCATTATTAACACTGGTTCAACATAAACATCAAACTGCCATATAGATAAAAACGTCCTATGTCATATTTTTAGTTGTTTACAGATACAGTCAAGTTATAGGATAAACCTGAACAAATGTGTGAAGAAACATAATGAATCAGACTAAACCTGGTTGGTTTTGTTGACTGACAATTCAAGTGAAGTTTATTCAAGCAAGATGATCATGTGGAAAATCGACTGTGGAATTATTCAACCAACCAAAATTTCTTACATGACTGAACTCCTAACGACCGATGGCATTCAAACTGATGATCATTCGATTAATTAATGTAGGACTGTGTTCTTGAAATGTAAAAATGTAGATAAAATCTTTCAGCTGTAAATCAACATGCAACACATTAAAGCATGTTACAGTTCATGTATTTTCGATATAAACGAACTGTATAGTCTTGTTTCTGAGTTTATATCTTGTCTAACAGTTTCCCTGTCATGTTTTTGTGTGTGTGTGAGATTTGGCAGGCTAATCATCTCCTACTTGTATTCTCCCTAGTGAACAAATAGCTTCCGTTTTACAGATGAACTGAGCAGAAATACATCTTTTCACTTTCCCTTTTTTTTCACCCTATCACACTGTCCTACACTAGTCAACTTGCGTTCTCCCCTTAGTCCACAATTTTCTCATCACCAGACTGCTTTGGAGTTGGCAGGAATAATGTTGATGTCAGTTGATTCACACTAAATCAAGGCGTATTAGCCCCCTCCCCTGTCACACTCTCTTCTCATGCTTTTACTTCTCTCTCTGGCCTTTCATCGGGAACCATAATTAGTCCTTCATTAAGCCTTTGGAAATTGCGCTAATGGACTCTGCCATTCAGCTGACTTAATTTAAACTGCAAATCAAGCGACAATGGTTGAGGACACGACTTGGTGTCATGACTTCATCTTTCAGAGGTTTAATTGAGGCAGTAGCAGTCGAGGAGGAGATCTCAGAAACTCAGTCTCTATGCATGGCTCCTGCTCAAGTGCAGCACAGAAAGAGAAAAATTAGGAAACAGAGCAAAGTGGTGATGGGTTGAAGCTGAGCCAGTGTTTAGCATTTCCTGGGGGAGGCACATCAGATCCACTCAGGCAGATAAAACTGAACGCTTACATCTTTCAACCTTTTCGCTGAGGAACCACTACAAGTGTGGACAGGCAGTGGCTGACCCCAGAATACAAACACAGAACAACACTGTCTGAAACGATGAACCACTGGCAGTCTGGGAAACATTATGGTTCAAACACAGGCCACAGACTCTGTCTCCATGCTACAGTGCAGGCTAATGACATTCAGTTTCAATAAATCATGTGGTTTTGCTTTCCCTGCATCAGCATGCATCCAAGGCATAATACCATTTTTTAAATCTTATTTGGCCTATATACATGGAATTATGTTTGTGCCTCATTCCTGAGCGCATAATGAGACAGTTTGAGCACAAATAAATGGAGAAATAGAGAATAATACGATTTAAACAAAGGCTTATTTTGTAGACAGTACATATTTTTGCATGTTCAATAAAGTTAATTAAACTAGATTAAGAAATAAGAAGTTTAAAAAGTGTTGAGTACAGAGTCGTTTTGCTATTGTAACTAACCACACAATATGAAAGAGCAGAGATGGTGCGAGACTTACTGTCATTCGAACCTTGATTCTCATCCCAGGTACGCACATAATCATCCTGCAGAAACATGAACAGAACAATCAGTTATTAGCAACTGCATGGAATGAGGAGTCACATAATTTACACTTCAGGCCTGAGCGCACAGTGTTGTTGATAACATATTAACACTCTGTCGTGTCCACACAGGTGTAGTAGTTTACATTATCACTGCACACTGATTATAATGTCTACATTAGTCTTGCGGCATGATAATTAGCCAAGCCATTCACACTGGAGACAGATGAGTATGTACAGTGGCTGTACATCTGAATAGAAATTAGCCCAACAAATCTGCACCCATTGCCTATATGTGAGACATATGGCTTCTGGGGTGAACTTCCTTTTAAGTGCACTGCACTTTTTTCCCTAATTACAATGTTAATACGGGAGACAGATAGGGAAGTGGAGATAAAGACACATAAAAAGACAAGAAAATGAGTCATGAATGGAAGAAGACATAGCACAAAGGCAGCTGGAGAAGCATTGTAGAAAAAGCTGGAGAGAACTGACCTCCACCTCCTGGTGAAATGACAGCAAAAGGAGAGAAAAAAGCCAGTATTAGCAAAAAAAGAGAAATGTAATTTTAGATAGGGTATTAAGCTGCATTCAATGACAGTGTAAGAAAGAAAGAATTTTGTGCTCATGTTTAAAGCACCTGAAAACCTATTTCTTTATAACATTAAATACTCATGACTAATTAAGCATCACTTACAGTTAAAGTTCAGGAAATCATCTGTATTAAAATCTTAATACACAAAATGTCAGATGTGCTTCTTCAAAACTTTGAGGATGTGATTTCATCAGAGTTGATTGACAGCAACTTGGAAACAAAACAACATTTTATTTAAAAGCTGCTAAATTCTGATTGGTGCACAGACAGATGTTTGGATATTCCTCTATATTCTAGGCACCATTCATTGGTAGTGAGAAGCTGATAAAATATTATCAAGACCTTTATTATTAAATAAATACAGAAAAAGACAGTATTATTTTTCAAACTAATCTTCTAATGCTCAAACTGGAAAAAAATATAGACAAACCCCCAAATTCATAAAAAGTGTAAGTGTATTATTCACATTGCTGATCCCACAGGAGATGGTACAGATGTAAGCTTTTTGAGCATTTGCTGTGTCTGAATGAGTCATATCAAGATATTTACAATCGGCCACCCCCCTACTCCTTAGCAATGACTTACTCATCACCGTAAACATTTACTATACTAGAAGCGTATGCCAAACAGCTCCCTGGAAGGTGATAAATCCTTACACAGCACATGAAATAAGCAGCCCTCATGAAAGCTGGGACCTTCTTCTCTGACCCTCACAGTTTTATTTCACAGAGGTAAATATTTTCATCACTGGCAAGGACTCCATTCAAGCGTTGAAGTCTACCAAATTCTCACTGCTGTTTCTCTGCTCACTCTCTGCTCGCCGCTGCAGCTCATTTCCCCTTCTCAAAAACCACGTCCAGTAAACCCGGCTTGTGTCTGTATCTTAACTCAGCACTCTGATTGAGGTTTGTGAATGACTGTCGGTTATGTAGTTTAACCTTGTTGGCCCTGAATGAGTCAGACATTAGCAGGGTAAGACCTCAAAGAGTTTGCGACCTGACCGCTAATCTGACGCCACCCATGTCTCCTTTATTGATGCTTCAGCTCTTGCATTATTTAGCAGCCTTTCTGTTTTTGTGTTTCTGCCAGGACCAATGAGGAAAGCGTCCTACTGTGCTGATTGGACTGGAAATCAATGATTTCATAAAAGAGAGATTGCAGAAAATGTATTTGGGGAAAATAAATTCTCCTAAGTGTACAATGAAAGTGAGAATGAAATGCAGCATAGTGACAAGTTTGGCACACAGCATAGAAGTTATATCACTCGAAAATATGACTCACAGACCAAAATTCTCCTGAAAAGACTGGTGGTTCTTCCACAGAAGTGATTAGAGGAAGCAGGATGAGAGGAGTGAAAACACTCAACTGTATTCAGGAGCTCTGTGATCTACCCGATAACATCAGATAGATCTCCTCTTGTTAAACAGAGCAGGGGAGCTTACCCTTCACATCAAACATAGCAGACTGTTAACCCTGCGGCAAGGCTCCACAATACTGACTGACAGATCACAATCCCCCAAATCTGTGAGGTGAGGATAACGATCCAACGAGCCTATACACTGTAAAATTGGACTCAAGTCAGGAGGAGTAGAAAAGTGTCACAGAGATCTCCAAAAAGTGTGTAAAAGACATAGATTGTGCCTGTTGGGTAGATTGAAAAAGAAGAACAAACAGGAAACCGGGCGAAATGTGTCTATCTGACAGGTTGTGTGTGACTGACAGGTGTTTCTGGGTAAATGTCAACTGTCAGATTCACTCTGTGTTCACTGTGGTATCCTGAGGGGTTTGATTATGGTGACAGCAGAGGGCATGACTGCCTCATCAGTAACAGAGGACACGGTAATAACACTCTCATGTGGAAATCTGTGCAGGCTCATTTTCCAAATCATGGTTTATACTTGACCTTTTCTCACAATTACAGTTAATATCTGCTTTCAGCGGATTCATCAAACCCATGCAGAACAGCACAGAGCCACAACATAAGCACTGCACTCTGTATCCAGAGAGCACCAGGGATCATAAAAACCATGCAATAACTAATTACAGCCCACACAGATCGCAGTCCCTCAGGGTTTTCATGTATGACAGTGTATATGTGGACAAAGCCTCATTCATAAAAAGAGTAAATACGAGCATCATGGGAGCTTCCAGTCAGTAAATGCAAGTCTTCACAGTTCTAACATTATATTTTAAATTGACTAAGAAATTGCATTTCTGTGCATCAACTCCTTAATAAAACAGTAGTTCATTGGTTCAGCTTTGATCAGTTGAGTGTGTAGTTTCCTACAAATTTATTTTTTTTATTGCAGATCATGTAAAACTCTCAACAGGTCCTTGAATTTTAACCACAAAACATGTTGTTGGTCCATGCCCTCCAGAATGACACATTTAAGTGATATCTAATCTGATGCTACTATCGGCAGGATGACATTAGGGTTTCAAAAATATACGGTTTAGTTAGATTGAGGCAAATAACCCACTTGGTTAGATTTAGGGAAAGATCACAGTCTAATTAAACTAACTGTGAGCTCCTGTGCTAAAACCTGACACTTCACTGACCCATCCATCCACAGCCTCCTCCCTCTACAGACTTTCTTGCTCTATAAAGTAACACTACTTCCTCCTTTGCTCCCAGCAGAAAACATCCATAATTACTACAATCCCTTGAGGGCTTTGTTCAGTATAAACACGAGTCACTTTTTGACAGTTGCCAAAATTACTATAATGATGCTAACGTCTGAGGTTTTGAATAAGAATGAGACTGAGCCACTCTACACTGAAGCTCCTGCTTACTGTAATCATCCTCCAGACTTCATGGAGGACCAGGCTGTGTGCCCACCACTTCAGTTGCTGAAGTTTCCTTTTTCATCTTCTTTTCAGTCAATTGTGTTGACAAGAGAAAGGCCATTAAGCAAGAACCCCTTCAAAGATGAAAGATGCTGACCATGTACAATGAGGATTTCTTTCAGAGATGGAAATTATCAATTAGCTGATGAGCCAGCAGCCAAACACCCTAATTCCATCTTAAAATAATAATCAAACAAAAAAGACTTGGGTTCAGCAGTGGGTTCAGTATTCATTTAACATCAATGAAAAGCTTGTTGAAGCACACTACAAAAAAAAAACTCTGTTGGATATTGTTGTAGTACAAAAATATAACCCCAAAATCTGACGAAATAAAGCTGAAATAATAAAACATTATATTGCCCTGAGGTTGTCTTCGGCAGTGATGCTCCATGCAGCATCACATCACTTCCTCCCACCAGGAGACTCACTTGAAGACTCAGTTGCTGTTCACAGACTCTCAGCTTTGGTTTACACAACACATGAGACACGTCTGAACTCAAACAAAACCCATTCAATATAGTTCTCATCCTATGTGCTCTCCTGTTATCTCCTTTCACTTCGGGCCGCATGCCATGAAAAACAAGCCTGCTGATTCCTGTACTTCTGCATGCACGCAGGGTTCTGAGCTGATGCTTACTGATTGCAGAGAAGAGGCAGAGCATCAAACGCTGAGAGTCTGGTATGTCTCCCTAATATGGTGGAATCAAGAGTGAGACTTAGAGAGTTGGGAGGCCTGGGTGAGTAAAAGGTGAAGCGGGGTTAGTACTTTTAGAAAGCAGATCAATGGACAAAATAAAGGTAGGGAATACACAATCATACAAACTAGCTGATCCTGCTAAAGTAAACCTGAGATGTAGTGAAATGACAAAAGATTATGTCTCTGTTTTCTTTTCCTCTGATATTTGCTTTCCAGACCTTTGCTTGATTATACACTATAGACACTCTACACCCTGTAGACATAAACATTTGACTTGATGTGAGATATAGATGGAGTTTGATGACTAAACTTTTAAAATGTATTTCCTATACTTTTATCCTGATAATACTGTATATACAGAGTCACAGTTTTTCAATGCTGGGCACAATTATGAAGTGCATTTCTCATGTCTACCGGCATGTAAAAGCACAGACTGTGCTCTATTTGATGACATTATATGCTTTGAGATTTGTCAGACATTTGCCTGCTGACAATCTAGTGACTGCAAGCTGGGCTTCATTATTACAGTGTTCCTCTTTCTAATAAACCATCAGTACATACACACCTTTGAAGAAGTTGTTTTGAATATGCTTTTGGTAGAAACGAAGATTCATCTTAAAGAGAAAATCTTATAAAAATAAGTTTTTTTTGTAGGAAAGTTAGATTTAGTAACAGTGATTGGTTTTCCTGCATGTTTAGTCAATGAGTATACCATAGGAGCATTTGGTTGAAACTGACACTCAACTTACAAAATTCAGTTTGAGATCAAATTTGCATACACAATTAAGATCAGATAGAATTTAACATCCATATATACATTACACGATGCAATAGTTGTACCAGATCTAATTTTAAAAAGCAATTACAGTCTATAGAGTGTAAGTCTAATAATTAAAATATTTCTTATGCTCAGTTTGCAAATAGATTTCCATTTCCATCTTATACCTGACAGATGAATAGACATTTTGTCTGCATTGCACTTCTACTTACTGGTTCACAGATGAGTAATCTGTTTCATAATGAAGCTGGTGCACAAAAGGTTTTAATTTAAGTCTGCACTGAATAGCACAATATCAATAGTAACTGCTTATTGTAGTTTCTGTATATATTGTGCATTTATTATGCATAATAATGGCCTAGCGTGTCCTAGTAAGGCTTTAATGTCACTCTTCACACTCAAGTAGAGATGAGTGACATCAGAAATATTGTGACAGCAAGAGATGTATGAAAGGTCAAATACACAACCTGAAAATTGCACTCAATTATAAGAATGGTGAATTGCTTTTTACAATTCAGTGGATACATATTCAAATGTATGAGATGAAAAATTGACTTTCCACCAAATTTGCTGCAGCGTTAAGTTCTTCAACAGTCTTCCTTTGAATTTGCCAAACATAGCAAACACACACACACACACACACACACACACACACACAGATGCAGCTATAAAAATCACACTTAGTTGATAAAGTCTCTGGGCAATCATACCAGCCCTGTACTCACTATCTATAAATAAAATCAGCCCTTGTGTCTCTCAGGACCCTGCAGGGAATAAGAAAACAGTCCACAACTCACAAGAGGATCGCATGAACCTTCACACTTCACTGAAAGCACAACTGAAAAACAGACTTGTACAACAATGGAAAATCAATGTAGTTGGGTAAGAATCCTGAGGGAAAGGATAAGAATCAGACAATGATTAGAGACAAGGGAGTCTAAAACAATGTGATGGAATAAGAGTCACAACCAGATCAGCAACAACAGTGAACTGAAACCTGGGGTGTATTTGTGATATGGCAGACAAGCTGTCATGTCTGGTGTCAAGTCCAGCTTATGGGCTTACATAGGTAATTCTGCAAAAAATTTTAGAAAATAGATTATCATGCTTTTCTGTGCCATTTACAAGCTAGAAATTGCATATATTGCAATAATGCAATAAAGACCTAAACAGTGCTGTTAACATTAGCTTAGCTTCCACTACCAGCTTCCACACAGCGAGGAAGTTTTAATCCATTCCCTGCAGCCTTGTTCTTGTTTTTTCACTTTTGGTGTCCACCCACTGACTTTTTTTGTAGTATTTCTTTTACTATAGCCCTAAACACACTCTATATGTGTACAAATTCAAAGCTCAACAGATGAGCTCTGCTAAATCATGACTTGACAACAAATATCCTTTGAGTCTGACCAGGAGATCTTCTCACCACTTTCTTTCAAAAGAAATATCTTGGCTTCGTACACTGGGTTTCAATGTGTATGCTACTGGCTTTTTGTAGACTGTGTGTATATTGTCTTCTAAGTTTGATTACTGCAAACATTTTCTCATGTTCATGCTAAAACATTTGGATTCTCTATTTCCAACCACTTCAAAATTGTCTAATCAACTTACCTTGTATTGGCTACTGTATGTACCAGAGCTCAGCTCCTAACAGCAGTGACTGACTGCAGCACCCAAAGTTAATAACACTTGGGTGGCATTTACTGTAGGGACAGCAGTGTTGCCATATATTAAATGTTGAAGTATCATGCCAGCAGCTTAAAATTATTGTATGCATGCAATTAACATTCTGACGTGGGTCAGACAAGCTTCAATAACACATTATCATAAACTGTGCATATTATAGTCTATAATAGAATTTTTATCTACAGAATGGTTGTAAAAACCACTTCTGGGCAGAATAGTGCCACTACCTGTGTGGAGTGCAGGATGACGGCGTCACCACCTGCTACAACATGCATCACTAAGTGTTACATTGCGCGTTCATTGGCTGTAAAGGCACGTGAGACGATTGCGCATAAACAAGCCAAGTATGTCTGCACAGGATGAAAAAGATCTGTACCTGGTTGTGCTAATGAAATAACTTAGCCATAAAATGAAGGAGTCAAATTATTGTACATTATGGGATTTTTGGAATTATTGGTCGTACATCGTACAGAGGGTAAAATTATTGTACAAATACAATAATTATTGTACAAATACAATAATTATTATACGTCTGGCAACACCGAGGGACAGTGAGTTTTTGTTGGGTTTAAAAGGAAAAAATAGTTTGATTTATTGACAAGCCTTACGGAATCTCAAACACCACATAAAAGTGTCACAATAATTTAACAGGCATAGACATGTTTAAATGAAGGTTAAGAAACAAAGTTCCTAAGTTTCAAACTCTTCTGTTTTACATGTGAATTCATATAGGCCTACTTACTCTAGAGTATATGTCTTCTACAACAGAGCACTAGAAGTATCTGTCAAAGAGCTACCTATGTCTTTGTCAGCAACTATTTGTCATACCTGTATGGAGAGTTCTGGATAAAAATACATGTATTCAATTCAATTTAATGCACAATTGCATTTACTATGAAATTTGCTATTTATCACACTACTTAGCAAATCCTCTCCCTGTCTCTCTGCAGCACCTGTGCCCTTCGGTCGTGGCTATTGTACTGCAGTGGGAAGCAGCTGTAGCTGTGCAAGTAGGGCACAATGAAAAGCTGTTTCTTTCCTCAATTACAGCCCACCTAGAACTCTGGTAGCCAGCCAAGACACCCCACAGTGCACCAGTAGTCTGTCCAAATCCTGAACAACAAGGCCACTCCTCCCAGAACTGTTGGAGGTGATTGTAATTCACTCCATCTGCATCACCAGCAGAGCTCTGGGCGTTTGCAGTCTCATAGAGAATCTGGAGTATGATGCGTAACGGCTCATGCTACAACAAAGCATGACTAGATAGACTAATGGATGTCTGATAAGCTGTTATCATCATTCATAGCATTAATGCATCAGCAGCAGTGTTCTAACATCAGAGGTAGTTGAGTGGCTGTGTGATAGGAAAGCCACTGAGCGCAGGGCTAGTGATGATAATTTATTGTTCATCTGGATAGTCTTTAATGGAGTATTTGGCTCCAGTGTTACAAATGCCATTATCCACAATTATGGTTCGTATGCTGTAATGAAATGCTATAAAGGAGCACTGAGCAGTGCACCTGCAGTCACAAAGTGTTAAAATTCTGCTGGACGGAGGCCAGTTTAAGAGCACAAGAGGTTTAAATCAGGCAGATGAGTACAGGTAGCAAAGGTAAACCTCTTGTTAAATGTTCTCTTAAGATTACCAGTGTGGTACAAAAGAACATAACATCACATCACAAGAAAGACTGCAAGGCCCTGCCATAAATGCTTCCACCATTCTACATATTTAATCCACTGACATCGACAAGGGATCTGATGTTTTTGTGCTGGCACTGACTGTTGTCTGTTCATTAAAAATGAAGTGAATGGATAACAGGTGCAGGCAGGATTGGTACAGGGTGGTCCAGAGCTGTAGAGGCTTGTTTTTTTAAGATAAGGATTTACCAGACACAGACAGTGCAGGATAGAGAAAACACTTACCCCTTTCTGTGATTAATGCCTACAACAAACAGCAACCTTCTGAGTGCATTTCTTTTACTATGATCTAAACATCATCCATTTTTGGCATGTATTTGAGTTTATCTTAAATCATTAGGAGTGAGAAACATCAGACCAATTTCATGGCTTGACGATTTCAACAGTAAAATTTTCTTAAGGGAAATTAAGCAAAAATTGGTTTTGCTGTCTGCATTTAGTAGACAGACCAGACTCTCTATGAATTAAATACCATAATCTCCAGTCATTTAATTTCATATTGAAATGAAAACAGTGAGATGGTTCCATTTTGCATTTCTGTGAACAATTCTTATTCAGTGTCTAATTGTAAAATGATGGTTAAAAGACGAGCTTTCTGATTGGTCATAGATCCATAATTATGCCTGGATGTCTGTTTTGGGGTTAAAATAACAACTCTGCATTCAGTTACTATGACTGATTTCCATGTTGCCCAGTTTCTCTTTGTTTTTTTTCTTCCAGGATTTGGTGCATTAGTGGAATGAAATGTTGAGTGCACCTGTCAGATTAAAGGATTGAAGGTATCCCATTCTATTATTTGTTGACTGTAACCGTTAAATCTAATCGCCTTGTCTTCCTGTATAATAAATTGAATTGAAGTGTAGGAGCTATTTTTATTGGAAGTGAAAGAGCCTCTTATCCTGATACTGCCTTTACATTTTGTAAGAGAATCAATATAAAATATTTACAGCATACGTTCTGCAGCCTATGTATTGTGTGCCTGTTTATGTGTGTCAAGGTTTGCGTGCATAATCTCTTAGTTGTACAAAAGGAAGAATGAAAGCGCTCGTCTTTCATGTTGTGCAGCTTTGATTATTGCTTTCCAGTGTTGGATTAATATTCAGCATTCAGCTCTCAGAGGACTGTGCATGTCAGTATCAATTTGTGTAATCTGAATGCATTCTATAAGTGTGTCACTGGCAGTCTTTTATATATCAACCAAATAATTCCCAGACTGAACTGCTCATTTTCTAGTTCAGATTTTTTTTTTTTACTCAGAGACCAACATGAAGCAAGCAGTTAAATGTTTATCATATTCAGCAGCTCTCATTGCGAATCATAAAGAAAATATTAGTTGGTTGCTCAAATGTGTTTCAATTGAAGAAGCTCATAGTTTAAATAGTATGAAAAACCCCAATTAAGAAGGTTTCCACTAATGCTTCCACCCTGAAGCAAAACTGGTGAGGGCATAGAGTCAGTCAACTCCCTCAGTGATACATGCTCCATTTCAGCACCACAACACACAGAGTGCTGTTGCTACGGCAGCAAGATGAAATCAAAGCGGTTCCTATTGGCGATTCCCTGGGGAGGTTCAGTGGTTTGCTTCTCTGATGTTTCTCCTGTCATCATCATCATCATCGTCATCATCATCACCACCAGAGACACCAACACTCCTGCCCTTTAATGCACTTGCAAACACGCGCACGCAGCTCAACAAAATCACACTCTTGCACTAGGATTGACACGATCACACAAATGAAAAAAAAATTACTCTTGGGAATAATGATCATGTAAGAGATACAGTGTGCACAGTGTGTAGGGGCTATTTTCTTACACACCAGCTTTGATGTTAAATTGAAGAAAAAGGGGAAAGGAGAGCAAGAGACATCTCTCAACTGGATGGTAAACTCTAAATGTTATAGAGAGGATGATCCCACTTTCCCTGAGTTGTTTATATCTTGGGATGCTCCACATATTATTAGATGAGGTGTTTTTTATTCACAGTAGAAAGGACATTTTTTGCACAGCCAAACTGCTGCTCTAACATTTTGTAATTAAAGATCCAATGAGTTATAATCCCACAATAATTCTGACTTAATCTTTCCATGCCCACAATTTCATTACTTCCATAAGCACAGCTCCGGAGGACATTCTCTTTAAGTAATCACAGCCAAACTAATCCGTCCTCAGGAGGGGCAGCTGCCAATTTTCACAAAAATCTTTTGGGATGTCTGTGACCTATGATTTAAGGAAGTGTATGAATGTGTATCAAAAATAACACCACAACCTCTGTGTGATGGTGACTGCGTAGAAAAGCTCACATTTTTCTCCTGAAAAGAAATGGCATTGTTCTCATATAAATGCTATAAAAGCCAACTGCTCACATTTCAAATCTAATAACAATACCTATCCCATGCTGCAGTGACCACCCTGGATCAATTAAAACCCAAATAACAGGAATCATATGAAACATAATCCAAACTGCACTATAATCCAAATCCTGTTGGGATCATTAGTAATTATTTCACAGAGCTAGAGGTAAAAGTACATCTATACATTCCCAGACAGACAGCAATATATCACCAAACATACCCTCCAGGCTTTAATCAATCCCTGCAGCAGAGTTCCGTCTGTTGAGAAGGTGAATATGCACATCAGTCAATCTTTGTCTAGCTACTCTAATCAAAGGGAAACTAAAACATGAATTGCTTAACAAAGTAATTAACAAAGGTCCTGTACACTGAGAATGGCATAACTAGTGGTCTAGTTTGTTTGTTTGTTGGTAAGGCCTGTTTCCTCTCATGGAAGCTTACCAAAAACACTTTGGACAATCTAAATTTTGGAAGTTTGAAAAGTAAGTATATTCTCCAAACTATACATTTCACTTAAAGAACTGATCATGAGTTTAATGTTTCTACTATGAATAAGTCACAATTACTGAGTGATTCTTTAAGACTACAAAATCAGGCTAAACACTGAAACACATGGAGGTAATATTGGCATCCTTATTTCCAGTTATTATATACTGCCCAAGCCGAAGAGCCCTTTCAAAAATGTTTCAAGGCTATTTCAAAAATACTTTATTTTGAAACATTTATTTCAACGTGAGTGTTTCTCCAGTATGGGCTATGTTTCAACAGATGTACCAAGTTTCTGTGCCATAAAAGTCTAACTAAGAGAGTAATAACTATTAGTATATTACTGCTTCTAAGTGACCCAAAGCAGCGCATCTTACCGCATTACCTCGCATCTCTCAGTAAACACAGCGGACTTACGTCTCTGAAGCGATTCCAGTGCTTGATCTTGCGGCTGTACTGTGAAATGGTGGACAGCCACTGCTCGTCTTCCATGAAATTCCCCGTTTTTTCCGCCTCTTTAACGCTCTTCACTTCGGCCTGGATGGTAGAGCCCGCGAGCATCACCAGCGGGACGAGAAGGCACACTATATCCGTGATTTCCACCATGGTAGCGGACAAAAAAAACCTTGCACACACCAGCTGTCGGGCTTCCTCTTGTGAGGAGAAGGATGCTGAGACTGGGTTGAAACTACCAACTGATTAGCCTATAGGGTGCTCCTCCTGCTGCTGAGAGAGAGAGAGAGAGAGAGATGATCGTATTCACGGTGAGTCCTGGTGTTGTGTATTTGATATGCTTGAATAAGGCACAGGTTTATTTCCATTTTCATGTTTACTGCTGCATCTTACAAGCTATCATATCCTGCGTGTCTACATGTAAATTAATGGGTTTAGTGATAGATTAATTTGTTGATATCAACAGTGTATTTACTCGAGTCTATGAAGCCAGGCTGTTGCAGCATGTGAAGAATGAGGTATTATTTTCTCTCTGTCCTCAGTGTGTCGCAGCCATCAAACTCTAAATGTACTTGTATTTACAAAATATAACATGATTTGTACTTTTGTCAGACAAATAAAGGTTCAAGAGAATTGAGTAATCGGATTTTATTCTACTTTACACTTTATTTACTTTACACACTATTCCACTACATTTCCAAGACATGTGTTATTTTTACTTCACTTAATCAATTTGACAGAATTCATTCATTTTATAAATCACACAAAGCACAAAGAAATAAACAATAATATGTTATTCTGTGTAATAAGAAGGTTTACTGTTGGCAATTTAAATAGTATTTTGATACCAATAATGATAGACTTTACTTAAGCATTTAAGTATTTAAGTAATTTAATTGTAACGTAATGATTAGTGTTGCAGTTTAACTACGTTAATAAAGCAGAAAGTGTCCAGTTTTAGTATTGATAAGTGGTTTCATTGACAAGCAGCTGCAGGATATAGATGAAAACACAGCCTGACTCTTTTGATGATGCAAGACTATTCCAAAATTCTTCTTTCACAAACGTCCTCTGAAGTATATAATTTTCCCAGCAGACATTTTGACATAGCAGCAAAGGGACAGGTGTTACTAATAACATTAACAACGGCTCTGTTCCATTTAGGTGTCCCAGTAAAACCATGACAGTGAGCCAGTGCACCAGGACCCTGGAACTGGGACAGCTAAATGCAGTGCAGCTGTAATTAATGTTATTAATTGCAAGACTATTCCACTATTCCTACTATGGCCTGTTATTATGATTTAGCTGAATCAACACCTCTCTCACACAGTCTTTACAAAAACGGAACATTTAGCGAATCACAAAATAGTTTGTATTAAGCGCAAGGCAACTGTAGTGGTTTGTGATATGAATGTGTCATCTGGAAGAAAGTAAACTGACTGCATGAGACTATACAGGTGTAGTTTTTATTGCAGTTTTTAAAGCCCATCCCTGTATAAAAAGAGCATAAATCGGCAAATTTGCCCTCTTGTCTGTACTGCCACTTTAGCAGTGAAACATACTTGGCTAAATGTGGATAATAGGACTTCATAAAGCTGGGAAGCTGAAGTCTGTGCTGCCACTCAGCAAGAGACAGCACAATGTTGTTCTGCTGTTCAGAAGGCCTACAGGTAATGGAAGTGTTTTCTGATACATTATTGGGGAAAAGAACATTTGTGTTGTGTCATAGCTACAGTGTGCGGCTCTGTCTCTCTGTGCTGCAGCCCCAGCTTGTCTCAAGAGAGACACACTGAATGACAGGTTGTAATTGAAATGCTGGATTAAGTGGAGCCATCTTTATTTAATCACTACACAGGAAGTTGGTCACATTGAACACACACACAATATAGTGCATAATTTTTATTTCTACCCTATGCTTTCATACTGATTTTATTAGAGATATAAATCAATGTGTGTCTTAAGTCACACATGCTGATACATTAATACACTGAACACGTTTGTTTTTTGCAGCACAGCTATAAAAATATCAATGTGTGCAAACATCAAATCTACAGTTGTTTTGAACTAGACTAACCCCAGTTTGTACTCCCAGCTGCTTCATTCTCAGTGAGATTAATCAAGCTAAGAGCAATGAGTTAAATGAAGCAAAATGGCACTGTGATGAACATTATGTATCCTGATATTATGTAGCCTTAGCGTTGCAGCACTGGGAGTCAGGCACTGGCCTGGTCTTAAACTCACAGACTGATGTGATGTGACAGTCACAGCGCTGGGATCCAGTGAGAGGAGGGCAGAACATGACAGGCCAACCATGTTCATCTCATTTATTGGAGCCAGGTTAAAGAAAAAAATGGCTGAGTAATTCTAGAGTCACAGAGCTATAGGGGGTTTCGGGTGATCTCTTTGTAAAAGCAGAGAAAAGACACTCCCCTGTCAGATGCGAGTGTGTTTTCCCCAGGTCTGATGCTTCATGAAGCAAAGGGATTATTGTGTTGGCTGGAGCGGCTGCAAGATGCTGCTGTCATCAATAGATGTCTAGACATAAGAAATTACTCTGTGAGTTCTGAGATTAGACACAACATTGTTTATCTATTAAATTATTTATTCACCTAAAACTGTAGATTTTGTGAACCTCAACAATATAATTTTAATAAAACGTGCATGGTTAGCAGTACAAAGTCCCTTTTTGAGAATGGATGCCTTCAGAAACTATTTATTATTGTTTATTATCATATTGTTTTATTCGACTTTTCTTTTTTCAATTTGAAAACAAAAATGATCTTTGTGTATTTTTAACTACCTTAGCATGGAATTAAGAATGGTGAGCCTGCTGGTGGGTCAGTCACTTCGGTCCTGATTGAAATGTCTTAACAGCTATTGGAAGAACTGTCATGAAATTTGATGGTGTCCATAGGATAAATTCTAATAACTTTCATTCTTCCTTGAATTATCATCTAGTGCCATCAGCGTGTAAAATGTTTCACTTATCATTTGAAATATCTCCACATCTGGATGGACTGGCATAACATTTAGTACATTCATGGTTCCCAGAGATTGGTTGCTGCAACCTAACCCAGACAGGTTGGTGAACCACTGATGACTAATTTAACTAACCTTAGTAAACCCCTAACTTTTCATCTAGCACCATCATCAGATCAACTGTTTTATTTATTCATTACTTCAGTTTTTGACCAAACACATCATTTCAGCTTCACTTGTACTTTGTGTGTGGTGCTGATTAGATGTTATGCATTGGACTAAAATGTTGAAAATATAAACATTTCCTTCTAAACTTCTCTGTATCAGCATGTCTGGTAAGCACATAACCTTGGGTGGTCTTATACAGCCAAAAGATTCTAACAACCATTTAAGGTCATTACCCTAAGAAATGTTTGTCAAGTAATTAGAGTAATGGGCTTTAGTTCTGTTAGGGGCATATTGTGTTCATTATGTATCATTTGATTAGCTACAGGAAGCATCACAAAAAAGCAAACAAACTGCATTATTCATCATTCTTTAAGTCTAGAGTCTCCACCATCATCCAACCGGTCTAATCAATTCCATCAAATTCTGCCACAGACTCTATTACTAAAATAATATAATTCAAGTGTGAATTGACAATATTAAAACAGCAGTTTAACATTTTGGAAAATATTCACTGTTAGGAAGTTTGGACAGAGTCAATCTCGCCATTTAGTCTTTGCAAATTAAACTAACTGGCTGCCAGCGCTAGTTTCATGTAAGATACATTACAGATGTGACAGTGATATCTAGTGATATAAGTGTTGGCAAAAACGGGAGAAAGCATGTTTTCCTATGTTTTGAACTATTAAGCTAAAAGAATAGAAATGATGAATTTAATATTTGTAAGTTGGGTTATTTGTAGGTAAACATGGATGATATCCAATATGATTTTAGATTTAGAGAACTGATCAAGTCTTGTTTCATTTAAAACCAAACACAAAAAGCACAACATTGGCAGCATTGCTAAATAATGCACATGATTCTAAAATGAGACATAGTTTCACCCAGGGACAAGTCACGGTAGGCATACTTATAAATAATGATCAGGTTCCTTTTTCTCTGTGTGATGTCATGTGATCACAGTTCATCATGTATGCACTGACATTTTTATACTCCTGCACCTTCACTTACCAATGCAACCACTCTGCATAATGATATTCAGTCAGTATCATTAATGGGACTCATTCACAAGCACGACAAGAGAAACTGGAAACTACAAATAATACAGTTCCTTTTGGGTGTTTCATGTCAAGCCATTAGTCAGTGAAGGGAAATACCTAGGTACCATTTTCCAGGAAAAATACATTTGCATTCAGTGCTCAGATTCTATTACTGACAAAAAATAATTAAAAGAAAACAGAAAACACTAAGCCAAATTTAAATACTGTATAAATGATTTATGTACAACTATCTACATGGAAAACTATCGAAGAAGACAAATGCACGCAAACACAAACCAGATAGTGCCAAAATAAAAGTGAAATAAAATAAAGGTATATTGAGTTCATGCACTTTACAATAATGTAGCATTAATGTACAGCTTGTTTAATATAATGTATGTTGCTACCAACCTAGAGATTACTCCTAAACTGCGCTTCTGTTAACTTTTGTTGAACCAAGTTAAACAAATTAGATATGTTCTTAGATAACATGCAAACCTTTGAAAGAAACTGCACTTTAAATAATGTCATACTCTAGTTGCACTGTCAATCCGCTGACTATAATGTATCTGAAACTGCAGTCCTGTGAATCGTTCTCTTGGGCTCACCTTTCAATGAAAAATATATATTAGCGTTTCTATGAATTAAACTATTTCAGAAACATTGTGTTAAAAAGTGGTCTAGATCTGTGTCAAATGGCTATTTAATTTGACATAAGCTTAGCTCATTAAATGATGAGTGCTTGATGGAGCCATGTTTTTTGCGATTGTCCAATTTCCTCAACATACCAAAACTTAAAGAAACAGACTATATTTCAAATTCTAGTTAAGCTCATATTCAAATTATATACTATTTGAAATTGGTGTGCAAAGTGTTAATGGTTTAATAAAGAAGAGTGTGCCTCAGAAAAACTTGCCAAACATCAGTTTCTGCTGCCCCCCTTGAGAGTGCAGGTCTGTTTCTGCTTCCTCCAGCAATAAATCAAAACCTAAATGGAACGCTGTCCTAGCTCCAACTTGAGGTAATGCAGAACAGAGTCCTGCACTAACACCTAGAGGGTTTCCAGATAAACACTGGGTTCAGATGAAGGAGGGATGAGAAGCCACATGCTGGGATATTTACCAATGATATGCAACGATACCTTCTTTCTTCTTTTGTTAGAATCATGTTGTCAAATTGGCTGAAACTACCTTAGCCATGTCATAAAATATCATGATACAAAAAAAAAAGAAGGTTGTTACACTATATTGTAAACAAAACGTTGTCTCAGTGAGATGCTCACAACATGTTATTCATTTAGCTCAGCCTGGCAAACACAATCCAGAGACCACTTCTTGAATTGATTAATAACATATTAATAGAGTCTGGGAAAGAAATTGTTACTGAGTTAATTCATGTCTAAATATTACATTCCACTACATGTCTACAATATTACATTCTCCATCTCATAGTTTTCCTCATTTTACCTCATAATCTTTCTGCTAAAACAAACAGTTCTTTGGGATGACAAACATGGGAAGCAAAGGTTTTGTGATTCATCCCAATGTAATTCAGATTAAAGTAAAGAAGAAAATCCATTCTTAACAATCCACTTGGAAGTGGATTTATTATACATGAATTATGTAGCCTAAAGCGGACGGCTTAACAGCTCTCTCAGGTCTGTTTGAATTGTAAAACACAGTGCCTGTCACGCCTTATTTCCCTTTTTCCCAATACATGGCACCAATAATGTTTTACTCTAAACTGTGTAGTGTAGAAGCCTAAGTTTAGTTAAATTATACATCTCCTGTTTATAATTAAAATACAGAGACACATTTGAGATGCTGAAAATACACAGTTGCACATGTCAAAGACTGTGTGATTCACTCAAAACAATAGGCACACTCAGGAATAAGAAAAAATGTGCATACAAACCTACATGCGCTGGTTGAAGCTCCTTCATTGTCTGAAATTTTGAGGTGAGGCAGCAATGCCATCCTCTGGATAAACAGTGTATTACACAATTGCGGACAGACCCAGCAGGGCAATCACTAAAAAAAACAATTATATAAACAACTGTTTCTAAACCAGTTAGAACAAGTTTAGTTTAAAAGTTCAGTTCAAAATTTAGAGCATTATATAGTTATTAGAATAATGTTTAATAATAATGGTGGTAAAATAAATTAGTTTGTCAAGTGGATCAAGGGCTGAACATTAGTGTGCAGCAATTCTCATTCATTCTGGATATCTTTATACTGCAGTTTAAATCATATACAATAAATTTTAATTCCCATGTTTATGAAACACAAATACAAAGACGAAATACTATATGAAATACTGTAATTTAAAAAAATATCCTATGCAAACAAAACAAAACAAATAACAAATATTTTTAATACTATTTACAATACTATACCCTAAATATGTGGTTGCCAAACATCAACTGATGATGACGATAAGGTGAGTGGAGGATTTGTGTGAAGCCAGGAGACAAAGTTCTAAATAGTTTCTAAAGTCTGGACAGGCTATGCTAAATGACTGGAATTTAGTGTGTCCAACAGAGTTTTTAAAGTTATTATAAGCGTTTAAATGATGGAAAATAGTCGAACAATCACGACTCTGACACAGAAATAACACACTTAACAACATTGTTGTTGACCGTGTGAAACAGTTAACATGTGTATCCTGAACAGAACACAAGACAAAGAATACACATACACTGATATAAAAAAACACTCACTTATGGGAAAATTTAATTATTTCTATTTAAAGGTGGTGAACGGTATGTTTTACAATCCTAAATATGACAACAGGCCACTAAATTCATTGTCGTCTGCAACTTTAACACATGTTCGTTAAGTTTCCGTCAGAGTCGTTCACAGAAGTGTTGAAAACATTTATTTACTGCATCCTAAATCAGATTAAATCAGATTAACTGGTTTTGAAAAAAAAAAGAAAAGAAAAAATCTCCAAAATTCCTGGGGAGAACTCACGTTTCCGCTGGCTTCATGAAAAACGAGGCCTACGTGCGATACGTGCGGGCTGTGAGGAGTCTTTCACAGGAATGGATCACTTCACAGCTCTTTCATCACTGTTGTCTTAACACTACTGGGTGTGCGTCTATTTTATTGATTCATCACATTTTGGAGACGCGGGTTTATTGGTTGTCACATTTGGTGTTTAGTTTTATATTTTGTGGTCACATCATTTTAGAAAGAAAAAGAAAAAAACAAACTCATAAACTTATGTGTGTGTTTGGGTTGGGGGGTAGGGTGCCCGCGGGGCTTGGGTCCTATTGCTCATCAAAGGGACCAAACGCGTTAGCAGGCAGAGTAGAGCGTTGAGGACGTGAGCTGAAGCCTCACTGGTTAAGAAACACAGTGGGCGGGGCTCTGAGGGTTGAGTATTTAATGCTTTGTTCCATTGTTGCGGAGTGTGTTTTCCAGCTGGTCTGGTAGCGCAGGAGGAGGGCATCCACTGTTTAGACGACACCACTACACCTTTTTTTTTTACTCACAGGACCTTCTTTGTTTGCTAAGATGTCTTTCTCTAGCAACAGTTCTCTGTATGGCAGCTTTCCTCCTTCTCCAGCGGAGGACAGGGTTTCCAATCGACTGTCCTGGGGCAGTCTGCTTCAGAAGCTGACCGAGCTAAAGGGGCTCAACCAGAGGGTCACAACAGAACAGTGCTGCAGCAGTGAAACTGGTGAGTGTTTTTTGCTTTTGTCTGGGGAGGTCCTATTGTTTTTTGCTTGGGAATCATTTTAGTTATTTTGTTAAATTGTTTACCTACACATGAAAAGAGAGAACATGAACAGACAAAGCACAAAGGGGCAATGGGAGACTGAGGCATTTACTGATAACCTGCTGCTGTTTTAATCACCATAAAACTGAATAGAAAAGTTTATGGTGAATTCTTGCACTACCAGACAAGATTTTAACCCGTATTCTTCATTTCTAGGATCTGTGGCAGACCTGTCCCTGTCAGAGTCAGAAAGCAGCTTCTTCTTTTATCCCCTGGAGGAGACCTTGGCAAAAGAAGTTGTAGAAACGATCACAGAAAGTCTTAACAATGGATCCCGCATCTTAGGCTTCTCCAAACTCATCTTACCTGACTGTCTGCTACACAACATCAGCCAGGAACTGCTCCACCTGGCTGTCTCTGAGCCTTGCGGCCTCAGAGGAGCACTTATCGACCTGTGTGTAGACAAGGGGGACCAGGGCTCCCTATGTACTGTGGATCAAATAGCAGTGGATGCCACCCTCGTCCCAACCTTCCATGTGACCCTGGTGCTGAGGCTTGAGTCCAGCGGACTGTGGCCTAAGGTTCAAAAGCTTTTCAAAGGAAGCACATCTTCACATTTGTCTCCACTGTCCCAGAGACAAAAAGACATTCTGAGGCTGAGTAGGAGCTTCAGGGCCATTAAGAGAAAACTGTATTGTTCAGGGGACCTGCTTATTGAGGAGTGCTGCTGACCAACACCTCTCCATGATAAGCTGAACTGAAATCCCGTGGACTGTGAAAAAAGTGTGACTCCTGAAACGACACATACCTGTTTGTGTATTACATGTGTATCCAAAGTTTTCCATGGAAACAATGTGCAATGTCTTATGGCAGCTACTCACCTGGTTACAGGTGACATCAGTGGAAACTCATGCTTGAATATGGGTCGATGTCTTCCAGTGAATGTGAGGTCACACCCTTAAAAGGAGTGGCTTTATTGTAATGTATTTGATAGTCAAATATTATTACCTGAAACTATTTATGACTTACAGAACTTGAATAAATTATTTTCTGTTAATTTGTGTTTGTTCTTTTCTTTCTTGTAATCAGTAGCTATGCCCTGTATCCATCCTACATACTGACTGTAACATTATACAGTTTTAACAGCTAACATACAAAAACACATAATTTACCATTTTAAACTAGCATCAAATTTCACAATACATGTAGCACCAGACTCCAGCTTTTGAATACAACTGACAAACTTAACAAATATACACCTAATTATTAATCTTAACATATTTTACTTAATTTGTTCTTTCTGAAAGTCTGCCACCCACAGTTTATTTAATATTTCACCTGTGTGCAGCTCCTCCATTTCTTTTGTGCATTCAGTCACATCCTGTCTCCTCTGAATCATCTACTTTTTGTCACTGTTCCACTATGGACACATCTCTCGTGTACTCAAAACTTGCTTTAAAGAAACATGCAATATGTAATTAGGACACAACTGGCTTGTTATAAAAGTTCATAAGACAGAATGTGGGTCAGTGTTTCAAAAGGAAAAAAAAAACACACCCATCGATCATTGGACAAATTTAATTCAAAGAAACCTTTATACAACTTTAGCATGTTAATTTAATAAATATGGTTTACTTTTATTTGTGCAATGATTTTCAATACTTATGATCCAACAGGCTACAAGCAAATCCACATAATAACATTATAGTACATTATATTAACTTCAATAAACCCTGCACTGTTAAAAGTAAAATGGATATTTACACTGGTAAGAACTATAAAAATTACACACTTTCCTTGTGAGTGGCTCAGACATCCGTCTATGAGAAGGCCATGAGGTTTCTCAAAATGTTTAAGGAAAACAAAATGATTGGGACAGAGAAAGCTAATCTTAGCAGCTTTGTTAACCATTCAAATAGACAATTATGCTCTTAGCTTCCACTGTAATGCTCAGCGGACTCTCACCGTCCTGAAGACACTAGTGTAAAAAAATATCAGCAGTCAACTCAAAGCCTTGCAGGTCTACAGGAAGTCAATCTACACCAAGTTGCAGAGAGGTTCCCTGATGAGGTCTGCTGCCCACTGCACATAAGGCATTTTTGATTCTCTGGGTTTTCTGCAGAAATATGCTCTAATTTGAGTGGGCTCTGACCGATGTCTTCTATTTAGATTCAAGTACCAAAGAACCTACAGAAAACATAAGAAAAGAATGACAGTTATGCAGCAATCACTCTATACAAGATAAACATTTCTGCACATTCACAGTCAGCCAAAAAGCTCCAGACATCCTACATAAATAAAATGAACACCTACCAAAATATATTTAGTTGCTGAGTTTACTACTATTAAAACACTCAGACTTAATCAGTAGTAGTTAGTGGAGTTAGGTGCTTGTGTGAACCTCTGAAATCTGAGACAACACAGCTGACTCTTGAATATCAGGCGTCAGTCCCTGCTTACAACTGCATTGCCATGTGTCGATAAGTAAACAGGCAAAAATAGAGCTCACTTTGCTGAAGTGAAATAAATGACAACAGCAGCCTAAAGGTTGGGAATTCATCCAGAAAAATACAGTATGGTGTGCACTGGAAAACTATGAACTATAATAAAGTGTGTGTGTTAGATCTGTGAATAACAGGATAAAACACATTTATAGTTGCAATTATACTGTAATGTCACTGTGAGGTTTGTGGCAACTTACCTATTTGTGTGCGAGTTTCTATCCATCCAATATAATCTGAATCTCAGATAATCTGGAACAGCTTGGCGTCCCCATTCTTTGTGCCCTTTGGTACAACTCAGAATCTCCAAAGTAACGAGCACGATACAGTAAGCCTTCCTCTGAAAGCAAAAGGCTACGTTAGTACATTATAGTAAATTGTAGTAAAGAATGTATTTGGAAGTGTTATTAGTAAACTCAAAACACACCAATATAATTAAGAAAACCAGTTGAAATCCAGGCGATATAATTAACATTTGCAATACTGTAAACTAGAGCTGAATTATCTGAGCAACAGATAGTTAATCTGCAACAATGCTGATAACTGATTTATTGTTTAATTCAATTTTAAAGCAAAACAAATGAAAAAAAAAAAAGATTGCTCTACTGTAAACTTACTCTGCTGCTTCTCCTTCCAACAGTTGTTTCTGAGGTTGGAAATATAGTCTTCTTCTACACTTCTCTCAACATTCTTCAGGTTGTTCCCAGAAAATTCTTCATTGAAACGCTCTCCCACATAGAAAGGCACCTTCAAGTTTGATGTATGCCTTTTGTGAATATGTCCAGCAGACCTGAAAAATATAGAAAATGAACTATGAGTGAGACAATAAAACATTTTCAGACACCTCAGAAACATCTCTGACAGTTTGAAGCACTTACGGGCGGTAGCTAAGGCTGTAGGGAGGCTGAGTGACCATCATCTGGCTTAGAGCGGAGACAATGATGAGGATTAGGATGGGCATTAGCTGGACAAACAGAGCCAGTCCACCCTGTCCACAGCAAAAACAAACAAACAAAAAACAACATTTGATTACTGGATATGAAAGTTCATACTCTACACAATCTAGTATGAACTGCAATTAAAGCAGTACAGACGAAACTTACATCTCTCTGTTGTTCCCGTCGTTCTTGTCTGTTATGATGTGCAAAGTGCATTCCATTTCTGTAAACGTGTACATTACCTAAAAAAAATGTAAGCAATAAAAAGACATTTATAAAAAGACAATGTGGCAGTAGTGCTGCAACTCTAGGACATGTAACGGCAAGGTCCTAGACAATGCAGGTTTTCAGTGCAATAAATTATTGCAGATGATTTCACAAATTTTCACATAATCATTCACTGAGAATGATAAATTTAGGAACCATGTTTACAGGCAGAGTTCCATTTTTAACAAGGCTGGCCAAGCAAACCATGTAATCTAGTTAGAGGCACATTTTCAGGACATTGCCTGTGGTTCACCTTGTTACTCCAAACAGCGTATACACTACACTGCAGTGCAATGGATGTAGTAATTACAGAGAAAATAACTACTGCCTGTAACATAAACCACAGGTCTGTACCTTGTTCTTTTATTAAACTAACTAAACAGCCTCATGTTATTTATCTTATGTCATGTCTTATGTCGCGTTTACTATTCTCCTCTGATCTCTGTATCGCGCACAGCGGAGCTCTGCTCTGATGCACACACACACACACACGCACACAGAGCGCACGTCGCAAAGTATGTCAAGTCAACCACCTGAAAAGTGTTTTTTAAACTTTGCAGTGGTTACAAATAACCGTGGTTCTATCAACTCCGCCGTGTGGAAGAGATTTCAAATGAAAATGTCCTTGTAAAAGTTCGGCACCCCCAGTTCTTTTCTGATGCAGAAAGCTGCAGCTCATTGTTTGAGACGCATGATGACGCCAATCCTAAGCCAGTACTGATCAACATCCCACCCCTCCTGTGACCCATGGTTTGTCTGTATGTGTATTTAGAGCCAGTAAGCAACGGACTTTCATCATCATCATCATAATAATAAAACTGCGTTAACACGCGATAAAATAATTGTTGGCGTTAATTAATTAACGTGTTAATAACGCGTTGCCGTGCCCAGCCCTAGAATATTCATATGGACTCTACTCACTTGATGGGAAGCCTCCACCAAAGAACATATTAAAGAGGTCCTCAGGTGAAATGTCGGCTTCAAAATCACGATGGGGTCGGTGTCTGTTTGGGTGTGACCTCTCCTCTCCATACTGGTCATACTGCCTTCGTTTCTCAGGATTACTAAGTACAGCGTAGGCATTACCAATAGCTGGAAGACACAAAATGGCAAAATCTGTACTCAGTAAGCCGACAATTACATATCCCCCACAGAACAATATTGGAGATTACTTTTACGTAATTTACCTTTAAATGCCTCAGTGGCTCCAGGTGCGTGATTTTTATCTGGGTGAAACTTCAGAGCAAGCTTTCTGTAAGCCTTTTTAAAATCTTCCTCAGAGGCGGTCTTTTCAACTCCTAAAATCTGATAGTAATCTTTACAGCTCTTAATCCTGCAGTGAAAGAAACACCCTTTAGAGATGGTTAGCAGAGGGGAAAAATAATGCAAATACGACATATTCAAATACATCCCCTGAGATATTAACATGACATTCAATATTTTGTGAAGCTCATTTCATTATTTCAGAGAATGCTGCTTAAATACATGCAGTGTAACAGTGAACTGTTAGAAATGTCATAATGGGCTGTAGTTTTCATGCATTTCCTTCTTCTCTTTTAAAGTCAGAAGTAAAATTAAAAACCTACTGAGCAATATGCACTTCTATTTGCTTGGTCAACTTATTCTAATAGTAACAACATTTTCTCTGAGACCACTAGATTAGATGCAATTTACTATGTAATATAACGCAAAATATTTGACATTATGGATAGATATGACAGTAAAACACATTGCGTATCTCGTTTGTAATACTATTTACTAACGTTATTACTAAAGCAAAAGGACAAATCCACATGTGCACTGACTTTCTGACGGCTTCCAGCTGCTCTGCAGTATACGACTTGGTTGATTCTTTGGGCCCCTGTTCGGATCCATCAGCCTCCTCTCCGTGGCCGCGGTGCCTCATAGCGGGTGTCTCCCCGTTTACAGGACTACCGTTCTCATCTGGAGGCTTCCCATTCTGCACCAATGAGTCCAATAAATCTGCAAAGAAAGTGGAGCCATGTTGTTCAAATATACCAACTGCATCCGATTCCGAATTAACAATTTAATTTGCTAGCTAATGGTTAGCATAGTAACGTAGCAACTGTTAACTGACAATGAACGAGCGTCGACTTAACAACAAGTCACCAAATATATCAGACACATTACGTTTGGTGGGCGTAAGAACTACAAATACCAGGTCGGTTAGGAGCAGGTGGTGTAACGTTAAGACGGTTAGCGTTAAGTTATGCTAACGTTAGCTGATTCGCTTTCACAGCGGTGGCCCACCATTCGACATAAAATCATAACTGAAGCAGACGGTTATTCGACGTACTTTTGGCCTGATCTGTCGGAAACAGGCGCTGGGCCTTCTCCAGAAACTTCCTGGCTTTATCTGGCTGGTTGTTAGTGATCGCATTTAGGGCTATTTTAATGCACCGCTCAGCTTCGTCCTTGTTTGAGTCCATCGCGACACAGCGGAAATGTTTACTTGCCCTGCTCGCACGGAGATGACGTCAGGAACGTAGCTGGCTCGTAAATAACACGTCATAAGAGTTGAAGTGAGTCTTCAGCGTGCGCTTCATTTACACTCAACAGATTTTAACATTTAAAGTCAGTAGTGGTCGTTTTGTATTTTTTATTTTTCTCCGTGGCACCTGCAGCACAGCTACAACAGCTTAAGTCAGAATGACTCTGGCAGCTACATGCAGCAGGTCAGTCCTACCTGTTAAACACAAGATTTTGTATTCTTTGAGGAAAACCTGTCTGTTCTTATCAACTACTAACAGTATTTTAGATGATCAGAGTAAACCATTATCAAAGGAACGGCGGAGAAAACGTCACAAGAAACCTTCTTGGACTGATCATTTGACCTGGGAGGAAAGGCTGGCAGATGTGGTCACCCCCCTGTGGAGGATGAGTTATAATGAGCAGCTTGAGCTCAAACAAAAACATCAAGAAGGAATACTTTCTCAGCTCTCCCAGCATATTTCAGGCGACTTTCAGTCACAGTCCTCATCACCCGTTAGGAGTAAGCTCAGTTTCCCTGTCCTGTCTATTCTGCCATCACCAGTTAGGGATGGTTACCGCAACAAGTCTACATTTTCTGTGAACAGAGGCGTTGATGGAAATCCAAAGACAGTTGGATTTTATGTGGGCACAGGCAGGGAGGGAACAATTCTCTGCATTAATGGAGACCACCTGCTCAACATGCCAGAGAAGCACAAACTGGTAGCCAGGTGTTACCAAGAATTCATCCGCCAATCTTCTCTGGAGCCCTGCCTACTGTTCCACACTGGGGGTCACTGGAGAGAGGTCACAGTGAGGACCAACGCAGAGGGTCGCACTATGGCTATAGTGTACTTTCATCCACAGACGCTCGCCCCAGATGAGGTAGCAGTTCATAAGGCTGAGCTTCTGGATTACTTCACACGGGGTCCTGGATCAGTCTGTCAGCTGGACTCACTGTTCTTCCAGGAGAGCACCATGACTCGCTGCACTCATGAGGAATCCCCCTACCAGCTCCTGCATGGTCAGCCACATATATACGAGGAGGTAATGTACAGCATCAGGACAGAATTACAGAGAATTCGTAAGGGAACATACAGCAAAAACTGAAACATTCATCCTTACTTAACTTTATAATCTGTTGTTCAGACTATGCAGATGCACTTGTTTAAATAAATTAACAACCACTGGTACATTTTTTTTCTTAATATAAATTCAGGTGAGAAATTCCTTTAACTTTTTACAAATGACAATCTCATTGTAATTAAAATAAGTGTTTTTTTCAATCTTTGTTTGACATGATGTCTACATGAAAAATTAATGGATTGTATTGATCAATCAAGAAAATCAATACACCTGAGCATCACAGTATTGTTCTGTGTAGTACCCTGTATCAATTCTCAAAAACACTATTGATTTTTTACTAATAATTGACATGCAAAGATTCATGGTAGACAATGGTTCATTTTGTGTTGTGTTTAAAACCCAGAACTGTACACAGCATTGTTGTGTATGCTGTGAGTTTCATTTACTCAGAATATATGCATATAGTAGTGTGTTCTTTATACTCTGACAATTTTCCTAAAATTGGATAAAATAAATCAATATATCGCCTTGCTTACAGTATTGCAATATATACTGAATCATAACCTCTATAATGATACATATTGTATCGCCAGATTCTTGCCAATACACAGACCTATAACAGACAGAGAAGAGCATGCAGCATAACATCCAAGTATGTCTAAATGCATTTTTCAGCTTCTGTTCCTGTGTTGTTTCTCATCCACAGGTGTTGGGCTTCAAATTCCGCATCTCTCCCGATGCTTTTTTCCAGGTGAACCAATCAGCTGCTGAAGTGCTCTACAGCACCGTGAGAGACCTGTGTGTCCCAAACAATGAGGAAGATGGAGGAAGACCAAAACTTGGCGGCACTCTTCTAGACGTGTGCTGTGGGACAGGTGCCATCGGCATTACTGTATCTCCCAGACTGGACAGAATTATTGGTATAGAGCTCATAGAACAGGCAGTGGAAGATGCTAGACACAATGCAGCTCTTAATAGTGTACTGAACTGTGAGTTTATCCCTGGGAAAGCAGAGGTGGTGCTACCAGGACTTATGTCCCACTTGAGCCCCGCAGTTGGAGGCCTTACAGCTGTGGTAAACCCTGCTCGAGCTGGCCTGCACCACAGAGTGGTCAGAGTTTTACGGAACCAACCTGCTATTCACAGGCTGGTCTATGTGTCCTGTAAACCTGACGGAGAGGCTATGAGGAACTTCAGAGAGCTTTGTTGTGCACCTAATCTGCAGAAAAAACTCACAGGAGAGGCATTTTCTCCAACTTTGGCTGTGCCTGTGGACATGTTCCCGCATACTCCTCATTGTGAACTGGTGCTACTTTTTGAGAGGTAGCAAATATGTTCAGAGGTGAGCTTTAACCCTTCACCAACAACTCTGGATTGCTAAAGCAAATGGCCATCAGTAATTTTATACCCATGGTTCAACCCACACAGGTGTTGTCAGCTATTTTCTTTATGAGACTTTCACCCAGGACTGTGTTGTAAAGCTGCATTACCATTTTTATTTTTATGTTTTCTTTTTTTTTTATTAATTGTTGCTCTTGCAAGTATGTGTCCACTAAAAGTTTTGCAAAGTTAACATTTGCTAGAGGGATTTTACATCTGATTTCATGATATTAGATGTTCTCAGATATAACTTGTCATTTTGTTTGTCTGCCCTGCAGTTCCTGTATTTGTGCAGTAGATGGTGCTATTACAACTTCTTAGACTTCATTTTTATCTGAAACATTGGCTTAAAACAACTGTTGCATCACATGTGTGTTGGTTTACTCCAGTCATTGCAGTTCACTAAAGGTGATAACGTGTAGTGACTGTACAGGAGGAGCTGCCAATTTTTGTTTCTCAGAGGTTACCACAGTTTATATGAGGTCATGATTGCAACAAGGCGGCCTTGGCTTGATTGGATGTTTTTTATCACTTGAGTGAAGTAATTGAATGATGATGAGACTTGTGAACACAAAGTTAGCAATAAGACAGGGAAATTATTTTTATTCCCCCATCATACTGCCAGGTTGCTGGAGTTCATATCAGTGCACAGTCTCATTTTTTTTGCCTGCTTTTGTTTGTGCAAACTTTGCTGTAACTGATCATTGAAAAAATATTGTTCACAGTACATTTCTGTGGTTAACTGACTGTGCTTGACAAAACACAGTAAGCTATCTCCTCATATAAATCACATTAATACCGTTTTTATACAGGTAACATTATCTAAAGGTTCCCATTTGATTACCTTGTTGTAACCTTTAAAACATTTAAACATTCTAAGGAGGGGTTTTTAAGTTATGTTGTTCTAGGAACATCCCTTTAAGGTTATTCTTAAGAAAGCTTTACAGAACCTTTACGGAACAGGTGAAAAATGACCTGTTGCACATCTTCTACAGGTATAAATAATGCACACTGTAACATACTACTGATGTCTATGTCATTATATCTTATATTCTTATATTTTCCAATCTGCCAAACTGAATCAAGCGATTCTGTAGCACCAGTGATGTGTGAAGCTTCAGACATCAGTCATGTTGTAGTCTGCCAGCTTCACAACTGCTCATCAGTAGTTTGTGAAGGGAATTGGTTGTGTTGTCTGAGTGTTATACAGAAGCCACTTAATTTCTTTCACTTAATTTTGCTATGAACACATTGGTGAACTGATACTGTGGATTCATATCCTGTATGACTTTTATATTCTCTCTTAGTTAATCGTAATAGGAGTAGTAGTAGTTGCATTACAGCTATAGCAATGTAGAACTGGACTAAACCAATGCACTAACTGTTTCTAAGGTAAATTCAAAATTTATTGCAAAGCTATACTTCATCATAGTGGTTAACTGACTAAAAAAACAAAGGGTCCTAAGGGTTAAGGACAAATGTTCAACTGGCTCCATACATCATGCTGTGTTATACAGGCAATAAAATCTGTCCTTACTAAACTAAACTTCATTGTTTACTATACTAATTTATATAATACAGCAGCTCAGTTCTACTTTTACAAGGTTATAATGTACTGGAGTGCATTTTATTAAGAGGAAGTGTTTTTAATGTTTTGGCCCCCTCATATGTGTAAATAGGGGCCAAAACATTAGAAATAACTCCTAAGATATTCTAGTATGACTCCACCACCCACTATGACAGAGGTGGGGAATTCCTGTTCTTCAGAGCCGCTGCCCTGTTTGTTTTCACTGCCCTAGCCACTATTTACTACCTGCATCAGGTGTGTTCAATAAATCTGAAGCTGGAAGATAACAATTTGGTTTGATTCCACTATCAGACAGGGCAGTTGGCCTCAACGATCAGAATTCCCCATCCCTTCACTATGACCTCAGTAATAAACATAGTATATAGTATAATTAACACCTTTCTGACAATTTCAACAAAACTGAGTTATAACCTTGTAAAAGTAGAATTAATGGCAGAGTTTCTATATTGGATTGCATTAGATTATACAGATGTGCCTAATAGTGAGCATATGTATGATAGGTAAGTCAGGCTTGAAGATGAATAACACAAGACACATTTTTTTCTATACCAATTCCAAAAATGTTGGGATGCAGCGTAAAATCTATTTAAAAACACAATGCAGTGATGTAGTAAACCCATAGTTTGTTCACAATAGAACCTAAAAAACATATCAAATGGTTAAACTGAGAAAATGTACTATTTTAAAAATAAAAGTAAGTTAGTTTTTCATGTGTTTTTCATTCCTACTGTTCTTTAAAATACAGATTACAGTTACAGTAAGTACAGTTAATGTTACAGTAGTCATGTTGCACATTTACAATTAATTTACACTCTGATAACAAGAGGTGAGGCTGTTTGGGAGGGTCCACATACAACTTGTTTTTGTATCCAAGTTTCTCTTTTCCCTGGACTGCTCGCTTCTGTGTCCTTATAGTTGTGACATGTATCAAATTTGCAAAACTACAAAATTGCAGTTGAACCAGGAAAGAGTGACAGGACAGTTTGGGTAAAGGGCAAAGTCATATGAATGCAAGTTTCTTGATGACCCCATGTTAGGGCGTTGCATCATGAGCATGACATATGGGCTGACCTGTGTTTGCAACATTTAATCAGATTAAAGAGACCTATTTAGATCCAGAAGTTGATTTGAAACATTGGGCAACAGTTATGGATATGTTGTTGATAAGAGCTTCTGATGGTGATAAAATCCGAGGGTGGTAAACATAAGTTAAGCAAACAGCCAATAGGATATTCAGAGCCGGTGGCATCAGTTTCACTGTGGACCATTTGCTTTAAAAAGACCTCGGTATAGGCAATAACAGAGTTTCAGAAACCGGAGATCAGCGCACCGCACCTTTTATTCTGTCATCCTTACCTGCCGCATCTCCTGGATTTTGAGTAGCCTACCTCCACAGAGAAAAGCTGTTAGAGATCACACGGTGAGTTTACTGAACTGGGATAAGCAGCCAATGAAATTAAACTAATTTGAATTGATATTTTAGGAGTTATCTCAAGTGTCATGTCGATTTTAATCGGCATTAACATTTTTTGACGATTCACGTTGCCAACACAACCTAATTCAATTGAGTTAAATTGATTAATATAAAAGCTTGAATACTGGTTGCTTAAGAACTTATGACCAGAAAATAATTTTAAATCTTGTTTAAAAAAATGCATTGTCTTAATATTAGGCTATATCTTGGACATTTGATTTGCACTGTGCCTTTACTTTGTTTGTCGTTTGTGTCCCACCTGAAATTTCCTGTCCTAGTTTGTTCATCAGGTTGATGCTTTAGGTCATATCTAACTTTATAAACATCTTTATACATATACATATGCTGGTAACCTTTATTTAATTACCTCTATAAACACAGTAAACGTTAAAAGATTGTGTAAAAAAAGAAAGATAAAAAGATTATTGCTCAGTGTTCACACCTATTTTCAGCAGTAATGAATAGTTGTAATTTGGAATTCAGCAAGTTTCCCACTGAACCTGAACCCACCTCACTATGTGGTCATTTCCTCCAAATATCAAATCAATGATTAATTGTTTTGTTAATTGACAAAACAAAAATATAGGCGTCAGTTTTGAGACCAGATTAATAGCAGAAATGTCATAAAATCACAAGGCTGGTCGTTTCTCAAAACTGAGTTAACTTTGACTTCAGGGAATAATGACGGGCATTTTTGTCACTGGTTTCTGAAAATGAACAGCCTAAGTCTTTACTGAACAATTATTCAGTCATTAAACAGCATAAATGAACACAATGTTTGTAGCGGGATCTGCTACATACTTTATCGTTTGTAGACAGGAGCAGGGCAGCTGCATATTACAACGCTCCTATCACTGCGAATATGACATAAGAAAGAGCCAATCATCGCTGCTGCCACTTTTCGACGCCGCAGCTGGAGAGTTAAACTCACAAGCGCTGTATGTACGCAGCGAGCAACCGTACCTTCCTCTCCCCACCCCGCATCCCGCTGAGCGAATTTAACTGAGCTACATCCCTCTGTTTTGTTTTTAAACGTTTGCACACTCCTGCTGTTACAGAGGCCTTTCAGCAAGATGACCGAAACGGAAACCAGGAATCGTCACGACGGGAAGCAACAGAATGGAGATGCCATAGCAGAGACATCGACGGCGGAGGATGTTTTTGACGACACCTATAAAGAGAAAGATGGTCCCAAACCGCCGATGAGGCTGGTGTGGAGAAATATCATACTGATGTTCCTCCTACACATCGGTGCGGCTTATGGACTGATTCTCGTTCCTTCCGCATCGGCTTTAACTCTTACATGGAGTAAGTATTTAGTGAACTAGCAGGCTTAGCTTTGCAGCGTTTAGTTGTTTTCCAGCCCGGCGACAGAATGTGCTGATGTTGTGTGATCATTGCTAACTACAGTGGGTACACACTGACTGAGGGGTCAGTATGGTGTGTGGGATAAAGAAGAATGACTCACTCTTGCTTATTGATTTGTTACGCACAGATATGTTTGTGAGATTTCAAACCTGGGACACATAGAGCCTGTGCTTGATTGCAAACTATTTGGCCTTGGAATTTCCCCAAGGGAATTAATAAAGTATCCATTATAATTATTATTAGAAATATCTAAATTTCAGTGGCCTGGCTGGTTGCTGGATACTTTACACTATATTTGTAGCCTATTGACCATAACTCAAATTCCTGAACAGTGTCAACTTTGTTTCCACTCTGGTGCTGCATAATTTCCCCCCTCTCTTTGCAATGCTGAGCTGCATATTATTTCACCGGGGAAGACAAAGCACAATCACCATTCCCATAGACATCCCATTGTGAGCTACGGGCACCACAACAGAATGCTCTTTGCCAGTCAGAAGCCCCCGGTTCTCAAATCCTGGTTAGTCTTGTCTGGGCTTCACATAGAAACACATTCAGCAGTTTTGGGAAAACAAAAGTGTGAGGTTAGACCTGCACACTCCTACTGTCCCATCTCCCCACATAGATGACTTCTCTCAGAACAAAGAGGCCTGGGTGTAATGGAAAAAACACAGTGTCCCTGTGACTCTGTTCTCATGGGTTTAAAATTAATCTCAGTGTAATGGTGACAGTTTTCCCTAAGATATCTGTCATTTCTTTCTTGCAGCTGCAGTGTGCTATGTCATCAGTGCTCTCGGTGTGACTGCTGGCGCGCACAGATTATGGAGCCACAGATCCTACAAGGCTTCTTTTCCCCTGCGAGTCTTCCTTGCTCTCGCTAACTCAATGGCCTTTCAGGTATATCAGAAAAAAATGTTGATATTTATTCCTTGGTAGTTGCTGCCTAATTTCAAATTTGAGCTTCACTTTGCAGAGTGATGTTTGTGCAGGATTTATTGTTCTGTTCCATTACTCCACATTATTCCTGACCTACAACACATCTATGCATTTCTATGGGTACCCTTCTTACCTCTCTCTATCTTTGCCCATCTCTGTGAGAGCAGAATGACATATACGAGTGGGCGAGGGACCACCGTGTCCACCACAAGTACTCAGAGACGGACGCAGACCCCCACAATGCCACACGGGGATTCTTCTTTTCCCACATCGGTTGGCTGTTGGTTCGCAAACATCCTGATGTCATCGAGAAGGGCCAGAAGCTAGAACTGTCAGACCTGAAGGCAGATAAAGTGGTTACGTTCCAGAGACGGTGAGCAAATGTTATTCATAGATGTGCACTAAACAGCTGCAGTCACTACAGACTACTTGGGGACATTCAGTATCAGTCAATATTGAAAAAGACATTTTGTACTTCATTATTTTTTCACATTAATTTTGTCTCCTGTGCAGGTATTTGTCTTGATAACACTTAGTGAGGGAATCACAGTATGCCCATACAATATCCACTGATGACATGGATACAGCAAGAAATGCGTCTCGCTCCCATTTATAACGTGTTGTGGGATTATAGGATGCTTTGCAAGATGTTGGGAAAAAATGATTAAGATGTTAATTTAATCTAAAAACAATAATTACATGATTTAAAAATCTATTATTTTAGGCACTACAAGCTCTCTGTGGTGACCTTTTGCTTCATTGTGCCCACGTTGGTGCCCTGGTTCTTTTGGGGTGAATCCTTGGCTGTGGCATACTTCATCCCTGGGCTCCTGAGATATGCTGTGGTACTCAATGCCACCTGGCTGGTCAACAGCGCTGCGCACATGTGGGGTAACAGGCCTTATGACAAGAACATTAACCCGAGGGAAAATCTACTGGTTGCCTTCAGTGCCGTAGGTAAATAACTAACATGTTCTTTGTTTACTATTATTTGTCCTAAAGTAATGTTTATGTATTGTCTGTGTTTCAATTACCTTTTCATCACTTGTTGAGAGTTTGTCCTGTCAAGTCAACCACAGTGGCCGCTCTGTCAAAGCTGATTCAGTTTGGCTGCTGTAATGGGACTGTGGGCTAATCCAGTTGCGGATGTTTATTTTATCCCGGCTGTGTTGGTTTTAGCTTTGAAAATTGGAGGTGGCCAACTATAAAGCTATGCACTTAGTCAGTTTTTAGAGTTGGACACTGATAGTTAGTTTCAACATCATTGTTTTCGATGAGTCAATACTTTATTTGTGGTCGCTGACACCACGCTGGTATCATGCTGAAAACACTGATGAGCACCGTGAAAAAATTACCTGAAACAATTTTGTTTCACAGTCTGTTGTCACCTTCTTTTATGTCCCAACTATTGTATGATTTTTATTGACATAACTCACTTGTTCTTAATCACCCAGAGCACCTGCAGTAAACACATTCTTAATAAATGGAGTTGTAAATACTTTAGCTTTAGAGGTTTCTTGTGATCAACTCGGCATTCATCGACAGAAAATAGTGCTCTGGATTGTTTACAGCTAGGTAACATAGAATTGATCCAAAAAGCTCTGAAGAAAAATCTACAAGTTAAAGGTTTTACAAAGTTCAGCCTGTAACTTAAATTAGAGAATGCCAACTTTAAGCTTGTTGATTGGGTGTTTTCTACTGCAATGTTCAGTGGAATTTGTCGTTCTTGTATCTCCTGAACAAATTATTTTTTCAATATATTAGAAAAAAGATGATTAGCACCACTGAACTAATCTAAAGCATTTTGATACACCTGCACTGTTACCATGACAAACAAACCATGTCAATCTGATTTTGGTATCCTGTAAATTATATTACATGACAGTAAGCTTTGGTCACCCAGGCCTCTTTTTCTTTTTGTTTTTCAGGCGAAGGCTTCCACAACTACCATCACACCTTCCCCTTTGACTATGCCACAAGCGAGTTTGGCTGCAACCTCAATATCACCACTGCCTTTATTGATCTCATGTGTTTCTTGGGTTTGGCCAAAGATCGCAAGAAGGTGTCGAAGGAAACTATCATCGCTCGCGTTCAGCGAACGGGTGGTGGCAGTATCAGAAGTGGCTGAGTCATACTAGCTACAAACTCTGTAACTGATTCTGAGGTGTTAAAACCAAGACAGAACGTAGCAACATGTATAGCATTATTTCGGTGTTGGGGTGGTGATTACCATGCTTCTGATTACTTCCTGAGATTAATATTGACTTTGTAGAGTTGTAGACATTTCCAGAAACTGTGTGGATCTTTTTCAAGTTTTGAAGTATTGTTACTGACTATTAACATCAGTCAGAGACTTGGCTACAAGTGCAAGCACAGCTTTTTCACCATAAAATCAAATAGGCACAAGAAAAATGAAGGATGACTGGATTTGACTTGGCAGCATAAGGACAGCCAAACGTGTGTGAGTGATTTGTGAAAAGAAGTTATTAGATTTACAGCATCTCTTATTTATTAATGTGCTATTTTTTAGCAGTCTTTGGCACTTTGACAGCTTTATTGAGACTCTCAAAAATGAGGTTTCTCTACAGGCAAAATTGACAGCCTTTCACTTAAACTTCTCAGTAGTGCTTTTTTTTTTTTTCATTTGTAGGGGGTGAAGTTTAATTTTGATATTTATTTGTCCACATTAGATTTTCAGATCTTTATTTTTGGTAAGCTAGTAGTTTTACAAGCTGCTGTGGTCAAGGCCAACACTGAGACAGTCAACTGTCTACTGTCATGTATTCACAGTAACCTTATGGGAATACAGTTCAGATGTTGCACTTTGGGGTGTTTGCATGCCCAACCCTGCGAGTTCAGGTACAAAGGGCCCTTCATGATGATTGATAAGAGGTTCTCTGATTTAATGCCATGTTCACCTCTGGTTGAGTAGTAGTAGCATGGGAGTAATCGTACGTTAGAAGCTGCCTCAGTCTTTATCATTAACCCTCTTCATGTAGTTGCTTCTGAACTGCAACAGAACTACACTTCTCACTCTTAATCTGAAAAGAGAGAATTATTTACATTTATTTTGTATTCATTGGAAATGCACTCACTCTCCCTGGGACAAGGCCAATGAGGCATAAGTTGAAGGTGCATTTACCTTTTGTGCTGTGTGATGTTATTCAAACATATGTCAGGACTCGCTCAGTTGCCTTCTGAGGGTTGCACACGTGTTTGAAAAATTAGAAGTGCAGCTTAAATCTGAGAGAGAGTTGAAATCAATCCACTAGGGTGTCAAATACTGACATGGTGTCAAAAGCATACATCCATGGTCAATACCTATTGTGTCTCATAGATAAGCACAAGGTTCCCTTTTGCATCAGTATGTGATGCACAAAGTTTGACAAGGGGAAGGGAATATCTCAGCACTACTGCCAGGACTGTTCTGTGAGTCTGTGTCACAGGAGGCTTTTACAGCACTTTACCACATTAAGAGTTATGTTCCATACCTCCACCATCCATGGACCATATCTCTACTAAATTTTTTTTGAAAAAACTACTCTATTTTTAAACTTGCTGTCCAATCACAATTGAAACTTGAATAGCTGAAATCCCTTATTTATAAAGAAGGATATGGACCATTCAACAAGTCCTAGAAACATATGATTTATTATGAAGGAACTTTTGCCTAACCAAACGAAAACTTTGCTCTAAAACAGGATCCAGAATTGTTGTGATATCATTAATGATACTGTTGTAATATTCGTTGTAATTACAGAGCAACTAATTTTACAGTGTTAACTTCTTGACGTTTGAATGCCTTTGAAAATGGCACATTTGAATAATATGCTGATGTTTTCAAAGTTTTAGCTGCTCATTTATTTTATATTTACATAGTATTTGCAGTGCATGAGCAGCTCTGCAAACATAAATATGATTCTTCTTTTTTTGTCTGCTGTATGTGTCACAATTAAACCAAATTTTCTACCTGTGATAAAGTATGTTTTGCTGTTTTTGTTGGGATTCTGTAATACTTCTTATTCAAATATAGAATAAAAAATGTGATCACCATTTGTGTCTTTATCAGTGATTTGATATTACAATAATAGCAGCCACTGCTGATAATAATGAGATGTTTTGAAGTTATATAACCTATCTGATAAAGAACTACTCAAAAGCAACAATGGGTTTTGTGGTGTAAATCATAGAAAACATGGTGCTTCATTATTAAATTGAAAATATTACACTGACTACACTTAACATAGAAATCCACAATGTCGTAAAGTGAAGTATGGTGTTTGACATTTGTGGAAACCTTGGGATCATTAAGGAGTTGTTGGGGTTTGAATAATGTCCATCTGCACAACGGACAACATTTATATCCTCAGACTGAAGAAGCTACTTGGATGCGTAGTGAAACATCTCAACCAAAGAAGTCCAGTTGCCATGAATCAACTTCCAGATATACAAACTAAAATACATCTAATACGTGACTTTTCAACCATCAACCAAGAGTAACCATTGGACTTATTTCAACATTTAGATAGATAGATAGATAGATAGATAGATAGATACTTTATTAATCCCCAAAGGGAAATTCCAGTGTTGCAGTAGCCGTTAAAACATAATATTACAGAACAATATAGAAAATATACAAGATAATAAAGATTAATACAGGAAAAACAAGATAATAAAGATTAATACAGGAAAAATAAGACAATAAAGATTAATACAGGAAAATAAAGATAACAAATATTAATACAGGAAATAAAATTAATACACATTTCCTTCGCCATGTACCAGGCCCCTTGAAGTGCCCTTGAGCACTATATCTCACAGCTGCCAGTGTTTGAGCCTGCTTTGCTCTGAGGTGGACAAGCAAAAAGAGAATTTGCTCAGTGTTTGACATAATCATATACAGTATTTAAAGGACCTGTGCATTTTCTCCCTCTGCTGGTGAATTACTTTATCACAGTAAAAGCAACAGACGACCCAGTGTATCATCCATCTTTCCATTTTCTGAAGAAATACAGTAAATGTAATTTATTTATTGCAGTCGTTGATTTTGGCAACAAATCTCGGACAAACATTGCAGCCGCCAGACTGACTGAATGCGGTCCCACCACTGCTGATCTCTGTTGCTCCAGCAGTGACATCAGCCCTCAGTCTATTGGATGCAGACAATCAGGCCATCCTCTTTAAGGCATGTAACACCCCAGTGTGGTCACACTGCCGGTCAGTTTGTACACATCTTGTGCAACGTGTACTTGATGCTGCTGCTTTTCCCATCGTCTCAAATTAGACTCTGTGCAGCAGTGTTGAAACACAGTGTCGCTCACAGTCTAGTTCAACAAAACAGTAATAACTGCGTAACTGTTTTTTTTGTGCTGCTTTCTCTCAGGGACCATATCGTGCAGCCTATTAAAAAACATAAAACAAAAGGATGGGTCCCGCTTTGGTCTCATCTTACTAGTCATTCTTCTTTAAATCTTAATCCAAAAACATCCCTCAGAAGTTCCCCTTCCAAATCACCTATTCGCTAATCCTAATTTGCACACAAGAAGCTCGCTAAAGGGCTGCCTGCGCCAAAGGAAAGGGACCTAAGGGTCAGACAGGGTTATTGCGCAATAAACCTTCATCCAGTGTTAGGTAGGGACCATGTGGATTAGCTATGCAAATGCCGCTTATCTGATCAATAGCGAGGCCTTCACGCTATCCCAATCCATCTTTTATATTCAACAAATTAGTCTTTTGGTAAATTTTAACTAAACAAGAAAACCTGTAACAATGAACTATAAACTGAAACAAATATTAGAGACTGTTAAATTAAAACGAAATAATATTACACTGTATCCAAGTGCTCAACAAAACAGTACTGATATGCCTGCTGCTGAAAACAGTAACATCCACCTGCAGTTGTTCGCTTTGGTGAAATTAATTATTCTCCCTTATGTGGGCCTGAGCTATAAGATCACGTTTTGTAAACAATAAAGCGTCAGTTTGACCCCATTAAAATGAAACTGAGGTGACTCCTGTTTGCCCTCCGTCTGAGTAATAGATCTGAAGGTTTATCATCCTGTGTTTCATGATGATAAATCCTGATTCAATCACACCTGTGTTAAACCATGAATTACTTCCCCAAAAACAAAAATTATGGGCCCAGTTTCTGTTGTCCTATCGATCTAACAATTCGTCATCCAAAAGTCTATAGCCTGCCTACTCTAATCTCCGACAATCAGCTGTATAGGCCTGTGTTAGATAACTTAAATAAACTCTTTTTCTGAGAAGAAATTCAAGGGATCAGAGTTACACTTTTCCTATAGGATTAAACAGATCTTCCTTTGCTCTTGAATGGAGGCAGGGAACCTACCATTGCCCGGCCCTGAAGGCCCAGGGTGCCCTTTTGATCATTTCATTCTCTCCTCGGTGCAATACTTCTGATTGGCCAAGAGAGTAAGAAGGGGGAAAATCTTTAATTAAGCAGATAATCTCTTGTTGGGACGAGAGCAGCTCCATTTCAGAGCCCCCTCTTGAATCTTGGAAGCCCTGGTGAAGTTTCATGTGCTGGTAGCTCAGTTTCCTCTCCATCTTCAGACTGTCTACAGGCTTTGGACGGACTCAGTTACCGTCACCTCTCTCACCTGTCAGGATGTTCATGCATTTGGAGGTTTTCTATTACGTTTTCATACTCCTGGCTCATATGAGGTCGTGCTGCTGCTGGTAAGTCTAATTTATTAGGAAATATGAATTTAAATTTAAGCTATTGTGTGTTGTAGTTGTGTACTGATGATGTTGTCCTGATGATGATGATGATGCCCAAACAGTTCTTTGCACATGCACTTGCGACACACATTTTTTTGTATAAACCCTCTCATGGGAATTATTTCTCTCATCAGTTGTTAGAATAATGTTGAAAAAATGTAACATGACTTTATTCAACATGATTACTTCAATTATTGACCTCTGCTTTTTGACAGAATTGGTATATAGATTTCTAATTAGATCAGTTCCTAATAAGGTTTTAACAACAAAAAAATGAAACAAATGACTTTATTAATGGTGAATAAATCATTTACTAATGATTTATACATCAACTGTTCTTACTAAAGTTAATCATTAGTACAACTTCAGGGTTGCCAGGCTGTGAAAACTCATTTTGACTGGTTAAACAATCTGACAGCTTATTTATAGCAAAGGGCAGCCAACATGGACAAATTTCACTTAACAAACTACTATTACTTACAACTCCACGTAAATAAACTTAATTCATACAATTACTATAGGTTATCATTAAAATAAATAACTGATTGAAATAAGCATTTATAAATGTATTAGGAATATTTATAACTATATTATTTCATTATAAACATCAGATAATGTTTTTTTTCCCACAACCTGGCAACCTAAAATTTCAATTAGTGAAATGATGATAATAAAGGTGTTGTCCTGTTTTTTTATTTTTTTATTTTTTAACAAATTCAGCAGTATGACTCACTAAGGACAAATGCTCGCTGGTGTCACAGTATAACATGTTACAGTGCACACTAATGAGACATGTTAGCAGAGGAATTTGTGAAGGACACTGAGCTTCCCTGAGTGAATAAGCTGTCTCCTTTTCCAGGTCAGTGAATAATTTCTTGATGACTGGACCCAAGGTAAGCCAACTTTCTTTTGATCTTTTCTCCCTGTCCCTCTCCCAAAAGAGAGAGGGAGTGAAGACAGTTTCTGTCTTTATTCAGTACTGGTCTGTTCTCCTTGTGATTTATTAACTCAAGTGTATGGACAAGCTCTGGTACCTGTTATATGCAACAATGGCACTAATGATAGATCAGTGATATTCTTGGCCCTTTGTGGTTTTCTGTCCCCCCTCCGTACACTTGACCTTATTCACAGCTGTTATTCAGCTCTGTGTGTCTGCGCAGTAAATGTGTTAAGAGGAGAGGGCAAGCAGTGATGTAGTGGGTGGTCATCATTAGTGAGCCAGACTCCTGTGAAAGAGGTGGTACTCCATCTCCCCAAAGGCCACTTGAGACATATTAGTTATATTATCTTTTACACAGTCTGAGCAAGCAACAGAATGGCGGGCGAAAGCCAGGGACACAGCGTACTGGTTTAAGAGAGCTCTGCAAGTCATCATATGTGTTAATGACTATAAGTGTTTAAAAATGTTTGAGCTCAGTTTAGATTGTGATAAAACTGAAAATATACTTTTTACTTATAAATAATAAACAACGTTATCCAATTGGAAATTCCTGATAACACAAGTGACGAGACACATTTTAATACTTTCAAAATATTCCAGTGTGGAATGTTGTAGTCCAGGTTAAGAAAATTATGTGACATAAAACACTTGACACCAAAAGTGCCAAAATGATTCATATCACAATTACTAGTTTCTGTTCATATTCAGGATTTCTCTGTTATCTCAGCTCTGTGTTCGGAATTCAGTTTCTTGTATTCATGTCTACAAAAACTACATTTACTTATCTATTTATAATTCTAATGGAGCTGGATCTATTAGGTAGGATGCAACCACTCACATTTTATGCAGGCAAATCTTCACTGAAGACCATAGACAATACTGGTTTTCATGACGTAAATTACATACTGTATGTGCCAAATGCCTCAGAACCATCTAACCATCTTAAATCATGTTGTCACTGTTGCATATTATTTTACGGGTTTCATATCTCCCCTGTCTTTGCTGCTGCAGGCATACCTGATCTACTCCAGTAGTGTGGCAGCAGGAGCTCAGAGTGGCATAGAAGAGTGTAAATACCAGTTTGCATGGGACCGCTGGAACTGCCCAGAGAGAGCTCTGCAGCTGTCCACACACAGCAGCCTGCGCAGCGGTGAGTCCAGAGGCTTTAACACCAGCTCAGACATTTTCACACAGCAGCTAGACAGAGAGCGACCCCAGTTTAGTAACAGTGTGCTTCTGTTTGTTTCTGTGTTGTCCCTCAAGGGGGAGGTTTTTATTCCTTTGTGAAATGGAGATGTCATCACCCTTTGGAATAGTTACAGTGGCCACGGTTGCTAGAGGCAAAACAAACACACTAATCCATTTCACAACATCTTCCAGAATCCCTGTTTGCATTTGAAAGCAAGATTCATGAAATTGAGAGTCTAATGTGTCAGACAACTCAAAATCTGCTTCATTTAGGTGCAAATAAATAAATAATAATAAATAAATAATGGTCTTGGACAGAATATCAGAAAGTGACTCAGAAAACACTGAAATGGGGCGAATTTTTTTTAAGACCTTATTAGGCACGTCACTGAACTTACTGAGTAATATGTATGTACCGTATGAAGTTCCTATCTTACAGTGAGTGGTTTGTGTGAGGAGACAAGCTGGCTAATGAGTCTCTCTGTTGACAGCAAATCGGGAGACTGCATTTGTTCACGCCATCAGCTCCGCTGGAGTCATGTACACTTTAACCAGGAACTGCAGTCTTGGAGACTTTGACAACTGTGGCTGTGATGACAGCAGGAATGGACAACGAGGTAAGTAGGACGTACCCACAGCAGAGGCTAATAAGTGAAAGGGCAATTTGTATATATTTTTTAAGGGTTTAAGCAGTGAAATTTGCACATACAGTATAACTATTTATTCTTTTTCATTCTCTCAGGTGGTCATGGTTGGCTCTGGGGTGGCTGTAGCGACAATGTAGGCTTTGGTGAGGCCATCTCCAAACAGTTTGTTGATGCCTTGGAGACTGGTCAAGATGCACGGGCAGCCATGAATCTCCATAATAACGAGGCTGGACGCAAGGTACCTTAGATGCTCCAATTCACTCCATCAACGTGACAATGAGAGATGAGCTCCTAGTATGTTAATGCCTTGATTTTACCCATACAGTATTTAAATTGGGTGGTGGCTTGGTTGAAATGTGGAGAATCTCTCCCAGCCCTCCAACTGATTACACAGTGTAAAGCACCTTTTGAATCATTTTTTCCCTGCTTAGAATTATACTGAGTGTGCCACCCAAGCATCCCTTTCACGACGCTGTAAGTGAGGTGCCACTCGTCCCCAATAATAACAGTGTGTTCGGTGTACCAGAAAGGCCTATTTACCAGTGCTGAATGCCCCTTATAACAATACCTCAACTCAAGAATCTCAGGATCACTGGTGCAAGCTTAATTAGAGATCCTGGGGAGCCAGACATTGCACAGCATTCTGTATTATGCTGCTTTTTAAAATAAGTGTTTAGTTTTATTCTTGCAATAAGGATCCCACATTTATGTTGGTCTTTGTTTGGCCCTGGGGGAGTGTAAGGGGACCACAGGCGTGCAGCTGAAGTGCTCTTTGTTTATGGTGCCTTTGCTCCCCCCTGGTAGGCCCTAGGATCCCCATGGCACCTGGAGCATCATTGTAACAGAAAAAAATGGGGATAGAAAGAGAGAAAAACTTCTTTTTCATCTCTCCACTCAATAGGACTCTCCATTGGGTCTTCTCACACTAGAAAACATGTTGATAATGAACATGCAAAATAAATACTCCTAATTCTTTTGGAGGAACAACAGGACTCAATGTGAAACTTTGATTGAGATTCACCTCAACAGAAAGTTCATCCCCTCCTTACGAAAAGAGAACGTCCCTTTTTAACCAACAGCTGTTTTGTGTTAGGTGAAGTCAGGAAACACTGACGATGACAAAGAAACTCTATCTCATCATTATGTCCTTTCAGTGTATTCATCACTTTTTAACTTAACTGGAATACTTCGAGAATACAATCAGTTAATTTGACAATACATCAATCAGGAGACAATGGACATTGATTCTTTTAAATACATACTTAAATGCACACTAATGTACAGTTGCATTTCTGTATTTTGGTGGTTTTTCATAGAAGCAAAAATATTCTTCTACACAGCAAAAAATAACTAAAATGAATCTTTCCCTTACTTCCTTTTTCTGTCTCTAGGCTGTAAAAGGGACAATGCAGAGGACGTGTAAGTGTCATGGAGTGTCAGGAAGCTGCACCACTCAGACCTGCTGGCTGCAGTTGCCAGAGTTCAGGGAGGTGGGGAACTACTTGAAGGAGAAGTACCATAGGGCTTTGAAGGTGGATCTCCTCCGAGGAGCAGGGAACAGTGCAGCTAGCCGGGGGGCCATCGCTGAGACCTTTAGCTCCATCTCTCGTAAAGAGCTGGTCCACCTTGAAGACTCTCCTGATTATTGCCTGGAAAACCGCACCCTGGGCTTGCCTGGCACAGAGGGCCGCGAATGCCTTAAGAAGGGAAAGAATTTGACCAAATGGGAGAAACGGAGCTGCAAGAGGCTATGTGGAGAGTGTGGGCTGGCTGTGGAAGAGCGCAAAGCTGAGATGGTGTCAAGCTGTAATTGTAAATTCCACTGGTGCTGCGCTGTGAAGTGTGAGCAGTGCAGAAAGACAGTGATCAAGTACTTTTGTGTAAAGAAAGGAGGTCAGCGAGTAAAGAATGAGAGCGCTGGCAGCCGCCGGAAGAACCTCAGACTGAGGAAGAAGCACTGAGCATCTTCATCACCTTTAAACTGCTATCAACACCCAGACTCTCTGTGCATGTTCAGATAGTGTGTGTTTTGGACTTAAACCTAGTAAAAATGCAATGATAATGGGATGTTTTACACCTTTGTAGAATGTTTGGTATCAATGTATTTAAGACATATTTTTATATTTTTTACAACATTTTGAAAAGTCACTGGGCATTCAAAGTGAATTTCTCTGACTTAAAAATATTTCACAGGATGATTTATTTATTATCATACAAACACAACAAAAAACACAGTTATTTCTGGAGTGAAGAATCATCGTTTAAAATAATAATTTTCAAGAAGCTGTCAGATTGAACTTTAATGAGGGCCCACACTTTCAGCCTAGCAGCAATCTTCGCATGGTTCAACCATCACTCCCAAGCTTTGAATTCATTTTGAAACATTTCAACATTTTTGGGCACAATCTGCTCTTCCATTATCTGGCTTGCCCAGACATTTGCTGCCCATTTGTTGTATTTAATTGTATATAAAATGAAGCACTTTGTACTGTACATTTTTAATTTATTGCACAGCATTTCCTAGTTTTGCTTTACTGTTAGTTTACTTGTTGTTTCCTATTAAAATGTAATGAAAGAATAATAAACCCTTTCAATCTCATCATACAGCCTGAAGAAAGTGCATGTCCTTCTTTAACATATTCTTTGTGACTGTAATACCTTATGGTTTGTAGTAAATACAACATCTCCTTGTTATTCGTATTGAGGTTAGGATATTCTGGGCCAAAGCAACAAGAATAGTAAACTTTCCAGCGTACTCTTCCTTCCATCACATCTTTCTCAATTTTGCCTCAACAAATACCTCTCGTTCTCTCCCTCATCCTGGTAATCCTCAAAGAGCCCCCTAACTCCCAAGCGCTTGGAAGTTTCTTTACTGTTTAATACTAGTTTAATTAACTTTGTCCAGACAGAGTAGGGCCGTGGGGGTGGAGGGCATGAGGCAAGTTGCCCTTAAAAATCACCCCGCCTCTAATTTTGTATGCTAATCTCCTTTTTCACGCTGCACCTCCTTAGGAGTGGGGGAAAGAAATGTTGGGAAAACTTTGGGTTGCCTGTGCAAGGCTTCCTGTGGCTGTTTTATTTCTGGGCCCACCTATTTGGATCCTTTCACTCCTCTAGGGCCTTCCTTTGCTCGATTTAACAATGAATGCAGAGCTAATCAGCTCTCTCGGAAATGCACCACTGTCGAGGAAGGTAATCCCTTCTTCTCTACTCTCAATGGGCCATCGCCTTCTAAAGGACTTTGGGAAAAGGCTTTGCGCAGATTCACACTGTTCGCTGAAAAGAAGTTAGTTCAAGTATTGTGCCCAAACAAGTGGGTTTTATAAACACATGCTTGCCAGGATACTCACCCCACCTGCAAGTAAGAGGCAGACTAGCACATGGCAGCTGAAGCCGAAACCCTTTAGACGAGGTGGCACATGAAAGAGGAGATTAGAGGTCCTATTGAAGAGGGGGCGTTCATTTCTGCACCTTCCTCCTTTTACTCAATAAAGTGTCAAGGAAACACCTTGTTGACATCTTATTTACCAAATAATGATCATAATAAAAACTCCCCCCTCTTCTGATGACCCCTGTGGGTAGTCTGGATTGCTCTGCCTGGCATGCAGCAAAATCATCTCACCAACAAAAGAACCAGTATACCAAGCTTTTGCCCTGCAGCTCTGTGGAAGTTCTGCGAATTACTGTGATAGGGAGTACTACAGAGGCACATCAAAAATGTTCATTCATAGAATTTTAAAGGTAGTGAAAATTCATAATTAGGACATGCATTTTTGATCACACTCCACGTATAGAATGCAACACATCTTGCTTGGATTTCTTCTTTCTCTGGTTAGTTATGTGAGTTATGCTTTATGCAGATTTACTGTATGTGTGCTGGCACAGTAATTACACACAGTAACGTGTGGGAAAGCCACACAGAAAAACATGTTTGGGTATTTTAAGTTTCATCAGTTTTGCAGTGTTCTTATTCAGTAAACGCAATGCTTGATGTGGAGACTTAACATCACATGCTGAACATGAGGTTCAACTTAAAGACGCAAAGAGATAAAAATAAAGCTTACATTTCACAGTATTAACATTACAGAGTTCCTCTTAGCCTTTACCGTGCTGTAATGTGCTTTTCTATTTACCTTTAATCATGGTGTATTTTTATGTAACGTGTTTATAATGGACTTGAACAACCACAGCTTGAGGCAAAAATCTCAATTACATATGTACAAGAACATGCAACATCTCTTTGTCGTCGTTTGTGTTGTTTCTAATTCTAATTTTTTCTTTGATTTTCACTTCGTCTCTGTCAGTGTCATTCCCTCAAATGTACCACCACACCCCCACAAGAAGAGAAGGCAGATGAACCGAACAGTGCACGTGCTATAATGGCATGTGAAACGACACAAAATGTTGATCATGTGTCAGCAAACAATTTCCCCCCACCCACAGAGTGACACGACCTCCGACCGAGGGTTCTGAACTTCCGTCTCCCAGGCTGGCCCTGCCACATCCTATTTGTGATAACATGGGACCCGAGGTGACGGAGCGATTGTTGACATCATAGAGGAAGAATGGAGATTTTAGCAAATGCTTTTTCTCACAGGTCAAATGATCAATTTGAACTTGTGGGAACTGTGGGAACATCAGAGATCACTGATAGAAAAATGTACATGTTTTTTTTTTTTTTTTTGCTACAGTAGCAGCATTAAAAGAATCAAATTTTGAGTTTTGGTTGGAAGTGGAAAGGAGCAGATTTCTGTCACTTATAGCGAGTAATAATGCAATCAGCGAAGGATGGGAAAACAAGTTATAATGCTTCAAAGAATCCTTGACTAATAGGATTTATGGCTTAGAGGTTCTGGACCTACAGCACATAGAGGGGCGAGGGTCAGGCAGATAACCCAGGATAGATGAATAGAGAAGAGTGGGACATGCTCTTAAAGTGGCTGACAAACTCAGTCTGGTGTTATCTATGCTTTAAGGTTAAGGTGATTTATTAGAATGTATTGCATTAGCTATAAACTGAATAAACTCAATGTTTGCAGTAGTTAATCTGATACTTACATTCATCAGGAAACTGATTGTAACAGTAACACCTTGTTTTGGCAGCAGTCATCTGTTTTGGCAAAGACAGCAGAGGTGTGTGCGTGTGTTGATATCAGCAGGATTGAGACACAAGCTCCACGGTGGTCAGTCTCCTGCCTATAGGTACACTACCAGTCATAAGTTTGGACACACATACAAATGACCATGTTTGTGAAAGAAAAGCAGATTTCATAACATCAAATTGATCAGAATGAATGTGTAGACATTGTTCAT
>JAUMHL010000007.1:12173754-12213203 GCA_032362345.1 Sandelia bainsii | reverse complement strand
TGGTAACACAACTGAAGACATGTATCTTTTCATGAAAAACATGGTCATTCCTATGTGTGTCCAAACTTTTGACTGGTTGTGTATGTGCAAAGAATGGGGAGGAGAGAAGCATCAGAAGGATCAGATCAGCTCAGCTCACTGATCTGCACAGGAAATAAAAGCATGGGAACTCACCAGGGAGCCTAAAACACTGAAACAAGAAGAACATTTATTTTTTCGGGAGAAATGTTTGTACTTTTAAGCTAAGATTATGACTGAAATTAAAGCTGCCACTAGGTTAAAATACAGAGTAGCAATGATCAAAGATACAGAGTAGCAATGATCAAAGATTTATATACATAGTTCAAAATCTGTCTGATATTGACAAAACAGAGCAAGGCTTCATCAGATGATCAGTCCACTGTGCAAGGTACAGCATGCTCTGCTATCTGCTGTCTCATGAAGGATGACCCCCTGTGCTATCAATGCAGTAATGCTGAGGCTATGATGACCATAGTTAAATATTGGTTCGGGATTTCAGAAGTGTTTGCTCTGTCCATAATAAAAAAAGAAAAGAAAAGAAGGACATCCTCTCAGTTTGTCTGAGGAAAAAATTATTGTTATTTCCATTTCCACATTACTCTGCATCGATGCTTCATAAACATGCACGTTAATGCACATATAAATACAGCGGTGTCATACTACAAAGGCACTGGCAACAAATTTTAGTTCAAGTATGAAAAGTAAAAGTACTTTTTATTGAGAATAAGCTCTGTTGATGTCATTTGACGCAATAACATAAAGCAGTACTTGAAATGTTGAAACTGGTTGCGGTGGAGCTGATTTTTTTACTGATTTACATACTTTGGCATCATATTTTATATCATCATGTAGTTGTAGTTTGTAGTAAAATCTTCACATGTAACCTGTCTCATTGTGAAATAAATGTAGCAAAGTCAGTTATATGAGTAAAACATATAATATTTTCATTCAAAATGTAGCAGAGTAGAAATAGAGTACAGTACAAATAGTTTATCTCAAAACTGTGCTTTAAAACACAAATTCTTATTTTTATCTCTGTGATTTTTATCATTTTATATTGCTTTATATTTAATATGACTTGGAGGATCTCACCTATTTGTCCAAAATCTTTATCTGCAAAATCTGTCACTGTCAAATAAATTTAGTGTGCTATATGTGTGCTGCAGATTAGGTTTAAAGATTGAAATATCACCTCCAAAGTCTCCCTAATGATTTCATTGCCTGTTTGACCAGTTCCAGAACAACAAGGACGACATCACCCTCTGGTGGTACAGACGAAGTCTTACAACGTACGCATTGACTCATCCCGTACACTGGGTGTCGCTGTCCGACATTCAGAGCATGAAATGATCGAGGTGTTTCCTTGACTGTTCAAGCTCGTGTCGTTTGTTGTTCTGGCTGTCAGCACGGTGTGTAAACACTTACACGGAGCAGGGAGGTTGCAGTCGGCAGGCGCACATTTCCTTTAGAAATTTAATAACAGTGTATGGTAAAACTTGCATGCTGTTCTTGCTGCTGACTGCAGCTCAGCAGGGTATAGTGCAGGAAAAAAAAATCCAGTCTCCGCTTGTTTCATTGTGCTGAGGACGGAGGCAGTTAACGTTAACCAGCGCTCGTCGACGATCATGGCAGCGGTGACCGTGGTGGAGGCTGATCCGGCGGCGAGTGAAGGTGGCGCCGCTTTCTCCGGCGTCCAGAACCGGGGCTGGGATGAATCTCAGCTCCGACAGTATTCTTTTTCAACCAAGCAGATTCCCAGGCTGTCTCATACGGATCCCAGTGCAGAGATGCTAATTAATAACGAGGTAAACCTGTAAAGATGGCTTGCTGAAACTTGTAGCGCAGCTTACCTGCCCTACGTTATCAGGAAACGCATCTCAAATATTTTTATATCAAGAACGGCAAAAGGTAGCCATACCTGCACCACAAACAGTTTGACACTGTGGACTGTAAATTGGAAAATTAATTAGAAAGCCATTACTATACATTGTTCTATTCATGTATAACGTTAGCGAGGTACTGAAAGATAATTGTATATACTTTTGATTTGTTTCTAAGCCCTGTTTAGGCAAATATTTTCCTTAAACAGTATATATTTTAAATATTTTAGCAGTCAAACCACTCTATTTGTAATGGTGTAATCACTTATCAGTAACCTTATGTTAAAAGATTAATCTGTACAGTTGAAATTGCTGTTTAATTTAAGCCATCTTTCAAGCAAAAACACAAATTTCTGAGTTGTAGCTGTAGTTGCAGCCTATAAATCTACAATAGTGATCAATAATTACATCTCAAATTGAGCAGTAAGAAAAATGCGTTTTTCACCTTTGGTAATCTGTATATAAAATGATAAGATAATGATTTTTATTTGCCTGCTATAGTAGGCTTTTTGCTGTTTATGGAATTACAGAATCATCAAACCTTAATCAGTTTGCCTTTAACGTCAGGTTAAAAGCACCTGCAGACATCATTGTGGCTGCACAGAAATTTAACTGAGACAAGTCAGCAGTGGTTTCCTACTGTATGCACTTATAATATGGACTTCCCCTTCGCCCCTGACCATGTTTGATGAAACAGCTGTAGGGTTATTGCTAAGCATGACAAATAAAACTCAAATGCCATCTGGTTTTAATGTGCAGGTGATCAAGTTGAGACAGCACCAGGCTGTATGTATTTCACCTGTGGAGGTGAACTAAACTAAAAGTTTCTAATGAATGTAGTCTCGTCTCACATGAGTTTGTGTAGCACAGCATCTACAAATGCATGCTAAAAGATATGTCTGAATTTTCTAGCTTATCTTAGGGCCTATGTCATGGAAGAGAACCCTAACATTTGGATTTTTTGGGGTATATTTCTGAATGCAGCACAAAGCTGCATGAATAAAGAGGGGCTGTCACGGAGCTGTGATGTCTTTGACTAGTGATAAAACAATATCAGTTGACAGCTTTGCAGGAGTCTTCTGCTAAGGAGAAAAATCTGCTTTTTTGTGATTGCACATAGGGTTGGGTGGATTGCCTGCTAATGTAAGTGGGTCTCTCAGAGATATACACCAAACACACAAATATAGCAAATTAGACTTCCTTATTGATGACTCTATTACACACTAATCTATGAGAAATTTCACTTACTGACAAATGGTTTGCAAGAATAGCAAAACAATATTACCAAACTAATCATCATATCATATTTGAACTCTGTGACATTTAAATGTGGGTTAAGTTCAATATTAGATTTGTAAAAATAAAAGAAGAAAAAGACAGAGACAGATAGTCTCTCCTGTTAGATATACTAACTTTGATGCATTGGTGCTTGCCTCCAGTATCTTGAATATAATGAGCAACAAAATCAATCAGAGGCAACAGAATAATAATTGTTATTGTGCAGAATTCTTCTTCTTCTTCTCCTTCTTCTTTTTATTGTTATTATTGAGGACCATGAAAATGATTACATTTTTAAAGATTTGTATTATTATATTTTTATTAAACAGATTAAAAAGACTATTTGATACACCATAAATCAAATAGTCTTTTTAATCTGTTTAATAAAAATATAATAAAAAAAAATCATTCAAGATCCTGTAGTTCTAGAAGTCTCCCAACAGCCAATCGCGTACGCGCAGAACCAGAGCCTTAGGTTGTCAAAAACGACAGCGGGTCACGTGATTAATTAAGCCCCGAAATGTTCCAAGAGGGTGACTAGAGATCCATTGAGAAAATTTAGCAGCAAAAAACAACCATTTTACAACAACCACGTCGGTATCAGTATCAAAAATTATAGACATTTTTCTGGCAAGCAACTCATGAAAACTCTTACCTAATACTAGTTAACTAGCTTAACATCTTAATCTGTTCGTTTGCTGGATGGTAATGAGGTAAAATTTTGTAAAACGTAATGTGAGTGTCCTGCAATACTTGATGCCAAGTCAAAAAAATAAATAAAAAAAATAAGACAGGTGTCATAATCCTAGCTGATTTCAACTTTACCTCAGGAAAATGTGTTGAAAACACACAGTTCAACAGCACCACTAGTACTAGTTCACAGTTTGGACCTATTTGAATCTCCATAGTCCAACATTGTTGAAATAAACTATTCTAAATGGATATCTTCAGTATCAGTGCGTCGCGTGTGGTCGGTTGTCTCTTTGCAAAGCTGCAAAGAAAAAAAACAAAGACCACAAATACCGAGTACGTGAGCACCATCCAAGACCCACGTTGTTACATGTAAACACACTAAATTTAGTCGACTGTGTTGGGTATTTTCCAGTGTTATTCAGGACCGCAGACAGCCTCCCCGCGCTCAGCGGCGAAAGTGAAACCGGGAGCGAGGCGGGCGTCGGGAGCGCGCTCATGGGTCGACGTTCAGTCAGTCACGTAGCCCTCGTAACTCAGTCCGCGCCATATACCGCACGATCATTGTAGGGTGCTGTGCGGGTGTGTGTTGGGATTTATGTTTCCTCTTTGTTTAAAAGGTTATTCAAGGCGGAAATATTAGTTTTGGGGAGGTGGTGGGTTTGTGTGCGGAAAATAGAATAGAATACAATCATGATGGTGATGACACATGCATCAGCTAATGTTTCGAAAAACAAAACCAAGTCTTAAAGGACTTTATTTTGAAGTTTAATTAGATTTCATAAAGCACATTAGTAGATGTTAAACAAAATGACCACTGACCACTTTAAAGCATATAGTTTAACAAATGCCTGATTTCGTAGTGTTACTGAAATTAAATGTCCTTCATCTGTTTTCAGGAACCGGTGGTTTTAACAGACACAAACCTTGTATATCCAGCTCTCAAATGGGACATTGCATATCTCCGGGAGAACATTGGAAACGGAGACTTCTCTGTTTACATATCAGAAAACCACAAATTCCTCTACTATGACGAGAAAAAAATGTGTAACTTCGAGAACTTTGTCCCCAAGTCACAACGGATGGAAATGAAATTCTCAGAATTTGTGGATAAAATGCATGAAATGGAGGAACTGGGAGGAGAGGACAGGTAAGATTTATTTCTAAAGATAATGGAGTTCTGAACTGCTGTATTAATCAAGAATGTGATGTAAGCTGTGCTGATGTTCGGTCTTTGGCGCTCAAACAGTAATCCAAGTGTGAGGCACAAGATCTGATTAGGCTGCGCAGGTACTTGACAGTAAAGGGTGTTTTCTCATTAAATGCAATGCAGCAGCACAGGAAAGTGGAACAAATGACTAAGCAATCAGGGGAGAAGCGTATTCCTGTTACCTGACTTGGCTTGGCTGCACACACACAGATCATTTACTACAGTGTAGTCATTGACACCAACGGTGGCTGTTATCTATATGGATTTACACTGTCCACATTCCTCAGTGTCACATTGTTCTTCATGGTTAAAGGAGACAAAGAATGCCAAAATAGAAGTACATTGTAAACAAGCATGCATCCTGCAGACTCATTCGTAGTGAGTTTTAATTAGCTGCGGACTTGTTTCCCGTCTCAGTGTGTAAATCAGTGTCTGTTTTCTCGTGCGTTCCAAAGGGTATATCTGCAGCAGACCCTGAATGACACAGTAGGGAAGAAGATTGTTGTTGACTTCCTCGGTTTCAACTGGAACTGGATCAACAAGCAGCAAGCCAAGAGAAACTGGGGACAGCTGACATCCAACCTGCTGCTCATAGGCATGGAAGGTAAGAGTCTGCTGGTAGTTATGCACTGCATAAGAAATGCAGTTTGTCCAGTAAAATGTTAGATCTGCACTGCAGGCCTGATCTAAGAGCGTTATCTCACTTCTGAAATTATAGATGCTTTTGCTTCTGTTGCTTTACACCTGACATGTTATATTAATGTTGTCCATTCACTGTAGGCAATGTGACACCAGCTCATTACGACGAGCAGCAGAACTTCTTTGCACAGATCAAAGGACATAAGAGATGCATCCTCTTCCCTCCTGATCAGTTCGAATGTCTCTATCCATACCCTGTGCATCACCCCTGTGACAGACAGAGCCAAGTAAGCCATGGATCCTGTATGGTTAAAAATGTTAACTTTATTTATGTAATAACCTATTTGTCACTTAGTTCAGTTCAGTTACCTTGAACATATATCAGAAACTAGGAAAAAATATATTTTACAGTTAATAAAGACAGATGTTTGGGAAACAGCATGTTCATACTTTGTAATGAATATAAATTTTTGTAATGAATATTTTCATTTCTAGGTCGATTTTGATAATCCTGACTATAAGAGGTTTCCCAATTTTAAAAATGTTGTTGGTTATGAGGCTGTTGTTGGACCAGGAGATGTGCTCTACATACCAATGTATTGGTAAGAAGTACATCTGTATGGCTTATGTACAGAAATAATGTATACTAACCTTATGTACTTTAGGCTAGTTCTGCCTAACTATCAGTTTATTAATTGTAGGTAAATTATATGTATGCAGTAGATTGCCTGTATGAATGACTTTATGAATTACTACAGTATTGCCTAAGGATTTGTCATCAGTGTTTATTATGCTTTATGCCTATGTCATAACGTCCATCTCTAACACTGCTTGGAGTTTTCTGAATATTTTTTTGTTAATACTCAATTATAAAGTAATTTGTATGGTGGCAGCTGCAGACTGTGGTTTCCAGCTGAAGTACAGTATGTTAAATTCAGTGTACTTCTACTTGTATATTTTTCTTGCTGTTCTTCAGGTGGCATCACATTGAATCACTGTTGAATGGTGGAGAGACAATCACTGTAAACTTCTGGTACAAGGTATGTACATTTGAATCATTGGGATCCTCTTTACTTTAAAATGTCTTCATCACCTCACAAATTTTTCTCATTTGTTCAGGGTGCTCCCACACCAAAAAGGATAGAATACCCTCTGCGAGCTCATCAGAAAGTGGCCATCATGAGAAATATTGAGAAAATGCTGGGAGAGGCACTTGGAGACCCACATGAGGTAAAAGCATCTGCTTTTATTCTCCTTACAACAAAAGCTCCATCCTGTCATTGTACTGTTTGCATTAGCTGCACATTAATGTCACACTGCCAGTTTCTAGAACATTAGATCCACATTTAGGTCACCTGTTGAGTGAAATCTCTGGGGTATGCTGACCCATCCAGCAACCCAGTTACTGTGAATATTTATGGCTTACCTGCTTTAGTAGAAAGGAAAGATATATGCAATCTGGGACAAGGAGTAAAAACAATATAAAATGTCACTATGATGTATCTTATCCTAACTCAAAATCCTTTGGTTTTCTTTAGGTTGGACCTTTACTGAAAACGATGATAAAGGGGCGATATGACCAGGATCTCAGTTAGAACCTCAACTTAAAACTGTTAACTAGACTGCTTTGGAAACTGTATGCTAGTGAAAGTGAGACTGCCATGTGTGTTATGGACATTATGATTTTGGAGCTAAGTATCTCTGCCTGGCAATAAGCAGTCATCGTGAAACCATTCTGCTTCAGTCGTCTCCGAGTGCCATTGTCATCATAGATACAACTGTTAAGGAGGAAACATCTGACTAACTCATGGGAATTTCTTACTTGAAGAAGTCTTTTTTTTGTCTTTGAAGGGAGGGCCTAATTTGGCTCAAATCTAGATATATTTATGTGAATCAGTGCTGATGTCAATATTTTCATAATCCAAGCGAATGGGTATTTGGGTGTATTTGCTCATCTAGTCAGTAAACATTGTTCGAGATTGGTACCTTTGGATAAGCCTGAATATTTTAACCAGTAATGGATAAATCAAGGGGTATTATAAATACATATACATTACATGCCAGTTTAAATACAGGACATTTCTTATATACTGTACATGTAATAAAACGGTTGTGGCTTGTGTACTAAATGTGGGATGACCATATTGCATTCTCTGTCTTTTACCACAAAGATAACTTTACAGCCTCTTTGGTTCATATTTCTATAGACGACAAGTGTGTTTGAAATATTTATCAGTATGTAATCAGCAAAAAAATCCTGTTGCAGATAAAACAGCATAGGCACAGTAATAAGACACGGTGATTAAAAACTGATGAAATATGATCAGGAATGTGTGGGTGTAAAAAAAGGAAGCTCATATATTCAACCCGAGGAATATGTGACCGCTTGGAGCTTCATTATTTTATCAGACTTATTGCTTTGTGTTTTATTTATGCTCTTTCTTGTTTGATTTATAGTTCAGTGACTTGATTGGGTGTGTTGGATGTGTTTTTCTGCATACCAGTAATAGGCAAGGGAGCACTGAAAATAAATTACATACTGCAACTTTAGTTGCACATATGTACATTTAACCTTAAGAATGGAACATTTTTTTATTACAGTAATTGCAGGCAATGTTTTCTTGGAATGGTATCTTAACTTTTATGAGTGTAAAAGTGGTTGAGGTGAACTGTTTAAATGATAGATTTATGTTAAAATATTATCAAATGAACTAGCAGCCCTTGGAGTGCAACATATTGCATCATCTAGTGGTCAGGTTTGCAGTTGCATGTTAAGTTCAATTATCTGATGTTTGCATTATACTGGTACAGTTCAAATCTGATTATGTTGTATTAAACCCATAAGAGTTGAGTGACAACTATGCTGCAATGTGTACAAAAGTCAAATTCCATATGAAAATATGTACTTGGTCTTGTTATTACTTTGGTTTACTATCTTAAGAAATGCACTTATAATGCATTTGCAAGCAATACTTTGAAGACCTTGAAGAGAGAGCAACTGAAAGATGGTGGTTGGTTTGCAAGTTTAGATTGTCCTGTGAAATTATAAAAAAAACATTCATTATAGAAATGGAGAGAATAATGCTGTGCTGTATGTGCCAAACCCACATACACACCTGACAGTTTGGTTTGCCTGTGGCACTGGATGAATCAGTAAGTAGTGAACTATAAAACAGGAAAATACCAGAATTTAATTTCCCATGTAAGAGAAGGTCCAATTTTTTAAATTGCTGGTAATGTGTCTTGTTTCTTACAAATTGCATGAAGATCGTACAAATCTACTTCCTCTTTAAAAAGAATTTAATTATGTAAGAACCTCTATTAGGTTAATGCTGTTTACTGTATGTGCCTTGTTTAGTAACAACATGGCACAAAATGTTGCAAGAACTTGATTTTTTTTTTTAAATGACTTGTATTCACTCTGGCATTAAACAGCTGCAAAAGTGCAACTGACAAGTGTTTATTGAGATGGACGCACAATTTTATTGATGGATACCTGCTTTTCTTTTGTTTTGAACAGACAATATGTGCTCTCCTTGTTCCTCATATTAAAGTTCATTAGCAAAATTCAACACTGACTGAATGATTGCTTGAAGGTGTGTTGAATTCACTTGATCAATTTTAATTATTTCTTTTTGAACGTGTGAATAAATCAGTGAATACAATGTAGATGGTAGTCTACAAAAATTAGTATTTATTTACTATAAATTGTACATCAGAAGTTTCTCAAAGATGGGCTGGGGTTAAAACTGTCGACAAAACAGCTTCATTAAATGCACTCCATGCTCTACAGTAACCTCGATCATATAGTAATTAAAGACAAAATTGCTGCTGATAAAGACAAGAATCAGTGTCAACACTTGATTGTGTTGCACCTACTCAGGAAAACTATATTATACCACCAATAAAAAACAATTGCTTATAGTTGCACCAGACAGGGGAACACAAATAGCTGGTATAATTTAGTAAAACAAAAAACAAAAACACTAACCAAGCCATTTATCCTAATATACAATTAACCAGAAATAAAAATTCAATCAATCAAATATTCCACAAGCAAATCAAAATTCACAGAACACAAATGAGATGAAAGGAGCCACTACAGAGGAGCATGTCAATAACAGCATGTAAACAGATCCTGAAAGCACACAATGGCGCCTCTTCACAATAAATGCATGATCTGAGACTCTATATCAAAAATAAAAATGATCCTGTTGGAATTAACTTTAAAATCAAGCCCTCCAGCAGCATGGTTTGGTTAACACACACCTTGTTTAATCAAGGCTTAGTTGTATCACTGACAAATATTTAACACTTCCTCTTAGGCTGCTCAGAACTTTCAGGTCAGATTGACAGGTTTTTCAGGTTATTAAGTCACTTTTGTCACGGCTTTGAGCCAAGATAATCATGTGTCACTTTTATTTATTTATTTGGATAAACGAAAGTAACTTTATAACACCTAAAGCTTTGCATAATCTCATATACTCTTACTTTATGTGAACCAAGTGGTGTCAGACAAAAAAAGTTTCTGCTGAAAACTGTTTTGTAGCACAACAAATTGTCCACAACACAAGGCCTGACCAGACATGTTCACAGCACAATTTCTGCATGATGTAAAAAATAAAACTTTCAATTAAATTGGCAACAATGACTTAATGTGTATACAGTGCTCTGAAAACATATTTGCACCCTTCCTGATGTTTTATTTTTGGGATATTTGTCACACTTAAATAATTCAGATGTGCTGTGAAGTCCAGTTGCCATGACTCAACTTCCACATAACTTCACTTGGATGACTGAGAATCTTCACTGACATTTTGTTTGATGATCTGAATCATTTAAGTGTGACAAATATGCAAAAAAAATAAAAACATCAGAAAGGGGCAAAATACATTTTCACAGCACTGAATAAAACAGTTCAGACTTGTCCAGAAGGAATTTTACAACACCACTGAAACTTATTTACAGAAATGAAACTCTCTCATAATTATGACATGAAGTTGTAGAGAATCAATTTTGTTTAAAAAAGAACAACGAAGATTAGGAGTAAATAAAAAATGCAAGATAATATCAGTGCAACATCAGACCTGCTGAGATGGCAAAATGTAGATAGATTAGGCTGTTACACAAACAAGAACACAAGTTACAAAAAAACAAAAACAAACAACAACAAAAAAAAAATCACACCAAAATATCACACAAAATTTTAATAGCTCCTCACAAAAATAGCGGTGCCACTGAAACACTGTACTTTAATGTTTTAACAAAGGCATATAATGGTAACACTTAAAATAAGCCACCGACACATTACCAAATAGCTTCTTTACTTGGAAGAAAAACTAACAAATGCAGGCTAAATGAATGTAACAGAGTTTAAATAGTGTAAACAATAATGTCAGTAGATGATGTTAGATGGTGTTGTGCTCGTCATCAATGGAATCTGTACTTTCGTGCAGGCTTGAGGTTGACATATGTCTTTTTCATGTCCTCTGTCTCATTTGTCTTAACAAGCTGATATCGCTCTCCTTTTGTGGTTACGACTTGGTTACCGTGGTAGCGCACTAGCTTTTTTGGAGCCTGCATAAATCACACCAGTATGAACATTTTATTATATGAAACAGATTTGATACAGCTAACTTGTGAATATGGGATATAACCAGATACTTACATCTTTGGGAGCAACAGGCCGGTGTGTTTTTTTGTCATCCTCCCTGTCCACCAACATGTACCTAATGGAGATGAAACACAGTCATAAACACTGAAACAAAGAAATGACGCTAGTTCTGCTCTCCATTGTATAACAGCTACCTTACTCACTTCTCAAGTATGCTCTCTTTCAGTTTCTGGTCTGCCAGTGAGGAAATACTCTTTCCATGGTTTACCTGATGCAACAGGATACAGTCAAATCAGTTTAAGGAAACTAGCAGCTGACATAAAATGCAGTGACAGTTTTTCTATGTGTAGCAGAGATTCACATTTAGAGGAGTGGGGCTGAGTTGGACATCGCCCTCTATGATAAGGCGCACGGCTTCCTCCATATCTCCTTTAGCGATAGACAGGGCACTGCGAGCCTCGGACAGACTACACTTGGGAAACATCTCCAGCAGGTGCTGCTCCTGGACCTCCCACTCAGAGACTGGTACCTGGATATATATGTATTTACATTACCTTTAAATTAAATCAACAGTAAAACACACAAGCATCATATGTTAAGTTATGGTACTTCAAAAATTCTCTGTGTTTTCACATTAAGGCGTAGAAAAAAGGAAAATAATGTTGTAATGCGTCAAGATATGATCACCTTGGCAGTGGCACCCTCTGTCTGTGTTTTAAGGCACTGCATTTCTCCCTCTGGTGGCGTTTCATTTGGCAGGTTGGTGAGTTTCAATGAAATCTCTTCTGCCCTTGCCTTAGGCACACTATTTTCTTCATTAGCAAAAAAACAAAAAAACAAAGTTACATCAGTACATAGTAGTCTAAATGTTAGGTTGATGATCCCCAACTAAAATGAGTGTCACTGCCCAACAAAGTAAGTTAGTTTTGGGGGCTCCTTATTATTACAAATATGAAGAAACATTTGGAAAGGGCAAGACTGCTTAAATACCATATGTACTAGAATTAATAATAAAAACACTACCTGAGGTGCGAGCAGTGGCCAGTTTTGAAGCCAGGTTGAACATCATTTCACAAACCTTTACACTGAAAAGTGGACAAATACCTTTGAAATACAATCTAATGACAGAGAAACATAGTTGTCTGGTACTGTTTATCACAGACTTACAGTAGTATGATCAGAATAGAGAAAAAAGTGTGACTGTTTACCTGTCAATTTCTGCAAAGCCAGGTATGTAAGCTTCAAGCATTTCTGCAAAGACCTCCACGTCAAAGTTCTCCTCAACACTTTGTTGGGATCCAAGATCCTCCAGAACTCCGGTGATGTAAGACAGAAGAACATCATCCAGTGTGCTGCATTGGGGGGTAAAAAATAACTTTACGTAAATCTGAGCGAACCTGACTTTTTTGTAAGCTTGCAAAAAAAACAAACATGGTAATTGCTAACCTGAGATCTGCATCAGTGATGTAAGTCTTAATAAATTCGTGCAGTGTATTGTGGATGATTTTGTGGAGGTCCATTGCGTTCCCCTGGTGTGCAGTAGAGAAAATACACAGTCAAAGTGCTGAAGTGGGGTGCAGCAGAAGGTCAAAGCACAACAGTTGTCATCCATGTACCAAATATGGCAAACCATCAGCTCATACGTAATGGGAATGTTACAAAAGCATTATGAACTGGTTGTCAAAGCTTAAGCATCTAGAACACTAGGACACTAGAAGTAGTAAGTCTGTTTTGATTTTTATGCACGATTTGTATGAAGTTATCAGTTGGTAGATTGAACGATGAATTTCAACAAAAATCTCCAGTCAAATCAGCCAGGATGCAGCTGTAACGTTAACTAACATAAGAGCAAGCCAGCTACTTAGCATCTCCACTAAACACACTAAGCTTAGGCTAATTGATTTTTACTGCAAGCAAACATAACGTTATAGGCAACGTTATAAACACTTATATTACACTCATGTAGAGCAACATAACAACCTTGGTGGGGCTGGTTTTGTTGCCCAGCGGTAACGTTAGCATCAAAGCTACTCGGACATTAGTTATCAGCTAACGTTAATGGTTAATGGTTAATTAGCAACACCACAGCTAAGTTACGCTGTTAACTACACCGCTGCAGGACAGTCGCCTAATTATAGTTTTCAGCCACCTGTTTCACGAAAATATTTCCTCAACATTATTCATCAACAAGATTAACCTTCGGTTTTTATATCATCTTGGGGAAATAACGGTATGTTATTAGCAAATTAACGTTAGCGCTAGCCAAGTGGGTTTTTGTCAGCTAACAATAACTAGCTAGCCAAAACGATAACATTTAATGGCAAACCCACTTCAATTATTTATATATCGGAGTAAAACTTACGGTTACAGAAATGATGGGGACATGAAGCTCAGATTTTCCCCCAAATCGAGTAGGGGAAGGCTAGTCAGTGCAGTGGTTACAGGGTTTTTATCCGTGCTGCTTGTTAACCCGCACGATTCAAAACATTTATACGTCATTTCCTCTGCCTGCAAACAGCCCTTTCAAATGCAGACGCATTATCAACAATATCTAGAGTTTAGAGTATATGTGTGCGTGAAACCTTTTGAATTTATTAAATACATTAATGAAAAAGAAGCCAGATATTTATTTTAAATATTGACTGCAAATTTTATAAAATAAAAGTCGTAAAGAAAACGCTCACATAAATCACACTGAAATTAGACATCAACTACAGCCAATCTGAAAAAAATTAGTTTATTAATTAACAAAAAATATTCTGTCAACAGAAAGAAGTCCTGCAGATCAATTAATTCTGCTGCACAACACAAAATTCAATTCAATGAAGTTTATTTATATAGTGTCAAATCACAACAAAAGTCAACTCAATGCACTTTCAATTCAATTCAATTCAACTTTATTTACTTTACAGTGTATGGTTTGAGATCTTACATTGATATAACAATATAACTTTATAGAATTATACAGAAAACCCAAAAAGGTGCAGGGGATAGGCCAAACTCCCTTTAATGAAAGAAACCTCCAGCAGAACCAAGCTCATGGTGGCCGGCCATCTGCCTCGACTGTTTGGGGTGAGTGGAAAGTGGAGAACAACACCAGGAAGCAGGAAACAAACGCTGGGCAGGTTGGTAGGACCAGTAACTACACGCTGGAAGCACACAGCTCGGGGGCCGGGGATATCTGCAGACACTTAAAGAGAGAGGGTGATAGAGAGGAAAAAGCACAACTACAGGAGAAAGAAGACACAAAGTTAAGGACATGCAAAGGTGGCATATAAAGGGATGGAGAGGAGCTCAGTGTATCAAAGGAGGTCCCCCAGCAGACTAAGTCTATAGCAGCATAACCAAGAGATGGTCCAGAGTCACCTGAGGCAGCTCTGACTATAAGCTTAATCAAAAAGGAAAGTTTTAAGCTTCCTTAAGTTTCCTTCTTTTTGCATTTTATAATTTTTCATGAATCAAAATACAGTTATTGCATAAGTAACACTCTAGTAGTAAGGCATATTGACATACAATAACATTTAGTATTATTTCATTTAAAATTGTTATTAAGTTATCTGGTATTAATATTACTATATTAGATGCAGCAAACATAAAATATTTTTGTGTATAGGCAACAACAATGTGTTTGAAATGTCTTGAAATTGATGTTTTAGTTAAAAGTATGCTATTAACCGTTTGCCTATGTTTTTTGTAAGTCAGAGAAGTGAAGCAACAGACCAAGTCATATAAGAAAGAACAAAAAGGACACACACACTAAGCAAAAATTTTGACAGTGATTGGTGTCCAGTAAGATTCTACAGGTTACAGTAGCTTTCTCTAAAATGCAAAGCCTTTTTATTCATCCAAATTGCCATCTAAAATAATCTATTTGATTTTTTTCATGTTTCACTGAAAAGCAAGACTTTTATTATCTTCAATAAATGTGATCCATTTTTGGTTTCTGACTCAGTGTCTGAACTGGTATAACCTAGATTAGGTCAGTAAATAGTCTACTCTCACTTTGACATTATCTTATATCTTTTGCTAGATCCATACATAGTTGATGATCAAGGTGTTATCTGAGGCAACATCAATGATGTCATCAGATCCTTCTTTTGGTTACCTCCGCCTGTGTTGGTATTATAACAGATATGTACTTGTTAATCATTAATGCCCATTCAATTGTTTTCTTTCTCCCTTGGCAGGATCTCTTGCCGCCTGTAGTATTTCATCAGGAAATATGGTACACGCTACTGATAAAACAACTAAGAACAATTCTCAACTTGGCTGAACTTTGTTTCAACTCTGAGGTCATGGCTAGACAGGTGGGGCTGAGGTATCAGGGGAGAGTGAGCAAAATCTACAGCAAATGAGAGCATCTCATTTTTCTCTGTGTGATAACAGCTGAGAGTGAGAACAACCTACAGACCTTTTAACACATACGAATACACTTGCTCACATGGAGTAGCATCAATATACTGTGTATAATGTGTTGTTCACACTTGTATTAAAATTGTACAGTAGTGTCACATTTATCCCCAGCAGAAATTAATGAGCTTCTGAATTAATGTCCTAATGAATCCAGTGTATAATCATGTTTTTCATTGTCTCCAGTTCAGAATTCAGTGGTAAACAGTAACTCATGCTGACAGACCATCTTCTTTTTAAAGCAAAAAGTGTCTTAACACTAGGTGGCAGCATTGAGTTATTATTGACAGCAGGACCTCAATGATTTGCTCCAGAGATGCTTTGCTCTGAAGACCTTACAGAGAAGCAAAAAACAAAGCAGAATTATTGCTAATAGCAGATCCACAATAGTTTATCATATCTTGGTATTAAATCACATTTTAAAAACAGCCCTTTTCATTCTGAAGCAAACCTGAACATCAAGACTCAAAAGTTGAGTAGTTAACAAGTAAGGAAGCAACTTTCTTTTGCTTATGCTAATTTTATTGCTATTTCCATAAAGTAGTGTAACTGATGTTGTCGAGAATGTTTTTTTTTCTTTTCTTTAATGTCAGTGTAATGAGTGAACTGCAACTGATTACTACCGTGGCAGTCGATACAGAAGTCCATGCTTTTGTTTGAGTGACTGAGGGAGACATACATGCATTTTAAGTACTGTTGTACTAAAGCATCCCTATCTGAGCCCTTTACGTCATTCCAACTGTGTTTAAATTAGTGCACAGCAAAAGAAAATTTCAGATCACACTAAGATGAAATCAGTAAAAATATTTATTTTGTGAAATTAGCCTCACTTTGAAGCTAAAACCTCTTTTAGGTGGTTTGTCTTGGTCTACAGCTTTTTCCAGACACTTACGAAAACAACATCACATATAAACATATAAACACATATATGATAAGCAGAATAACTGTATAGAAATGTCATATAGGCCTACCATAGGACAATATTGTGCCTTTAGCCTCAAGCAACATTATAATTTAAAAATTGCTTTGAATTTGAGGCACAAACAAGTACAAAAGTTGAGTTACAATTATGTTTTTTGATTATTTTGTGCATGTGTGTGGCAGTAAAAGTGTTATTTTTCAAACAGGGACTAAAACATTTGAAAACTTAAAAACTGATTCATTACACAATGCCATAGGTGGAAGACTAACCTTAATATGTGCTAATGGTATGTTTACACATTTCTCCTTCTATATGCTGGTGTACAATCAAGCATGTCATGCAACAATGTAGAGTGCACATAATATGGATATTGTACTGGTGGCACAGATTTCCATTTTCACAGAGACAATGGGGACTCGGGGTTGGCTGGGGGATGTCTGGGCTAAAAAAAAAAAAAATCATTTTACAATTCTCATCAGAGTCACCAAAACACTGAATGATTTACTGCCAAATTAATTAGTCTTTACCTAACTTTAGACAATAATTCTCAGATCCATCTGTCAGAACAGTATTCTGATAATGTCTGATTTGCAGTTCAGCCAGAGTGACTTCATATTTAGATTTAATTGTATTTTCTTTGTGAATGTGTAGCATTGCATCCACTATTTGAATCACCTGTGCCGCAGAGATGGGATCATCACATTATTTGGAGAGAGAATTTGTTAAAAATTTTAAACACTCAACATATCTGTTTCAAAGCATCACAAAAGGTGCATTTACAGAGTGAATTCAACCACACTGTAGTTTAATTAATTGAAACTTTTACAATATGATGCCTCCTTCACCAGCATAACCCATCCTTTAATCACATCTCAAACCTGCTAATCATTTGACCTGATATAAAGAGAGGTTTCGAACAGGTTGCATGATTTAAAGCATTACATTGCAAGTTGGCATGTTTTTAATTAAATTTTAACTTTACACTTTTTTTTTCTTTATCAAGAGTTGCGGGTTAGGGCCTTGAAAGGACTTGGAGCATGAGCACGAGATTAGCTGGCTGCTAGTCCGAGGGTGAGGCTGACCTGATCCAGATCCGGGCCACCTGTGTGGGCGAGTCTGCCCTCCCGTCTGCCTCCTGTCCTGTCTCCAGGAAGTGGTAACCAGGCAGCCTATTGCCCCTTTGTCCATCCCCTTCAACTTCACACACAGTGTAGAAAAGTGAGTTATGTAGACCATGAAGCTGGCAAAGTGTTTATATTTGGCTGTAAATAAGTTTGAACAAAATAGACACAAGGAAAAATAAGTAAATCTATGAATAAATGTGAATGATATAAAATGTTGGATATTCATTCGTTTTGCAGAAATAAAGTTTTGTTCGGCATAATAAGCTACAACAGATGGGTGGAATAAACACTGGCTTAGGTTCGTCCCAGTAAATGGTTTGGGCTCCCTTGTCGTGGTCTGTGTGTCTCTGTTCAGCAGTCGATAGGTTAACCTGCCTGTGGCATCCATCTTGTGTGGCCCCCCTCGCATTACCATTGATCTGAGGGAAATAAAGAGCACACGTGTTATTATATACAGCCCAGAAAAACACCCTCTCACAGTGATGGAGTGAACAGGCCAAATGTATGAAATATTACCCCTTTGACATATTCTGTCTTCCTGTCAATAGTGCAGCCTTTGCCCACAACCTAGATCAATAGGGACTTATCTTTTCATGATAACACATAACGATGTTGTCTGTTGTCTTTTTCTGATATTGAGGTCCTAATTCTGTCTCTCCGCCTTTTTAAATCATCCATACTGTTGTGTATATCTTTGTTATTATTTCTCATTTTCTTTTTTCTTTTTTTTTGCTAAAGAAATAAAATTGGGGGGCCCGCCAGTCGGAGACATGGCAGTTACAAATTTACATGTTGGTTTTCTGGACATTTCTCTGAAGCTTTTGGGGGTCTCTCATGTGTGAGACTGCTCAGCGGAGAGAAGACACCCCTCTGTAAAAACATCTGTTGTGGAAATGGCTGTCAGACTCCCTTTTGTGGGCTTTGTCTCTTCTTTGCACAGAGATTGTCATTTGTTTTGATCATTTATGTGGGTGAAAGAATAATGATAAAAAATCTAGCGAATGTACCCGTGCAGTTGAGCAGTCTACAGTTGGCCTTTGCTTATTATTTTCTGTGGAAAGCGAGATTTCTCTCTGAGTTAGTGGCATCGTGGTTTGCACATTGAGGCATGTCTTGCACTATGTTGCTTAATGTAAAAGTAAACTACACTACACTGTGAGTGATATGACAAAGTAAAGTTTTATGCTTATTGAAATTAACCATTCCAGTAAGCATACATTTCCTGTACACCATGACAAGCTGGTAAAACATAACAAAAAATATTGATTGTTGTCATACTGTATGTGTAAGAAGTCACTGGAAGGGTGAAATTGAATCATTTCATTGTGTAAAATGCATTACAACAAAAATACCTCCTGTTGTCTTGAAAGAATGAAGCAATCAGTGTGAATTAATATGAAGTAACTAACAAGTAGTTATGATGAATAGTATATTGCTGCCTTGGTCTTAATAAAAGCTCTGGATCATGGATTTTATCGTTGAAATGATGACACCCATATCCACCTACAAAATAAGTGTTTTGAAGGCACCTGTCCAGTGAGTGGTCAACATACTTTTTTAGCCAGTTCATTTCTTCGCTGCTTATGTAAAATGTAAAATGGATTCAGACACATTAATCCATAGCTAATATTTTCATCATGCTTGTATGTTTTTCAGTGTATGATAACTAAGTTTGTAAGACTTGGATCAGTTAGTCCAGCAATGGAACTAGAGTTGGACAGTTCATCCATATGAAGTGAAATGCAAAAAACGTAGACATTCAACTTCTTGTAATATTCCCAGAGTATCCCTTATTTTGGGGCGACCGTGAATCAGCTGGTAAGGTAGTCATCTGCGAACCCCATGGTTGGTGGTTCAACTTCTGGTTCCCCCTGATTCCTGGCAACATGTCAAAGTGTCGTTGAAGAAGACACTGAACACTGAACCCTTGGTGCTTCAAAGGGGCTGCATATCCATATGAATTTCCCCAAGGGCATTAATTAAGTATCAATTATATTATTGTTATTATTAGACAACAAAAAACAGCACTGTGAGTCCCAATAACCTGTTCTGAGTTGTTTTTACATCAACACTCTACCATCTTAGATGTGTAGCATTTTCACAATTTACACATCAGCCAAAATCTGATGTAACCTGAAGAAACCTGAATGTACCATGCGAAGTTCCAATCCTGAGACACAAATTTTTTCTTTAAAAACCTCTAAACATTGTGTATAAGTCCTGGTTTAAGAGATTTAAAAAAATGTCAGCATTTAATAAACACAACAGCAAGATCCCGGCATGAACTAATGAGGTGCCTGTTTGTGATTCTATGATTTGCCTCGAGAACAGGTGAGTGTTTGAAAAGAGTGACACCTCATAAACTAGCTGATAACCTATTCCTGTGTCTTATCTGTCTTCCAGACAATCCCTGGTCCCTGAGCACATTGTCGTTTCCCCTTGGGCCCATTATCAGATCCCCTCTGTAGGCTCCCAGAAGCTGCAGTTATTGTGGAAGTCTCTACTTTTACAGCCCAATGATGTCTGTGACAACACTGGCTTTTATGAGTGAGTACACGTTGCCTTGTGCTTGTTCTGATGGTAGCTTCCTTTTTTGTTGTTGTGACTGAGTAGCTTCCTCATAATGAAAAAAAACAACATCAATCACAATCTATTAAAAAAAATACTTGTTACAGTTTTGAATTTGCAGCACATTAAATAATTTTTTTTTGTTAAACAACTGAAGAAATATAATATTTCCAGCCTTTCAATATCTTCAGCTCCTTCAGTTTTTAAAGTTTATTTCAAAATGTCAGTGGTGCTTACAAAAAATGTGACAATTGTTAATAATATGTTGAACATAACATAAAAAAATCTGACAAAGCTTCCTGAAGAATTGAATGCTAAGTTTTATGTAGAGGTTATTTCCAAATATTATATCATTATTCTCCTTTTTACAAACATGTTTAAGCAGTGATCGGTTGCTTGCGCTATCTGTGTAAAACATGTTATCTCCCTCTGCCATTCATATACACATTTATTGGATTCCAAGTCACTGGGATCAATCTTTTGGCCACCAGAGGAGCATAACTAATGGCAACATTAGAATGGCTTTGTGAGAGGGACTGGCCGGATGCGGGTTAACCAAGCAGGAAATAATCTAGGATTTTATATCCTGCATGAATGGCCATAGGATATGCTGAGAATAAATTAATCCCCCCAAAATTTTAGCACTGAGGTTATCTTTTGAATGAAATGGTTTTCAGAGGGGCAGGTAGTTTGTTTTGCCAATTTTTTTTCTGGAAGAGGAGGTGTTGTGTTGCTCTCCACGAGCACACACGTGGAATTTCTTGGCAGATAATGACTGTCATATTAATGCTCAGCCAGGGTCAGACTATCTATTCTGTCTCTGACCACAGGTCTAGACGCTCTTCCTCTGGAAAGACTTTTTTCCCCCTTCCTTTTAAAGACCTACTTCTGTTTTCCTGTTGTGCCCAAACAAGGATTTAATAAAATGGGTGACATCGCCACACAAGCTGTCCACTGAATCCCCCTTAATTAAAGTGACGTTTAAAGCCTTCCTCAGACACTAATAAACCCCCTCTCCATTAAGATCCTCCTAATTACTGTGTGCAAAGGAAAGGGGGACACACACAGACAGTGTGGAGGTAAGCCTACTGGCATTTGGCCCCATAAGCTGAGCACGACACAAAAGAAAATGTCCCCTGGGTTACCCATCCTACCAGAGACATTCCTTTTTTTCAGCCTCACTCCTCCTCTTCTGTTTTTTTTAACTTATGAATGAAAGTATATGACATGTGGGCCTGAGAGTGTCCATTCATGGAGCTGGTGGAATGTGTGAAAGGGTTTTGAATGAGACATGAATCACAGCCACCTTATTAGTCATTAAGAAGTTTGACATTATCGTTGTTTAAATGTTCATGGTGGAAATAAGAGTGCTGTCATCTGCAAACACTTGCTCACTCAAGTGAGGCTGATTAGAAAAATATTCAGCGTAAACTGATGTATGGAGGGATCTTTTCTGAACACACACGTCACTCCAATATAGCTTTATAGTGGCTGAAATTGTTGTGAACAAGAAAATCTTATATAGTTACATGACACACTGAGCCATAAGTACAAAGTGTGTGGACAGTCACTACAGCTTTGGTGGCAAAGAACTGCCCAGAAAGGTTAAACGTGTTTGGTTCATGTCCTGATCTGCAGATTAATGACATTAACGAAGTTTCCATTAGTTGTGCAACTGGGGGAGACATGGGCGTCCATGCGGAAAGCCACATGACCAAGACAGAGATAAGAGAAAATGAAATACGTCTTCATGGAGACAGGAGGGGCCAGGAATTGCCACTCCAAATTAGCCGCAGGCCCGGTTTGCTGTTACTTCATTAACCCAACAGCCCCGGGAAAAATAAAAAGCGGGGTCACAACCTTTAGCAACAGGGAGGCCAGAAATTTCCAAAGAGAGGCTCCTTCAAAAGTTGACTGATGAAACTATTGACACAATACAGAGATTATGAGGGAAATGCATCATTTAAAGTAAAATCCAGTCAATCTCACCAATGTTTAGTTTTTGTCTTTCACCCCAAATAGTTTTGTTTAATTTTAGGTTAATTCAGTAATATTTGCTGCAATTCTAATTGTAGACAATTTAAGTTTAAAATGTAAATGTCCAAAGACAACAAATTATTAAAAGCACAGTTAGGTTGTTTTTTAGATATCTTTAATTACACTAAACAAAGCAACCCACTGAAGTCTGTGAATAGAGCTTAGTAAGTGACAGTGAGTGTTTATTTAGGACAGATTATGCTTCTTGGTTGAGGTCTGACAGCATATGGGTGTAAAGGTTCACATAGTTCACTCTGTGGACAGTCACTGGAGAATTCTTACACAACATTACGTCAAACCTTCCACCACTACATGGCAGTCACATCAATTATATCAATTCATTATAGGCTATTCTACAAATGACAATGCAATATTACTGACTCATCAATATTACATAATGTGCATTGTGTTTTGTTTGTTGCTCTCTAACACTTGGTGGTGTACTTCAAAACAGAGGTGACTTGTATAATGGCATCCTTGTTGTAACGTGAGCTGAGCATTGGCTCTTTATTTGCAGGCAGTGACTTTATTAGAGTCTATGGTTACAGACCCTTGGAAGGAGGGCTGTTCTATTCTTTATCCCGTCTCTGGCAAACATACCTCTGCTGCTCTGTTCTTTGTGAACACTTCATAATAAACAGGCATGATGGTAGAAATCTGGAGTTATCTGTATTTTCCTTAGTTATTTTTTATTATTTAAAATGAGTTTGACATATTTCACCTCAAAAGTACAAACACATTGCCATACTTATTTCTTTAAAAGTAAACTAAATTACCTTTTCTGCAATTCTCTCTCTCTCTCTCTCTCGCACCCAGCCTCACTATCTCTCTCTCTCTCTCACACACACACACACACACACACACACACACACACACACACACACACACACACACACACACACACATCTACCTACTCAGCAACATGGATCAGCAGCAGCTGACTTGGCTATAAACTCTGAGGCACAGGTAGACAGAAGCAGGGTCCAGCGAGTGTCTACTGAGGCTGCAGACACATCTGCCTGCTTGATTTCACGTGGTAACTGAGCATGTAGTATTTACTTCTTGGCTGAAATGCAATCAGAGGCTGGTAGCTGGCAAGGAAGCATTGAGCCTACGATTAGGTACAGTTTTTTACCCTCTCTCAAGAAGTAAGGAACAGTTTCAGTTGAAGAAGTGGGATGGAAATTATATTGTAATAGTTTGCTGACTTGAAAAACAGACTATTTAGTTTTAAAAATGTATAAAGTCATTACATTAAACATTATGAAAATTTACATTAATTCTATTAGAAACAGTTAGTTGTGAAATTCCATGTTTTCAGGTATTGCAGGACTAACTGCTTTATGCAACATGAATTAATATACTGTAGACTTTCAAATACCTCATCATGTGGTGTTTCATTGTTGACGACAAGAGCTTTGTGAGTTCCTGATGATAAACGTAATATATTAGTGACACTGCTGAGGTTCTCATGGTAGAGTGCTCCCCTGTGCGCATATAAACATTTTACATCCTCGAGACAAGAGTCACCTCTCTAATTTGGCTGAAGAAGTGTGTGGAGAGGCCCTTTATCCCACCCTGCTTTAACCGGTTGCTCACAGAAGAGCCATTTACCTCCACTAATGGGTAGTGAGCTTTTCAGCAGGGCCTGTTTGCCTCTCAGCCCTCTAAAAGAAACTTCACCAGAGAGGAGACATTAAGAAAACCAGTTAATCTGTAGCAGTCTGTCTGTGTCTACCCAGGGACTAAACCAAGCTCCTTGGTGCCTTTTCAAGAGGCTTCTCTTTACACCAACTATAGAAGTGTTAGATCAGCACTTTTCTCAGTCGCCCTGATGAAGACACAGTGGTTAAACAAATAAGCGGTTAGCCTTTTTGGTCACTGAATGAAGGCTTTAAAAATGTTGTTGATTTAACAATTTTAGCAATGTTTATGTAACTTAATGTATTCCTTGTGTTTGTTACTACATGCCTTTGTAGTCATATAAGGCCTTATGGTACGCTTCAGATTACACATTTAACTCAAAGCACTGTAGCGCTCACATGTTCACAGTTGCAATGTTAAAGGTGTGAAATGTGAAATTTCCCCAAAAGTGTGTTTACAATATTCTTCACAAAGCCAAAAATGTCAACCTGCTGTGTGCCAAAGACAAATAGTCAGAGGAACACCAATGTTAGTGAAAATTAATCGGGGACTGTGGATATTCATACAAAATGTTATGAGAATTCATCTGTCCAAAGTGGGAGACCAGTCAACTGATGCTGTCTTTAGTGCCAAAAAGCTCATCTGACAAAAAAAATGCATTACTGTTTTATAAGAATAGACAAAACAATGGTGTCACATAAAATAAATACTATGAAAACAAACAGAAAACAAAATTATTTTTTTCCTTGTTAGTTCTATAATATTCACTAGTTACTCTAGTCTATATAGAGAAAGCAAATTACTGATTTTAGGGCAGTGAATTACTCTAAATCAGGCAACAAAGCCACACTCTCACTGAAAGGATACTCCGCAAAGAATCATAGAAGGAACAGAAGCCCAAACAAAATCACAAACGAGTCACCGTTACTTACCTTTTTTTGTGACAGTCGGGGCTTTTAACCCCAGACACTTGGTCTTTACTGAGCTTTTATGGGGCAATCCTACTGTGGAAGGAGTGCTACATCAAGGTCATCAGTGGCTGCAACCAGAGTGACCTGTTGTTAAAGATTGGACAAATAAACACGGGAGGAACTCTGGAGATTGGGGCTAATCATGTTAGTAGCCACAATGGTGTGTGGCAAGCAAGTGGAGCAGAAAGAAAGTGTATAAGGTGGGTGAAGGATTTAGGGGAGTGTATGGGAAACCATTTTAGTGATATTTAGTGTTGCAAAAAGATGGTTTAGTAGACAGAATCTAAAATGCAACAAAATGTACACCTTAACACGCACATGCATGCTTCAAAAGACACACAAATATCTCCACAGAGACATGCATGTAAAATAAAGACAGACAGACAGACACACACACACACACAATCTCTTATGTTTCAGTGGGTACGACAGATGCCGTATGGACTGTTGTATTCTCAGCAGTAAAAGAGGGCCCTGAGGGTCTCTGCTGTCTGACAGTACACCAGGGATCAGCTGTGACACAGTGACATCGATCCCCTCATGTCACACACTCTGCTGTCCTAACACCACTGTGCACATAAGAGTATGTATGTGTGTGTGTGTGTGTATTACAAGATTTCATCATGTCAAATGTACTACTGCAGATTTATTTTGTTGCCTTTATGTACCTTTACATCCACACTAACATTCTTTTTCTTCTTTTCATTGCATCATAATTAGAGTTAAAACAAAGAAATGCATCAAAATGTTTTTGTTTGTATAGTCTTTTCAGTATCTGTACACATAGTGAGGAAAACTGAAGTGTTGTAGGTTGTACTGCTCATGTTTGGCCAGTTGAGGCCATGCTTTCCTCAGGGTGAGCAGAGCCTGACTCCAGCCTCAACACATACTGTTTACTCTGGCCCACTTCTCTTATTCTAACAAAGCTGTATATATGTATACATTAGGAAGCATTTGCACAATCATCTTACAGTCTATACTGTCTAGGCAACAGGAAATTGCTGGAAATTGCTCAAGTTCTGTTCTGTTCTCAAGTTTTTAAATTACTGACTGCTTGACTTGAATGCCACCAGTATTGGGGAAACTACTTTGAAAGCATTGCAAGCTATTACTTCACACTAAAAGAAGGTGAACTACATTAAACATATACCCTAGAGAGAAATGTAGTTTGGTTAACTAAAGTTTCAAATGCTTAAAAAACTAAACTAAAACTAACAAAATAATCTCATTGACAGTGTACACATTATACAAAATTATAACAAAATACAGGAAAACAAAAAAGTCACATGCCAGCAAAAAAATCCCTTTCACTGAAGTTTATTGAAAAATGTTCATACTTCTTCCCAGGTTATACATAAAACAGAAAAATAAAATAAAACCCCCCACTATTCATGGGGATGTGCAGGAGTGTCAGCTTTGTTTTTGTTGCAATGTCCATCAGTCAGATACCTGGAATCCAGACACTAGAGTCCAGGTGGGGGTATTGCACTAAGCAGGATTACATAGGTAGCCAGGTAACTTATATATAGTATGCAACAACTTCTATGAACATTTATTAATAAATAGCAATAATCAATACTTACAAGTAATTGACACCTAATATACTCAAGTTAATTTACAAACAAAAAAAAGCCAAATATTTTTCACAGGTGAGCTGTCATTCCAACTTTCTGGAAAAAAATTGCACTAAACAAAACAAGGAATCAAAGTGGTTTTAACTAAAGTAGAGAAGCATAGGTAAAATAAAAAAAATATTCCCAACCTTTTATAAACCAAAATTGTTTGTAGTTTCAAAAAATTGAATCATCATGCAAATAAGAATATAGTTAAACTACCATCAAGCTACTGCAAAATGTAGTTAAACTACCAATTTAATTACACATAGCTCATTGTATTTTTTCACTCATACTCACTCGTTTTACTGGGTTAAAGATTTACTAAAGTTACATTTAGAATACAGGTCTTAGTGTATTTTGATTATTACAGTGTTTTATCAAGGATGTAGTAATTTTTTCCACCTGTTATTCTTTGATCAGTAACTTAAAAATCCGAACAATCTCTACATTTTCACCAGAACTATATAGCATATGACTTATTATTTGTTCATATTTCAACTTGACTGTATTAAAAATCAGTTTTTAGCACTTTTTCTTAGACTATGGCTATTTAAGTATTAGTCATGTCTGCAGCTTTGAATAGGTTTACAGTACAAACATACCATTCAAGTTACATTTTTATATAGTGTTCATCACATACGTATTTTTGGATAACATTCATATCATCACCTTAATTTAAGACAATGAAATTGCGTGTGATGTTTGTCTCTTCTTCAGCAGTGGTGGTGGTCAGTCTCTTCAGAGGTGCAGATCTCCAGTGAAAAAATCACCATGAACCTGTCAAATAAATAAAACCAGGGAGATGTGTGCTCCATGAAAGGGATATGCTCACTCTGCTAGTGGGCTCAGAGACGCCCCTTTGTTTTCTGGCATGTCTCACATACTTTCAGAGGCCAGATAAGCCCCAGCACCATGAAACACTGCTTTATGTTTGGAGTCTGTAACATCCCGGAGAGGGCAGAAAAGAGAGCAGTCAGTGAGCAGGTAATATGTTCTTAGTTTTGCACCTTTTTAAAGGGCCAGATACATATAGAAGCCCTGGCTGTGTAGTCCTGAAGTATTTAAGTTGCTGCTTAAAAACACTATAACAAACAGACTATCAGTTTAAATATTCATCCCTCCAAGTTCTTCACTGTGACTCATTTTTCTTTTATTTCCTTTCCTCTCTGAGGAGAGAGAGTAAGCTGGGATGGTGGAAGGTAAAAGGGGTTGGAGAATAGGGAGGTAGGGGCTTGGCTGTTTCCTGAAATCGGATTAGCAGCTACTCTACACTTAGATTGCAGGGATCGGGGCTTTAGTTTAGCCCAGCTCAAGACCACCCAACAGGTAAACAGGTACATTACTCTGGAGCAAAAAGGAAAATGAACAGTGGGGGGAAAAGAGGATAAAATGCTCATGATGATCAAGATGGATAAAGAGTGAGTGAAATAAATACATGACTATCTTGTAGACTGCTTTTTGTTCAGTTAATCTGAAATGAATTCCCCAAACTGCTTGATGGGGTGGAGGAAATTTAGTGCTATGAAACAAACAAAAAAGTTAAAAAAGCCAAATACTTTTGAAATTTATTCTGAACTACCAATTTGTGAATTTCCTCTTCTTGAACCAACTCTCTGGATCTTCACAAAGGACCTACATATCTCAACCCCAGCCCTCCCCGCTCACCAAGATATCTAAACCTCACACTGTCATGCTGCTGCCACTGCATCCCACAGAAAACCTCCTGAAAATTAGTTTTTGGCAACTGGCTCACAAACACACTCTCCTGTCTGCTGCAAGCCACCAAGGCTTTGTTAGGCAGGCCTGCTCTGAGCCCAGAGCCTTCAAGACCCCCATTATGCAGCAGGACTCAGCGGGGCAGAAAGAGCAGGAGTGTTTTCGTCAGTCATGTGGGCACACAGGCATTATACACTCTTCAGTGGCACTGTAGATATTTTGTGAGTCTTACAAACAGAGGGGAGGCCTGCAAAGGCTGCAAGAAGTTTTGATAATTGGGAGTTATATAAGTTCCCAAATCCTCACAGGAGGATTTTAAGTTTTTCCCCTTCTTTTCCCCTATTGTGTGTTTTGAAAAGCTGTGTGTGAAGGCCCCACTGTGAAGGTGACAAATCCTTTGACATAAATCATTGTGTAAAGGTTAAAGGAATATAGTCAAGTGCTCAGGAAAAAGAGCCTCTAATTGCCTGCTTTGCTCCAGCTTTGCCGAACAATGTTTTACAAATTAAACAACAGTTCTTCCACACTACAGAGCATTTGTCTGTGTGTGCACGATTCTGAGTTGGTGTGTCTTTGTTTACATGTGCCTTTATGTGTGCCCACTTATGTCTTATTGTAAAAATAAGCTTTCTCAAAGCTTGTTTCAAGTTCCACAGACAAGCATATCAGCTGCAGCTGTGCAGGAAGAGCTGGAGTTTTGACTAATCCGTGGTAGACTAACTCAGGGCTCCCTGCATCTCAAACATCACTGCTTCTGTCAGGGGCCCCGTGTGCAGAACAGGCAGGCTGAGCAGCTCTGATCAGCAGTGCCGTGTTATTTTTTTTTTTCCCACTGAATCACACTGGGGAACGTGTGTGTGTTTGAGATGCAGGGATGCATGGTGCTAACCCTCCCCTGAGTAGTAATGCATGAACTGCTAGCAAAACATTGTTGCTGCTGCTGTTGCTTTCTATGTTAATAAGACATGGGTTGGGGTGGGGAGTATGGGGGGCGGCACAGATGTAATTCAAGGTTGACATCACAAGATTCATAATGCAGTTATAGTGAATGAAATCATGAATTTGGCAGACCTCATGCAAACTTTCAAAGTCAATACAGAAGACAAATCATTTGTAGACAATTTCAAGTGAGGCAGCTCAGAGAAATGATGACAAAATGATTTTAGATTAGATGTTTAAGATTATTTTCAAACACTGTGATTTGGAAACATTCTTTTTCAATAAATACATATATTTAATAACTTGTTGACAGAAACTTGCTCGTTAAAAGCCCCCTGTATTGTAATTGCTGTGCCTTTTATGCAGCATTTCAAGCTGTCAAACCTCTCACCACCATATCACTCAGTTATGTGGAAGAGTTTAGAGTGTGTAAATATATTTATGAATGCATGATTTTGTGAAAGTGTGTATTTGGCTCTTTCCTCTTGCTGTCTAATATAACTGGTAACCCCAGCTGTGAGTGTGTGTGCGTATTTGTCTGCCTGTGTAAAGCTGAGGCTCTCTGGGGCACTGAGGCGTAACTTGGCCCCAGTCAGGCCAGTGCACAGAGGGCAGAGACCAAAAAGCTTTCTCCCTTTCTCCCTTTCTTTTTCTTTTTCTATCAATCCCTCTCTTTTCCACTGGGATTTGGAAATAAGTAGCCTGGAAGATGTAACATGTATTTATTTTGTATACAACACTCAGGGAGTATTTGCCCTTTCGTAAATTCACAGGAAGTACATTTTGCAAACCTTGCAGTGACCAGTAGAACAAAAGAACTTGGTGGCTGATTCAATAAGATTGTACAATTTTCCAACACTAAAGCACGAGTCCATACACAATCTTTCTTTTACTTCTTAGTGGACATATATCTGTATATCATCTGTGTCTCCTTCTCTTCTGATACCTCCCAAACGGCATCCTCCAGTAGCCTGAAGAGAAAAACCAGCATGGAGCCAAGACCACTGGTTAAGCATTTTCATGCTGGATTTAAAATCAGATTATAAACAGGCCTACCCAATTGACTTAATGGATTTGAAGAGACTAGATCCTATTAATAAAGGAATAAAAGAGATGGAGGAAAGGAAAACAGGGATGACTTTACCCCCGAGGCCGTGGCCCCACAAGAGGGACTAGGAGGCTAATCTGCCATGCAAATTAAACCCTGCCTCTATGCACTGGCCCCTCTAATGTCCTCCATTACACACCTTTTATTTGTTGTGATCTGATATTGCAAACTGATATGGTTCCAACAACAGTCAGGGACATCAGACTGGTATGGGAGTGATTACTGGAGAAGATGGAATTTGTGTCGTTTCTCATCTTGGCAAAGTGTTCTTTGCCTCGATGGAATGAGCAATGGGACTGACACTCGTTTGGTTTCCTCTCTGAATGTGTCTTTCTCCTCCTAAAGAATCTTCCTTCTTGAGTTCCAGGCAGGATTATGATGCAGTTGAGACTGAGAGGTTTAATCAGTGAGAGTGGCAGTATTTGGGCTGTAACAGAGCTTACCTCACCGTTTTCTCTTTTGTCTTAATGAGGTTGTACTTTGCTTCATTCCCTGGAAGTCTACCTCTCACACTCTGTTTCTGTCGGCCTGTCAAAAGTAGCTGTAAAAACACACATATGTCACACATACTAATCCGATTTGCACTTAATCATGACAGGGATTATACTGTACGTACAGTAGCCCCAAAGCTGTGAAACTTGTTGTTGTTCCTTCTGTGTTTTCCAGCAGGAAAGTTCAGCTTCGTGTGATCCTGGCAGAAGTTTGCAGAGCAGATAAGTTCTCTGTGATTAAGAATTGAAACTAAACAGGGATAGGAGAAGAAAAATGTTAAGAATTTTTGCATAAGTAGCTTTCAAGGTTCTCTGTTTAGGCCCTTTATTTAAATAATCGCTGCAAATGAGTAGATGAAATACTGGCTCAAGTGTTTGTTTGTTTGTGCTTCAGCCAGTTGGTGGGAAAGTCTGCTTTCTTTGCGTGAAAAAGTATTACACAAAATAAATCCAAGTATGATTTAGAGTCAAAACAATATCCATGAATTATGGATATGCGATTCTTACTTAAAAAGGATTCACTCTCTTTAACCCACACAGTCATGTCTCACTATACTTGTGATAACACTTGCTGACATAGTGCATTCCCTAGCCTTTTACCCTTAACCATCACAACTAAATGTCTGACCCTAAACTTTAGATCCTGGCATGTCTCACATTTAGATCCTGATATTTCTATCTACCTGAAAATATCAGGCTCACAATCTACCTGAGATTTTCTGCCCTATGATAATAACTATGTTTTGCCCTTTTTGTTGCCTACTTTATCGGTGTAGGAGGAGCATTATTTTTGTCCAATCACAACCGAGGAAAACACAAGACTAAAAACAATTGCTGGTGTTCTTTTGCCTATTATCAGTGGTTGACTGTTTGACCAATCACTGCAAGAGAAACTGCTTCTGCTGGATAAACATAAACAAAATATGGAATATATCCTGTGTCTTTGATATCAACATCCTGCCAAATAAAAATGAATATCCACCTTTCAAACAAAGGTATGCCTGGGAGTGTGGACCTCATTTCAAGCACAATTAACTTGAAATGGAGTGCTGCAAGATCAATAGTCCCCAGTTGATCCAGAGGGAGCTGTCAGTCTATGGAAATGGCACACATATGGTAATATCCCCAGCTTAACAACAACTTAGAGGATTTACTGTTGCTGTTTTCAGACCCACATGAATAACAAACAGTGGGCCACCCCCTGGGAACCATTTTGTTTTATCCCAGCTTCAATTAATCTTTTAGTGGGAGGATACCATTCGGGAGAGATGGCAGGGGGGATATGAAGAGGGTTTCTGTAGATGCAAAAGGTATAGTGCTAATTATGAAAATTACAAATAGACGATCCACTCATGCGAATTCAATGATGTGTGTGTTCCAGTGTTTTCTTCCCCTAACCTTGCTTTCCATCATTTAGGTTTCTCTTTGACTCTCCCTCCAACACACACAAGTGTGTTTGCACTTTCAATTTCTAATTAGGACACTTTTGCCTCAGTGAGAGATGCTATTGACAGGCATGCAGACATTAGCAGGAGTATATGAGTTCGTACACTGATCAGTGTGATGAGATCTCAGGAGATGTGTATGGATTTTACCTCCTGCTGACTGCACTTCTCTCCTCTTAGCCTCAGGCCAGAAAACCTGTGGCATAAAGGACTCTCCAAGAAGAAATGAGAGTGAGGATAGCTGGCAAGTGCGGTAGTTATACGCTCCAGTGTGATGTCATTAAGTCAGACTTTTTTAATGGAGTCAGGTGCAGATCACCAACACATATAGACAATGCAGTGTCACACAAACTGGAGCTAGAACTTAAAAATTGATTTACCTCAACTCTGCGATTGATGAAGTCCATTCAGGTTAAACTACAGAGTTCCCGATTGGACACACACTTTGGGGAGTTGCTATTGGAATTCACTTTTGTGTGTCACTGTCAGCTCAAGTCAGGTGGGAATTTGAGTTACGAAGCACAAGACGAAGGGAAAAATGACCTCTGTGACAGTTATACAGTTTGTGTCTGTCTTTCATATTTCCAGCTGAAGAAAGTCAGTTGAACTGAGGAGACTGAGGTAAAAATCCAAATTACTCTCTTCATATCTTGAGGGCTGTTGAGTCTTTTTGAGAATATGCACACTCGAGAAATGTAGTCATTCAAAACATTACTGGGAAAGCCCTGCTACTGGTAAATCACAATGATAGGGCAGTCAGAGGTATATGTAAAACACTTTCCCACCTCTTCCTCCTCCTCATTCATAAAGGCAAGACACATGAAAAGCACAGAGGTAATTCCCTCTCCTGTTTGCCAGAGAGTGTGTTAAACTAAATCTAAACTGCTACTATGATTTCATCACTTGCCACTGATGAAGGAGAAGTGTTGTTGGTAAAGAAACGAATAAATGAAAAAAAACAAAAAACAGCCCCAGGCATGTGGCTCTTCCTGACTCCAGCTTTTATCATGTAAATAAGGCGAATGGGACTGGGTTAGGGGGACAATTCCCCAGCCACCACTTGGGCCAAATACAACTTTCCTGTGCTTCAGGCCCACAATGAGGAATGTATTTGGAGGCCTCACTTTTAATTTAACTAGAGTGGCAGCTGAGGGGGCACCAGGGACCTCATCTCATGACTGCTACGATCACTTGAGTGGAAGGAGGGGAAACCTCAACCTGGCGCCGTACATTTCAATGTGCAAGATCACTGGTTGTGCGTGTGTGTTTGTGTGTTTCATCTCGCTGTTGCACTTGCTCTGTAACACCTCTTTGGTTTCCCAGGGAGGGAACACGCTTCTTGCTCCACTGTAACATTTGATTCATTACGATCTGAAACAGCACATCAGTTCACTTATTATATCTTAAAAAATCCTCCCAGCGTCCCAAAGAGTAAGGGGGAAAAATTCACCAAAGAGGCGCTGCCTTGAAATTGACAGCTGTTATTGTGCTGGGCCATCTGGTGCATTTGCCAGGGAACAGAAAAGGGTTAATATTCTATGATGTGTAGTAGCAGTGGCACAGCCTCTTTTGCACAGCCAGAGTGAAATACCGGGTGCCAGGAGTCTGTGCACCCGATGGAGAGGAACCCTCAACATTAGCATGGCACCATATCAACCAATGTGGCTAATTTAATGGGTCAAATATGATTGGGAAGTTGCCAAAATAACAGCCGTACCAGCAGAATCTCTGACAGGGTAGAGAATCACAAAGGGAAGTTATAGCTCTGCTTTGCATTATGCAGCTTTAAACCATAATTCTCTGCATATAAAGCACAGCATTCCTAGAAATTTAAAAATTTGATTTTCCCTTTATGTTAGCCCTACCTTTGGGAAATCTGTGTTCAGTGGGTGTCTATTTGTGCCCCTGTGCATTTGTGTGCAAGTATGTGTTTTGTTGTGTTAGAGCTGTCATTATTCATTGACCACAGATGTAAATGGATTTAAACAATGGGACACGCGTGCTGTGGGTAGTGATCGCCCCTGGAGAGGACAGGGCCTGCTGAAATTAATAGGCCTCCCGTGGCTAAATAAGCAATGGCAAAATAAGCCTAAATGTCCCCCAATTGCATGACAGACAGGGCCCAAGAATCCGAACAGCAGGTAGTTATTATATGAATTGCTGGAGAGGGACATATTGCAGACCCAACATGCCACATCAAAACCATCACACCGCCCTGAATCTGAATCATTATGTGTTCGAGGTTCATTTGAGTGGAGGAAGAAGCTCATTTGCTGCACATGCAATGCTTAATGCTGTTTTTGCTTTTTTTGTACCACTGCTTTTAAATATCACAGTTCCTTCACAGCATTCAAGCCTCAATGTGAGAAGAATTATACAACAGTGATTATCATTAAACTTTTTTTTAGAAATGAGGTGAGGCAAATCATAAGACATCAAACATTAAAACAATGACTTTCTATCTGAGTATACCACATATGGGTACTCATAAGCCCAAAGCCCTAATGTTGGAAAAAAAAGCTGAAGAATATGGTTATAAATATGCTCCTTAGCTGGAAGACACACTTTTTTGAACCATCGGCTCATTTCTAATTCTGAGTGCTGGTTCACAAAATGGTCCAACATTTACAGCGACTGGCAGGGGGTAAATTAGTGCTCCGAGATGAATTATCATACAATTAAGGACCCCAGAATGTGCCAAAACACAAAACACACAATATGGAGGAAAGACCTACTTTCCCCATAATTCATCAGAGATAGACCAGTGTCCCATCCTCTTTTAAAGGAACAGGCTCTGATTTTCTAGCCCATTTACACTGATTTTTACACAAAGTGTTGCCATTAATTTTGAATTGTCAAACTGAAGAGCTATGTAATTCGAATGTGTATGGTCAGATTTTTATTTCCTAATGATACAATAATTCAGGTGCATTTAATATAACAATAGTACTTCAGACTAAAGTATCAGCTTTTCATTCATCATAACATGTGTTCCTCATACAGTTGTTCTCTGTCTCTTCTTCTTGCTCCTGTGTGGCAAAAAAGATGGCTATATCAGGAATCTGAGCTGTGCGGAGTGATGGGACTGCTGAGGTGGTCAATAATCTATTACACCACACAGCCCTCTGCAGAGTGACAAATGTCTGTCAGAGAAATGGGCCCAGAGAGGTCAAAGCTGGGCTACTGACCTCAACCCCCTTTAGCCAGTGCACACAGATACAGTAGGCTGGTGCAGACTGCAGTGAAATACTAAGTTTGATGGCAGGTGTCTGCTTTTGTGCCCGCCCACCTTTATCAAAACAGACTTTCAAAAATTCATTTACCTTTGCAGTCATGTCAGTAAATCGCCGCATCAAACTCATCATCACTGCACGGTTCAACAAATCCTACAATCTCGTTTAGTGCCATGTAAAATGAGGCTTTAAAATGCATGAGCTCATTTTCTTTTTGTTGGGCAGGGTGAGTTTATGTGAGAATGAATCATCTTCCTGTTTAGAAACATCACTCCATCACAGGAGAAGCACACAGCAGACACATTTTCATTGTAAGTAAAAACTTAATGTGCAACTTAACCTTTGATACAGGACTAGGTAAAGACTCAAAGTACTTACAAAAACAACCTGAGACATGTCCTAATCAGTTGGCGTCCGTTTCACATTCTCATGACACTTTGCCATTACTTCAGTATGAGTTGATGGCCTAGTGGGCATAATGGGCAATTACTTCATTTAGATGGACCTTAGCATTTTGCTTATATTGTATAGTATTCTGGTTATATTGTGTGCACATAAATGTCATAACCTGGTTTGAGAAACCTAAATGAACTAGCTGCAATATTCCAATATAAAATAAGATACAGTGATCAGAAACCTTGTCCATATCAGAAACTGATAGATACAGTTCTGATCATACTAGAGACAGAGATATGGATAACCAGATATTTCATGTTAAAGTAACTGGAATTAGAGATATCATTCAAAAGTCAAACTCTATAAAATATATCAATCAAATCAATCAGAACCCACTGGTAATTTTTACCTTTTAATACACCATGATGGATGAAGAACTAATTTTAGCAACAAATAAAAGAGAATCTGCATACAGATTTGTGCATTTACAGTAGGATTTTGTTTTCCAGGTTTAGCTTAATTCTCTTGCCTTCTGCACTATCATACATAATATTTTGTCTGGCAGTTTATGGATGCATTGCATTTGTTTGTATGTTAAATGCATTTGCTTAGCTTTCTCAATTTTTATGCCTTTTTAAAGAAAATTTACACATTTTGTTTAATAACATGTTGCCTTTTTTGCAGATAGGAGCATTAAGTGAAATAGCAAAGTGAGATCCTGTGAACTGATTTGATGCAAAGTGTATAAAAACTCCCTCACAACCTTGTTAGAGTCACCCTGAGAAGAGTCAGTGATATCTGAGTATTGGCAGCCCTGCTTCCATTTTATAATGATAGAAATGGACTTAGACAATTTAAGTATCAAATCAATAGCAAATTAAATTTTTTAGCAGTGCAAGCTACACTCAGAATCACCTGTAATTAGCCTTGACAGACTGTAGTTACACTCCTTTCATGTCACTTTGCTCCCAGTACACACACTGCTTAGTACTTTACTTACAGCATATGCTAATTATAATTCAAATCTAACTAAAAAGTGTATTCTCCGTTGCTCGATATTTCATTGGCCAGTCAAGCTCTTTATATGTTGCTTATGGGATGGGTGCAGAGAAATGTATTCAAAACACTAGCTGAACACCTGAAGTAGGTTAAGCAGAAACACATGCGTCTAGCCTGATGGTGTGGTTTGGAAAATGGGCTGGGACCTGATTTAGATAAAAAGACGATGACCCACAGGCACTCTTATAATGAATAGTGTGTCTTTTGAGCCTTTCGTTTTCTTCCAGCTTACTACATTTGTCATCTTCATATGAATAAACAGGTCTATTTAATTTCTCCGTCCTTTCATGGGATTTTTGTGGCAGACATACATTATCAGCAGGCTATGTGTAGCCTACAAACATGCATTGTTTCCACTGAATGCTTATCAACAAAATCTCCATTGCAAATGAACTGCAGAGAGATGTAGCACCAATCCGTCATTCTCAGAATTTATGTGGAAACTTTGACAGTGTTTGGAATTAGCTCAGACCTTTCAACGTGATCAGTGAGGTAGGATCTTTTGACGTGAACCTCAGTAACAGATGTAGCTATAACTTAATGTTCAGCTGTGGCTGCTGTGAGTAGCAGGATGATGTTAAATGTGTTGATGCTGCATGTCAGTCTCACTATAGTCACTTCAACACATCTACTGTTGATCAAGTGGAAATAACTGCACCTGAATGACATGCCATGTTGGGAATCTGTACATTGGCTCTGCCTTTTTAATAGACTTACACCTCATTTGGCCTCTAAAGCCTGTGAAGCCTCCCATGGGATGACCTAAGGCAAAGATACACACACTCACACACACAAAAAAATGCATACACATACAGAAAGCCACAGGGATTGGTGCCTATACCCATAGAATTAGAAAAATGTGGACAGAGAAAAAGAAGGAAAAAAGGAAAGTGCAAAGGAGAGACAGAAAGAAAGATTGCTTATAGGAGAAAGATAGGGGAGAGTTAAAGAAGAGAGTCATTAATGGCTCAGACAGAAATGGACACAGGAACAGACAAAGAGACAATGGTAAATAAAGGAGAAAACACAGAATGAGCTTGCGCTGTCTATGTTGGGCAGCAGTGACAAAGCCTTATTAGGCCATCGGTGCACATTCAAGGAGGGAGGGCTGAACAATGCAGTCCGCTTCCCCTTCATAACAACAGACCTTCCTGTCTGACCCCCTAACCTCTGTCACCGGCAATACGTGTCACAGCCGAGACGACACCCTGTCAGACCAACACCTCCCTCCTTCCCTCTGCTTCAAGTCAGTCAGTGCAACCTTGTCAGCTGATGATCCCCAAATTATTCACTTTTTGAACAGCAGGTGTGACAAATGGAGATCTTATGTTTGTGTGTTGCATTTTTTTGTTATTAGAGGTACAGAGTTGGTCAAATAGGGCGATGCAAGCATTAGAGGAGTTTCAGCTTTCCTTGCTGCTTCCCTGCTACTGTATTTTTTGATTAAGGTTGCATATTGTTAAGTATGGAACTTATTTGAACTCAACAATGAACTTAAACTGATGCTGGAAAGAAATATCTGCTATTAAGTTTACTTTTCTCTATAATACACATATACACATATATACACAAATATAACGGGTTAAACAGTATTAGGGCTGGAACAGTTGATTCATGTATTCATCAGCGATCAAGAGAAAATTAATTTGAAGCTATTTTTTAAGCATTTTGAATTAAGTAAAAATACCAACATTCTCTTGTTCCAACTTTCCAACATGAGAATTTTATCTCTGTAAATAATTCTTGTTGTTTTTGGCTTCATAATTGGACAAAATAGCTCATTTGGAGACATCAATAGGAAATTGTGACTGACTAATTACTTACATTTTGACACAAGACCAAACAATTTATGAAGCAAATAATTGTATGATTTATTGATAAAGAACATTTTTAGTTGAAGGCCTAAACATTATCACCCAGTGTTTTTAATGTCTTAGTATCCCTCTTTGCAGGTGATTTTCTTATAGCTAGTGTGCTCCAATTTTATATTTGTACACATGACATTCCTTTATAAGTTTATGGCTTTTAGTGCATGGTCCACTGGTTCTCATTGTACATGGAACCTGTTTTTTTACCTTTTGAAACATAGAAAACAAAAAAACTAAACCCGTCATCTAGAAATTCAGTTTACAATTTGCTGTTCTGTTTTTTCTGATACATAAGGGAAACACGGTTGCTACCTGGATTGTATTTACTTCTATTAGCAAACCGTACCTAAGTCACAGTGGAGTGGTTTAGGTGGATGTGGATGAGCTTCCTACTTTAAAACATAGCCTTACAAATGTAGGAAAAACAAAGGCACTACTTCGTTGCAGAAGCTTTTGCAGATACATTTTCTCTAAAAATTTTGTTATTTGGCATATACAGCTCTGGAAAAAATTAAGAGACCACTGCATGAAAGCTGTGATTGCAAATCAGGATTATTCCACCAAATATTG
>JAUMHL010000007.1:12015715-12173654 GCA_032362345.1 Sandelia bainsii | reverse complement strand
TCAAACATATACCTTTAAATAGCAAAATCAGAGAAACTGATAATTTTGCAGTGGTCTCTTAATTTTTTCCAGAGCTATATACATTTATTTCAAATATATCTCCATCATGCTTACAGAAAAATCATTGAAAACATAATTGCTGTTGAAAATAAACAATTCTATATAAATGTAATACCTGGATTGCAGCTGCACATTCATTTTTCAAAAAACCTCCATACCAACATGACATACTAATGCTTGCCTATTTCCACTGGTTCTTTTTGTATTCATTTTGTGTAGTTTGATGTTACTCTAGCAGATGGTTACAGCAGAATTAAAAATCTGCTGCAAAATAGCATCCCTCCATCAGAAGTTAACAGTTACCAATTAAAGCGATTCTCCAGTTAAACCAGATGTAATTAGCTTTTGCCAATTTCCCCCCTCTCGTACCCCTAAAACGTTCCATCTGCTGTATTGGAGCTTCTGATAGTGAACTTCACTTCTGTGAAGAGGAGTCTCTGCAAAGCTCATTCTCTGTTTCTGTGTTTTTTTTCCATTGCCTGGTTTGAAGTCATCTTTTGTCTGGTGGATTGGGAGGGGGGTCTACTGTCTACATATTAAGTGAGGTTCTGTAAGGGTTTCAGCAGTATCTTGACTCCCCTAAGCTGAGGAGCAGCTGAGGTTAAGTGGTCTCCTCGCTCATGGCACCCATCTTCTTCTTCTTCACTGTGACAGCTGGGGACCAGACTGTTGCCATAGATACACTCTCCACCCCTAGTCAGCTGCTCATTTTAAGTAAACACACACATATATACCGTTTATACTGTATATCAACTAACAGTGATTGATCTTTTCTCTTTTTCTCACCGACTATTTTCACATGTTCTTCTTTTCTTTAGTATCTCCCACCTATGCCACTAAACAATAAAAGCAAACACTGAACAACATGAATACTCATACTCTGAAAGCACAAAACTCTTTTCTTTCATGCACTCTAAGATTTAATTGTTATCTATTATAACTGATTATGAAAAATGGAAAGTCAGTTTTTGGAACAGTAAAAATAAATTTCAGTCACTGTAGATGAGTGGATTTCTGTTTATTTTGCTCAAATTGCAGAACTTTTTGCTTGAGGTGGAAGAATTCCAAGAGATAAGTCAGTGATCAGGAAAATAATTTCAAATATTATTTTCCAATAACACACTCCACAGGGCAACTTCTTGTGTGCCAGGCTGCAGAAGTCACAGGTCTTGTTCACTCTTTGAACGGACTGGATTTTGCTTTGTATGCAGGAACTTCTCTGAATGATGAATTTAAAGTTTGCATGAATACTATAGGTTCATTTATTCCCAAAGCCAGCACACTTTGCATTACTTTACATTATTAAAGATGGTAAACTATAAACTGTACAGTAAGTGACAAAAGAACTCTATAAATAAACAATATATAATAAACAAGAGAGGTATGACATTTTTGACACAATGGAAATAATTTCTTAATCCTTAAATAAAATATGTTTAATCAGACGTGTAACATATAACACTTAACAAAACACAATAATAAGCACTATATAAACATTTAATACATGTTTATAACACCCTATAATGTCGTCAGCAGTTGATATTGATGATATTTGTTACAGTACAGTAGCTGTCAACAATAACTTCTTTAATAAAGACATTTTTATTATTACAACTGTGTTTTGTCACTCATTATTACACAGTAGACAAAGTATGAGAAATAGCTGTAAATAAAATCATTAATAAAGACTTACAGCATATCTAATTACAACTACATTAAAGCATGTTAAAAACCATATTTGTTAATAATAATATTACTTATTAATGCTACATATGAGGACTTAAACTAAAGTATTACCCACTTTAACACATTTAAAATGAGGTATTCTTTGAAACAGGCTTGTCAGCATCTTAACCTGTCACAGGAACTTTACCATAGAAATTGCAGATAAATTTCTTCTTTCCACTTTTTTTGCAGTGACTTGTGTTAGCTGAGGTTGTAAACAAATATTGTGAACTCATTAATATGTGGTATATTTATGTTTCAGTCTTTCAAGTCAAGTCAGTCAAGAGGAGCAAATGTCTAAAAGGTCTCTCAGACTCAGGGAGCATCATGGGCATAATTTGTTTTACATTAGTTTCCCCAAAACAGCCATGTTCTCAGTAAATGTGTTTGTTGATGCATTTAGGTCAGAGGCTAGTACTGTTGTGCTGTACTTATGTAAATTTTGTATTTCAATCACACAATTTTACCCCCAAAATGTGATTAGTAGTGATTGTTTAAAATTACTACTATGATATTTCAGTCTGCACTAAACCTGCCAAACATAGAGGCTTAATATTAATATCATGTATTAGCACTATGTAGAACAGTAATAGACTATTTCTATGAAAAGTTACAAAAAAAATATCAACATGTAACACAATTAGAGCTAGTGTATCAAAATTATACTGTTTTCTTACCTTTAAACAGTCCAAAAAACTAATATATTCTTTAAAGTAAATGTATTGTAAGTCACTTGGTGGTTTTACCCAGAATAAATGTCTCTGTCAGGGTGAGTGTAGATATGAAAACCCACTGTGTTTTTAATTTTTCTATGTTTGTAAGACAAGTGATTGTTGCCCAGTGAGTGTAATTTATAAACCTTACTACAGTGAGAATGGACATCAGGTTCAGAGTGAATCTGCAAAATCTGTACTAGCCCTGTGTAAAACCCTTCCAAAAGACAGAAATGTTATTTTGTTTTACAAATAATCATAAAAATTACTCTTGTACATAATGGATTTGAGTGATTAATTTGATTCAGTCTAATTCAAAAGTCACATTGCTTGGACTTCATTTTCGACTTTGAAACGATGCCTTTTTATTGGAAAAATTCACCTAGTGTTCTCTTTGACAATATCATGTTAACAAGTGAAATGTATTAATGTTAAATATTATGGTACAGATATTTTTTTAATTATTCAGTGAGTTTAAGTCAACAATTTTATATTCTTTGCCTGCAGATTGTTACTTCATCAATACAGGTCACTGTGCAGGGGGAGCTGGTGAATCTGCTCCTGTCACACTTTGTGTGTCATGTTAACCAATAACTCTCTGATATGTGACCATCCAGGATCAGGGTTCAAGAAAAAAAAAAGGCAAAAAGGTGTTTGGATGGGGCAAAAAGGAAGTCCCACCCAGGACCCTAGACCAGCAGGCTGAGATTAGAGGACATTTGTTCCACAATATTGCTGCCTCCTGGTTTCCTAAGGCTGGTGCGTTTGCACAGAAGGTGCAGGCAGATATTTGGGCTGCAGCCAAAGCCTTTCCTCGCTAGCAGGCCACCTCACTAGAGCTGCAGGTGCTGAGAAGGACTCCCCACTGCTTCCTAGTGTGGTCTGTGACCCTACAGGCTGATGGAACAAATGCTGGTTTAGGGAAAATAAACTTATCTCATTTGGATGACAACACATAGCCTCAGGTTACTGTGTTGTGTTGCACCAGTTTTGAGAAACAAGTCGGATGGGGTCAGTGGCTCATCTTGAGTCGTGAAGCAGAGAAAGTAGTTCTTGTGTACAGTTGATAAGGATTTGGTTTGTCTCAGGATATGCTGTCTATTCACATGTGAACTTTAATGAAAAACCAATATATTGTTACAGATTACTAATGCAATACGACTAATGAAATGGGAAATAGAAATCATTTTGCTTACTATGCACCTTTGGAGCCTTTGATTGGTAACTGGGTATGCTGAAAGTATTTTCTGTGTGGGGGAGGCTCTCTCTGGCTGACCTGGCCCTGACCCCTGAGGTGAACCCCATCACATGGAGGTGTAAGTGTGCCACCCAGTGTGATGGATCACCCCTCAGATCCTTGTGATCTAACAATCAGGGCCAATCATCAGGACTCTCTCTGTTACTATAATGATCGGCAATGATTCGGCCTGAAGTATTCAGATGATGGATGGAGGCTCTTGCCAGGTCCTGAGAGAGCTGGATTGAATGTCTATTGACAGGGTTGGTAGGTTGGGTAGTTGTTCACATCTTTATCATAATGAAGTGGAGATACTTAACCCTAGAATACATTGGGGTCTCTTGGCGCCTTAACACTGATGTTTAAGGTGACCCCCCTCAGGGAGACGCCCACACACTGGCTAACCATTTTGCCAGATGATATGCTAATTTTTGTGACCTTAAATTGAGCTGGGTTACTCCCACATCCACAAAAAAGGATGATGAACTCAGCATGACATATAAAGGACTGAGATTTTATTTACATGTCATTAATTTGAATTTAATGTTAATGCTATTATCAGTTATTTGAGTCATCAAGAAGAGACAAATCCAAGGTGTAACACATATTGCCATATCCTGCACTGTAACAGAAATACACGCAAGGATTTTCTAGTACAATCCTTTCTAATATATACAGAAGATCAAAGTAATACAAATACTAATGTATTCAACATGAGCTCCATTTGTGTGGAAAAAAGCATTTCTGCAGTCATAAAATGTTTGAAACTTGGTTCTGTGTTGTATCTCTATATAATACATGCAGCATCTATGTCTGGCCATGGATTTGGGCAAATGCTGTCACAAGCTCACATGAGTGCATGCATCACAGAGCAGGGGTACTCATCCAAACCCCACCCAAAAACCCAGTCCCCTGGTGCGGGGAATTACTGGGCCTCTCCCAGCTCCTGGTAACCCCTTCATTATCCACACACCAATGGGTCCAGATCAGATTCAGCCTTTCTGCAGAGGGGGAAGAAATGGAAATTGGGAGGCAGGGGCTGCAGTCCATGCATCTGAACAATGCCTCAGTGTTTAAGAAATGGCCTCATGGATGGGAAGTGATAGGGTTCAGTTGTGCCTGGTCTGCAACTGGCTTCCTTGTTTTCATTTGGTCAATTGGAATTGAGTCTGCTTAAATGTTTCCTCTGGATCTGTGGTTATTGTATTATCACTTGCTTAATTTGCAGCATTGCAATCATTATTTGCTGCAATATTTAACTTTTTCTGTGAACTGTATGGTGTGTGCATAGTCCTCTCTCCATCTCTTTTTCTCTCTCCTCTATTCATTTTTAAATTAACCTTCTAATGGACCTCATCTGTCCAGAGAGACCCTATTAACTAAGGCCCTACTCTCATCCAGGGTTCTTGCCACAGAGGGCTGCAGACCCCACCCATATGAACCTGTCCCTTACTGTCCATCAAGCAAACAGCGTCACACACATCAGGAAACAAAAATCAAATGAGGGGAAAATGGTAACAAAATAATTTAATTAATATATAGTTGATAACCTACTGGTCCTTTCCTTTTCTGATAAAGCTTTAATTGCTTTATAACCTGGGCCTTGTGAGTGCAGCAACTCAGCAATCAGCCTGATTTGTTTTAAATGAGCTGCCATGGGATAGAGTGGAAGCAGCTCCAGCAGCTATAGGCGAGATGGACTGAAAGGGTGCAGACTGAGGCCAGGGGGTTCCTGAATGGTAAATTGAATGTCTGTAAATGAATGGAAATCAACAGTGTCAGTCACTGACGCTCCCTAACATTTTCTATTGGCCAAATAATCCTCAAGAAACAGTACATTAAGGGGCTTTTTTAAGGGACCCCAAAGCCCCAACACACTCTAACTCCCACAGGATGTGGAGGTAGCCTTTGGGATTTGAACACCAGTGTTACTGAAGCAATTAGCATATTCTTGTATTAAAGGACGGAAGCGTGACAGTGTTTTCCAGGATGTCACTATGTATCATTAAAAGGCATATTTTAATTAGGGACATGTTAGTTCGTTACACTAAATGGATTAACATTGCTTGTCAAGAGTAGAGATTTTACATTGAAGTCCACTGGGGAACAAGGTCTCAATTTAACAAGACATCTTAAGCTGAGATGGGTCTTGTTAGTAGGGATTCAGATATGGCATTTAGACAGTTTAATATTTTTAAACATGCCGTACCGCTGGGCTGCTGTTTGTGTGTAACTGAGTGTAAGAAGTCAATTATTATATTGCAATAGTCTGCGTGCTGTGATCTGGAAACAATATGCTCAAAGGGCACATAGTTTGCTACCAATTGCAAAATATATTGTTAACAAAAGACAAACTCCAACACATTTCGGATTACTTTTACCATATAATTTGTTTAACAAATGTATCTCTCTCGAAGCTCATTCTTCCTTTTTAAAGTTTATGAGAAGAGATTTAAAAGCAAGTAACTCAACAGCACAGTTTCTGACAATGCAGCGAATATAGGTTCTGCATGGCCGTTTGGATCAAAGAGTGGTTATCTCTCCTATTGAGCTGTTCTCACCTCTGTCTTCTCTCATTATGGAGTGCACAACAAGAATTTCCCTCCATTAATCAGAACCCAGTAACCAGGTCAGACACTGCAGAACTCCTAACAAGCCAAAATGCAAAAAGAAGTGTGGAAATAAAAAAATTAAACAAGACAAGCATCTTCTGAATGTCATACATGCCTGAGAATTGATTTCTTCCCTGTTAGTGGGAGAAAATGGGCGAGAAACTACTGCTTAGCCAGAGGTTCTACTAAATTAGATTCACTTTGTGTGTGCAGTCAGCAATCAGTCAGCAAAGTCAACTTCTACTGGTTGTGAAGTAAGCACATATTCATATAAATTGGCTTTTTTTCTGCTATGAATGAAATAATCCCCCACCTGGCTACAGCTATACATACATTTAGATAATTTTTTTTCCATCCATATATTAATAATGGCTTGTATTAGAGAATGTATTTCCAGAGTTTCCACAAAGAGCACGTCAAAGGATTTTCAGGGATAGTTATTGGGATGTGAACCCTGCAGCTGTGTTTTTACATTTCTTACACACCTGCTGTGCTACCAACACCCCTGCAAGGATTATATCCAAGAGGATTTGCAGCCTGGAAGCGTAAAAAACACAATAACGTACCTGAATTACTTAACATATGCTGCACACATTCATGAAGTTCCCACTAAAAGATTCATTTAGCCTTGCACAAATGTTAACATGATGATGGATAAATTCTGGTGACTGTTGACAAAAACTGAGCATTTCAAAATCAGATGAATAGCAAAATACATGCATTCAGAACATACAAATCTCTCCATGCTTCTTTTATCACTATAAAAACTATAACAGATTATCTTTAGTAGAATATCATCGCTTTGCTCCTCGGACTGTCACTTACCCTGTCTAGGTATAATTTTCGGCACTACTTTGCCAGCTCTTGATTAAAATGTTGACTTTTTGCTGGGTAATAACCTGATTAATGTAATTGAATGTAAAAGGGCGTAGCTCAGCAGCACTGCTGATCACTGGAGATGGATTAGGAGAGAAGGCTTTCAAATTGAATACAGTTCTCCCTCCTCAGCTTGTTAATTGTGCCGTTTACCACTACCTGAGTCAGTGACCACTGCTATTTAGTCTCTCTAATGATGATGCACAGTCCGACCCAACCACAGATAATTAAAAAAGCCTGCACAACCACCCCCCATCTTTCTCTGTCTTGAGTTTGGTGTTGCATTGACAAGCCGCACTAAGGCTAGATATTGAGCTGTCCGCTTCGCAGAGTCTTGGATGCAGGACCATGTAGCCTTCTAAATGCTGTTGTGTTGTGTGTTTTCTAGAAAGAAAGTTGTAGGTATAGATCCTGTGATTGATGGCAGAAAAGTCTGAGGTTTCTTCAAGTTCTTCTTGTCAAAATAGTTCCCCTATCTGCTTTTGTGATATAATTACCTCTAACATGAAGAGTAGAGAAACCACTACATCCCATTTGGAAGTAAGAAACTTCTGTTTATTAAATCTTTAGTTGAAGAAATCAGTGAATTCACAAAAGGGCATTTACAGACCCACACTGGGTCAAGAGTACATCTGACACTTTCTAAACATGACAACAAGTTGTGTCTGAGACATCACAAGCAACACACTGACGTGTTTTTTGGTAAAGGGAACAAATGGCATTATTACATGTAGTACTGTGCAAAGAAGTACTTAACAGCGTGAGCCAAGTGCAATCTCAACAACACTGCTGTTGGACAGTGCTAAATGCTAGATAGTCCTATAGTATGTATCATTTTATAAGTAGCACTGCCATTTCCACCATTTCACAGTTGCCCCGTTCCTTTTTCTGTCCAATCAAGAGTTCAAAACTCAAAGAGATTACATTTGTAATGGTATTAAAAACAATTCTTAAATTGGAAAAACTGAGACTAGTTAATTTGACATTTTTGCCTAAACAATTAATGACAAAATCTCAAAAAGGTTCAGAATAGTGGCTGATCAATTTTCTGCTACTAAACTAATGGTTTTAACTCATCATTTTTTCAATTTATCAGTTAAATTCCTATGTACTGTACCATATACACAAACACAAATAATTGTACCAAATGGGAGATTCCTACCAGTGATACAAATTTCTTTTTTGGTAAATAACACTCGAACTCCAGCCACATCTGTGTAGATTTTGTGCAGGTGTTGGTCAGAACTGAGTAAGATACTTTAGGTTTCAGTTAATGTTCTGCTCATTTTAACATAAAATAATAGCTGCATATGCACATTGATAAATATATACTAAAAAGACACTTTCCTTTTAAAGAGTTAATTTGCCTTTTGCATCCGTTTCTAAATTATGGATGCATTTTCCTTTGTCAGTATTAAGTTAGATTAGCGAAATAATTGAACAGTATATAATTATGTAGCAATAGGAGTATTCATTTCCACAAGAAACACAGATTTTTTGACACTTTCCACCATATGAAATTTTAATGAATCTTTTTAAATGTACCCAGCTGAAGCAACACTAGAATGAGGAGCATTTTAAGAGGTCTGAGAGGAGGAAAAAGCAGTCTGTGCATTTACAGAGCTTGCCATCTCGAGCAATTGCTGAAATAATTAGGGGAGAGAAATCTTTCGCTTGTGCAAACTTCCTTTTACCATTGCAGAACAAAATAATAAAGAGAATGTGTGTGAGACAAAGGCAAGAGACCCCCATGGTGCCTGGGTCTCTGCTTCCTGTCATGAGTATTCCTGCGGGGTTTCACATGACAAAACGCAGAAAGTTGTTTTGTCTCCGTGCCTGTCACAATACACCCTCATAACCGCAGCTGTGTGTTTGTGTACGTATGTATGTGTGCGATTTTGGTTGTGCACTTGCAGGTGTGTGTGTGTGTGTGTGTGTGTGTGTGTGTGAGACTGTGCTTTTCTTTTTTTGTGTTGGCATGTTGTCTTGCTGTCTTCCCTGTCAGCTCATAGCCTGGCACCTGCTCTCATGTTCCTAATTAGTCTCATTTAATTAATTATATTCTACAGCACATCTCCTTTCTGTTCATATGCAGTTTCTATCTGTAGGCTTCACTCTCATCCTTCCACTTTTTAATTCCTTAGACTTCATTTGACAATACAATACAATAATACTGCAGTTTGCTTGGAAGCAGATGAGGTTGTGTTAGAGCAACAGCAGAGGTTAATAAGCTGGTTGAATCAAGCAGTCTCAAAATATAAAACATGATTACATTAAATCAAAATAAGATCTTTTGTTTAGTTGACCATTTAAGCTCTCAAAAGCTGCACTTGGTAACTATTTCCACCCTCCAGATTTGATGCTAAATGAGTGTTTTCGCTTGTGAGGCATGCTGACAACCAGCTGACTCACAGACAGAATCTCTTCAGTAAGCTGCAGGAAAACAAGTCAAGTTTCAAGCATGGTGAGTAAACAGAAATCAGGGAAGCACTTTACCTGTGACAGTTGGCCTAAGCACCTCTTTCTTCTCTGTTAGCTTTTCTGTTCCATTTGTCAGGTTCACTTGGCTTGTATGCCAGTGTTATCTATTAGTTGTATTTTCACTGTGCTAAGCACTACAGTAAAGGATTGTGTGGAGAGAAATGAGAAAAAGAGAAAAGAAAACAATTGAATTAATTAGCTTGCAGAATCCCCGGAGTAATTCCCCATCACTTGGCAAAAAGAAAATAAGTTAATAAGAAAGGAATATTCTTATTAATTATTTAAATATGCAATATCTGACACTGAAACCATAAAACACATCCCTTATGTTGCACAAGATGTGATAATTTCTTAAAACCAAGTGACACTGAGAAGGGGGCATCCAAGGTACAAAAGCCCATCAATGAACGACAGTGGAAACAGCGTTGAATTTCACTTCCTGATGTCAGAGGAGACTGACAGCGAGTCTCAGGCAGCCTCCCAGCTGCCCCTCATCCTGTGTTTTCCACCAGAGGATCCTGGGCTAAAAGAAAAGATGCTGTTAATAATTCAGACCCTTCATGAACACCACACAACACTGCCACAAAAGACAAGATCAAACTTTTGGCAAAGCAAGCACAGCAGAAAACTGATAGTGCTTCCAGCGTAGCTTGCTGTACGTTGACCATATGGACATCATAATCACCCATGGGATGAATCAGCAGATTCTTGATCTGGAGCCCAAAATCACACGACACCTTAATTAGCTGGTGTTGATATCGCCCTTCACAGTGCTAATTTGTCACCACCAACAAAACAGCTTCTGGCAAGCACGATTCTGTTGAATTTTGTTGACACTGTTAAGGAAACAGAGATGGAGCATTTGAAGTGACAAATATTTGTAAAATGTGAAAGGAATACTCCCTGACAGGTGGCATTTCTTTTATCAAAAAAGATTTCACAGTGAATCATGTTACATATCAACAGTCAATCATGAGAGAATAAGCATGATTTTGTCTTGGTTATTTCCTGAATAAATCATTAAATTATTTGGGATGTTTTTTCCCATTGGCATGAAGTTCCCAATATGGTGTAAGTAATTGCTGCCCTCCTCAGGAGCCATGGCCACTATGAAGTGAGTTGAAAAGGTCAGACGTGTTCTGCACGCCAGCTCTAAAGTGGTTTATTAGCATCCCAACGACATATTCAGGAGCTCGTCTGAGACATAATTACCTGGATAAGGTACAGATGAATACTGTATTTGGGGGAGAAGGCAAGGTTGGTTGGATATTGGCTTTGTCTCCATTAACCTGGAGCATGGTGTTAAAGGATCTGTTTGTGGAGAGAAAATGACAGGGAGTTGGGCTGACGGGGCTGGACTGAGACAGTTAAAGGCCCCTTGCTGCATAGGATAATTAATAAATAAAATACCAGGGGAGCCCCTGCCATGCCTTCGTCTATGACAGGGGCTGTCTCCAGTGCGCTAAAGCATTAAATGACCAATTTCTGTCAGACTAACTTCCACCACGCTCTCTCTCTCCCTTTCTTTCTCCCTCTCTTTTGCTTGCCCTCTCGTCTTCACTACACTCTCACCCCTCTCTCCCTCATTCCCTCCATTGCTGCTTCGTTTTCTGAAGTGGGGCTACTTTGCTCTCTTTGCACTGAGTTTTTCAGCAACTGATGGCTCTAGTTCATTTCTGCTGAATTAATTGGTCCCTGAATGAATTCTGTTGACAGGGCAATTCATCATGTGTTTGGCCTGACAGTGACTGGGTGTTGGTAGGGGAGGGGGTGGGAGTGTCGTGGAGTGTGTGTGTGTTGGGCGGGTGGTGAAGCGGCATAGGGAGACAGTCAGAGGTGGTGGGGGTTGGTGATTGTGGCCTCCCACTTTCCTTTCTCCCCTCTTTGCCTCATCTCTTCTTCTTCCTATCTCCTACTGGAACTACAGAAGGCTGGATGCTCTTGCTGCACCGTTTTATCAAAACAATTGGGACTCAAACAAACCAACCCCCACTTAGGCCAGGCTTCTGTCAAGCTGAAGACCCTCTCTCAGCTTGAAGGGGGCACACGGGTCAGTGCTACCCCATTTTACCCATTTTGGCCTTTTGTTACACCCTATACACTTCCACCCCAACATCGAATCCCTCCCCACCACTTGATGTGCACACACAAACACAGGAACACCGTTCTTCGCTCCACAGCTCCTGATCCCTTTTGGAAAGTGACATAATCAGGTAGTGAGGCATATATGTTTAGTGCTTAATTACACAATATGTTGCACAAAGGCCATTGAAAATGATAATTTAGCTCCTAAAGTGAAATTGCTCTAAATTGCTGACTGATCTAACAGGGATGGTATAATAGTATATAGTTTGCAGATGAGACCTGGGTTGAAAAACGCAGCATTTCTTCAGACAGGTCTCAACTGCTCATTACTATAATTGTGAACTATGCTACAGTAAAGGATGTACGCAGCACATGAGCATCCTTTGAGCTTGAACATGAGGGAACCCTCTTTAGACTGTGTTGAGTCAATCAATGCTCACTCATTACAAACATGACAAAATCATGTTCTTGTCGCCTGGATAGCCTCACCCGCCAACGCTGAAAATAACCTCATAATCATTGCTTTGTCAGCATCATCACAGACTTGTCTTGAACTGTTTCTTTCCCCTGCCACAATGAAAATATCTCAGTATGAGATGATGATATATTTTCACAATAAGGTTTTCACAAACCATTATTTTAATTTTCAACACTTTTCATCCTTGGAGCAGGATGATAAACACACTGTTGCTTCTGCAGGAACACTTGAAGACTTTTATATCTATTTAAGTCAACAGATTCACATTCAATGCATAGGGTAAACAGCATAAGAAATAACTCTTTCCAACTAGTAAAAGTCGCTTCATGTTATACTACTGGATCACTGTACTCCTGCTTCTGTCTCTCAAATCCATTTGGGATTAACAGAGTTAACGAAGGAGGTATTGTGAACAATACTGCACCCATGCAGCCACTAATTAAGGCCGCTTCTAATGAGGGCTCGTTGATTGACACAGCAGGGTTGGCCTCTCCCCTTGCCAGCATCAACTGTGACAGCCACATGATGAGGCTGATGACAGGCTCCCATGAAGGCAGATGACAGGATGTCACTGCCAGACCACCACCACTCCTCGTCTGTGAACAATACTTCGCTCATATGACACCTCGAGATTCATCAAGTGTTGGATAATGGATGTTTACAAATAGAAATTATTATACATTGAATTCTAGGTGTTCCACAATTTGTCAGTGTCAAGGTGGAAAAGAAAAGAAATCAAAGTTCTCTCTCGGACTATTTGTGATTTTTTCAAGTATTGAATAGCTGACCTCTCTTCAGAGGAGTTTAGGGATGTGTACCTTTGGTGGTCTCACATTTTGAAACCTGTGACAAGATCATCTAAATAGACAGTGTTTTTTGTGAGCGGTATTTTAATGTGTTTTATAGTGTTATAATAGGTTTCTGAGACAAGTAACTATAGCTGTGAAATGTACTGGAATAAAAAGTACAGTATTTGCCCCTGAAAGTATAAAGCAGCATAAATAGAAATATTAAAGTAAAGTACAAGTACACAAGTGCAGTATTTAAATTCAAAGTCATTATATTACATAGTTATTATCTGCAAGTGATGTGAACCATTAATCTAATTTGAGGTGCTTAAGTAGTCGAGGTTATAAAGAAGTTAAATTAAACATAAAGTATTAAAGTATATAATATAATGTGGCATAGCTGAGTGAAACATTAAATTTACAACTAATTGTTTTAGATTAGGTCCAGCTTCAAGCTCTTTACAATGAACTTATATCACTGTATATATTATCAACGACAGACGTGAATCATGCCGAAGAGGCCAAGCTATAGGGCATCACCAAGCCAAGCTGACAATAAGGGTGAAGTGTTTGAGTAAATCTTGCACGAGGCCCATTGGCCGCTGTGGCAGGGCCTCTCTGTGTGGGTCTGAGAAGCCTCAAGGATGACAGGTGCTTTTCGTAATGCCTAACTGATGAGAGCCAATCAGCGCATCCCATTCTGCTGGTGTGTGTCTTTTCTCCTGTTGTTGTCATCTGGCCTGCTAAAGTAAAGAAGAGCTTGACTGACAGATGCATCCGGGTTCACAGTTTATTGGTTTCTACAAGAGAGCCAGATATGCCAATTTAGACAGGGTAGTGACAAAAAAGTTCCTATCTAAATGGAATAATTTTACCACTGGGAATTCTCAGCTGGGAGAGGAAGGAGTGTTAGTGTGTATGTGTGTGTATGTGTGTGTTTTTTTTTTTTATCTTTTAACAAGGCCTGAATGACAAACACAGGACAGTTAGTGGCTGACAGAAACAGCAGATTTTGATGCTTCACAGGGGATCCATGAAATAAACAATAGGCAGAGGAAACTGAAAAATTGAATTACAACTTGCTGGGTTTGTATGTTTCAGAGTAGAGAGCACAGAGAGGAAGCGAGGAAGCGAGGCAGCAGCGGTGTGGTATAGCAGGGAGAAACCAATGCATCATTAAATATACTGCACTCAGATGCTGGGGCAACACTCTCCTGCTTTCCCAACTCTCCTTCTTCATTGTTTCTCCCTTCTCTTTTACTCCCTCTGCCCTGCACACATATGCATTAACATAACACAGTTATCTTTACTGTAGGCTATTTTAACCAAAAACTACAAACACACACGCTGATACACACAATAAATATGTTGCGCTACTATCATATATCTGAGAGCTGTAAGCAGTATGACTGAACAGTCTTGACTGTTCATTAAACCAAACATCAATACACTAGCAGAGGGAATTCTCCCTGGAAACCTTGAACTCTGAATTACTTTCTTATGGGGTTAATAATGAGGAGACACTGAGTCAACGACTGACATATAAAAGATTTTATTTCTCATGTGCACAAAAAGAATTGGAACAGAACTTAAACAGAACAATGATTGAGGCCACAAGGCTTTCTGTATAGATTTTTGTCAGAAATCCTTTTTATGTCCATGACACATCTCCTGTATCATCTTTACAACAGCAGAAGACCCATTCTTTCAGAGGTGCTCCACTTACTAAAGCAAAGACTTCACCTGAATGGTGGTGGCGTGCACTCTGCGCCAGCATTTCGTTTTCAGATATGTCGAGCTACAACTAGACAGAAATAGGCAAATCCCAAGTGCAATTTGTAGATGATAGCTTCTCCTGAAGAGCAGAACAAGTCTGCATCTCTGCTATCTGGTGCCCTCAGTAACGACAGGTAACCCTGGTACCAGATGATGCATTTGCTTGTGTAGAATTAAAGTAAACTTTGTCTTGAAAGCCTTACGCTAAGGAGATGTATTGGCTGTGGGGTTGAGAGAGTGGAAGGAGTGAGGAAAAGAGTAGAGTGAGAGAGGGAGGAGAAATTGATGAATCTATACATGGAGGCATGACTGTAATTTGAATTAACATAATGATCACAACATCTAATAACAGGACATATCTTTGTTGCCAAGGACTTTAGTGTGATCACATCTTCATTTAAGGGAATTTGTAGAACAAACGTTATACTAGAGAGAAATTTCACACTGGAGAGCTTTTGTACCTTTTGTACTGTATTTTTATGCTGTTCTCCACAGGGATTACTTGTTCTGAGCCTAACAACAAAAGATGATACAAAAAGCCATTTAACTCATTGCATAGTGACATAAAACATCATCATGACAACATCATGAAAATAATATAAAATGACAAAGACAACCTATGTGATTTTAGCATCTGAAACCTGTTACTGATGTAGCCACAGGTTATACAGTAGTTGTGCATTTCCACCGAGCACAACATTACATTAAGACACAAATGTAATGCATGTTTTTTAGTCTGTATATCTACAAAGGGAGCCAGTACATTAGTATGATACTGCAATGGTGTGTGTGATATTATTTACAGAGAAGAATTGTCTTCACATATTCACAAATCGTTCTACAAAGCAGCATTTGTTGCAACTGTTGAATAATGACTCACTGAATTTCACCTTTTTCATTACAGTCATATGCATCATGTTGTTTGCCCGTTGAAAAGTCATGAAATACATGTTCAGTGTTGACTACGTAATACTGCTTTATTATGCATACATATACTGTAAATAAAATATTAAATATCAAACTAAGTCTTTGGCAAATGTAGTTAAAAGTACATTCACAAAATATTTTCCAAAAACAAATTGAATCAGTATTTCCTTTCAGCCCCTATGGAGAGATACATAATTCAAGGTGGGTGGTGAATATGTGTTTGTAAATGCAGTTAACTTCAACTTCACTGAACAGGCATGAATTTAGGTTGAAAAAAAAATCAGGTCTGTAAGGCAATTGTTGAAGCTAATTTACAGTTGGTTCGTTCAACTGCATACAGTTCTGTAAACTGTGTAGGCATCTAGTGGTATGAATAAGTAGCTAAAAGAAATATATCCCAAGGAAGATGAAAGGATTTGTTCATGTAGCCAAAAAGCTATGGCCTACAATGTCTTGAGAAACTTGAGAAACACATCTGTCTATCTGCTTTGTGTTTTTAGAACTCAAACATTTCCACTTATATTTTAACCTGGAAGGTTAATTCAACTTAATTTTAAGTGTATGTACCATATAAATCAAATAAGCTGTGGTTATAGTGCAAAAAATAGCAAAAAAGATGATCATGCATGGACAAGGATGTGACTGGAAAACGGAAAATGTGACAAATTCTTTGATAACTTTTTTAGATAAAAGTAGCAACAGAAAAAATAATTTAAAGTATTCAAAATCCTGGAAAGGCCATATTAAGTTCATGGCCACCATATTTTTAATATTTGGAAAGTTTTGAAAAATTTACATTTTTACATCTGATTGTTTGCCACAGGGAGGGTGATGTAGCTGCTTGCCTTCTATGGGTCGGCAAATGTAGTAGTACATGCTGTGTTTATCTGATAATGTTGGTGGGACAGTTGAAATGGAGAAAAAGATGTAGTCAAAACATCAAAGTAAAGCCCATCCTATAGTGTGGAGCCAGGATCTCAATAGGAGGAGCCCCACAATACTAGTTCAAATCGCTCCATCATCAAACTATGGAACCATCCCCTGGACTTCTCTCTTTACAGCAGAAAAATACTGCAGTTCATTTTGTAAAGGAATGTGAGGATCCATGAATAAAATAACAACAACAACAACAACAACAGCAACAAAGAAACAAAAATAAAAACCCACAACATTTTTTTTCCACATGGTATTCTTCACACTGTTTTTCTTCGATTTATATTTTATAATATATATATTTATATAATCTCTTAAAGTCATTCTGGAAATGTTCAGGCCTGTGAGAGAGAGAGGGCATAATTTGTAAGTTCTGAATGCCAGCGGGTCCTTTCAGCCCACGTGTGTAACTCTGAAGCTGGGCTAGACGCACCGGTGTCCACCTTGCCGATCCTTTCTCCACCTCACATAACATCATGGAGTCTCCTTAGGGATTCCACCTCACTTCCCTTTGACCTCAGTGTTTCTCAGACGGGGACAATATGGAGGCCGAAGCCCTGGCCCTGCAGTTTGAGCTGGTCTCCATGGTAACTAGTGGCGGTCATAGGCAGTGGCAGCAGTGGGAGGTGCGGAGCCACGGGATGCGGCACTATAATAATAAGGGGAACCTGAAAGTTAACAGAAGAACGAGCCGTTGGAAACCATGAAGTCAAACATTATTTTAGACATGTATGTAAAGCTCCCAGGACAGAATACATAGGGCCTAGAGTTTTATCACTGATTTTGAATAGGATTTAAATTTTATAAAATGTCTATAACAGATCAAGTTCATTATTTATACAGCATGTATTTTATAATATAAAACAAAGTCACTTACTTAGTAATGCTGGATTGCTGAACCGCCATGCTTCATTGTAAGTGGCATATTGTGGATGAGAATAAGGGTTTCCAGAAAAGTCCCCTCCTAAAGAACAAATCAGTAAGAACAAAATTAGCAAAGACCTAATAAACTCAAATGACTGACCAATTTTGTAAAATATTAAGCTTTAAAAAATATATTGTCAGAAGTTACATCGCAGTTATATCACAGTCTTGTCACATAGCAATATTTGTTATTTTCCACAGTAGTTTCAGGTGAATTGATTGTTTTATTAATCCTTTGTTAGTCTTTGGGATTTCCTCTATTATTTCCTTAAGTGAGAACTTCAATGCTTTTTTCCTGCTTGTAAGCGATGATGCTTCGCTTCAAAACACCCTAATAGATTCTCTGAGACTCTCATTCTCTCTTTGTCCTCCAGTGCAGGTTGGGGAGGAGACGACGGGAGGCTGAGAGGATGTCAGAGAGCGATGCTGTGGGTCCACAGGTTTCTTTCTTTTACGAGACTATAAAGGCTGGATTTTATATGAAGCTGCTGAAGAATGGCATTTGCTTTCACTGTGTTTGGGTACAGTCACTAAATCTTAGTCATTTGCCAACAGATGATAAAATCTGCAACCCTTAGACTTAGAATTCATTTAAGCAAAACAAATTTTCCCAATTTGATTTAAGAAATCAGCTTTTATCTCCATGTCCATCTTAAAATGTTGCGCTTATGGACACTGAGCTCACTTGTAAATACTGCACACTGGCTTTGATTATTGGTCAGAGTGAAAGGTACATGTCTTTACAATAAAAGGAATTGTGTTTTCAGTTGTTCTAGTTGATCTACACATTCTGGCAGCTATAGCATCCTCACTGCTGGTCGTGTAACTCAAGCTCATCCCTGAGAGAGATAGTGATTTAAATATTTACAGGCCCTCCACGCCTCTGTGTTTTGACCCTTAACTGTTTGCTGTGAACCTGAACTGCAGGTTAAGTAGAGGGGAAAGAGATACGCTCTGCAGCCCAGGGTGGCCGGGGAGGCGAGGAGAGGAGCAAAAGCAGTGTTTATCGACGGGGCCGGTGAGAGTGTGCTGTGTGGACATGCTGAGGGTAATGACTGCTGGGAGCTGGAGTGTAACTGAGAGGAACTGTCCTATCTCACGGCCACTGATTGTGGTGATCGCCTATCGAGTTCATCTAATGTCCTCGTCTGCAGATGCTAACCACACGCTAACCGCAGTCTAACAAAGCTATAACAAGCTTTCTTCAATCCTTTGAGTCAGAAGCAGTGCTTTAACCTTTTTTTCAGTTTCTCATCGGGGAATGTGGATTTATGTGTTTCTACTATACATGTGTACTGTTAAAGACATCATAGTAAAGCATATTAGTTGCTCATCTTAAAGTGACCTCAGGTTCTTTAAAGAAGATCAACTGAAGGGGACTATCTAGAGAAAATATAACCTGTAAAAGTATAACTAATGGCATCATAAAAAGGAAATAGTTTTACCTACCAGGAACCATTCCAGCGAGTGTAGAGGTGGGGTAGCTGCCTTGTCCTGTAGGGGGGACATGAGGTGGATAGCCAGGTAGGGTGGTACTGGCCATGTCTCGACCTGCAGGCACACAGGATGAAAATAGTAACAAGGATGCCACCAACACAGAATAATATAGCACTGATTTACACTTAATCACTGCCTGACACCAGAGACCTAGATTTGCAAGCTGAGTCCTGCACTTGTTTTAAGGTTAGAAAACTATACTGACTTTGGTTAAATCTCAAGAAAATTAAGTCACTGCAGCTTTTTCTAACTATAATGTTTTTCTGATGGTCACCAAGTTCTGCCTAAACATGACATAAAAAAGTTTAATCATGCTGTAGTTGCTACGAGTGGATATTGTTTTGCAAGAGCTGACACTGTAGTAGAACTTTTTTTTTGAAATTTTTTGAAAGATCCAAATGTCTTTTGCTACATACATTAATTAAAGTTTCTTAATTATGTTGGTAAAAACAGGTAATACAGGTGGCATTACATTAAAGGCAGGTCACCAGTCTGACACAGGGCAGTTAGCATGAAAAGTCAGTTACGACAAATGATGAACTACTATTACTTATGAATTTGTTTCATTGGAAACTTCAACCACTGTACTATTAACATGCCACTGTCCTAAACAGGAGCATCAGACCAACGAGAACTCTCTCTGTTACACACTCTGTCCAGTAATTAACAGTGACAGCAATGGGCCTGGCTAGATGAAGGGGCACACAGGAGAGGGAGTTACAGGTCCAAAGCAAGCCCCAACATCAGCCCTAAGTCTCTGCCTCTGCAATCACCCCCCGCATTTGGCCTTAAGTGCCTCTCCAGACCTTCGGCCTGTCACGAGGCTTGAACAACCTGAAGGCCTATTGTTAACCCGAGAGACAAGCAAGGGGTCAGAGCTGGAGAAAAGCTGGGTGGAAAAAGGGAGAGAGCAGTTGCCGTTAATGAGGGGCAAGTTTTGTGCCTATATACAGTAGCGCCACGAAGCATGACAGGATTGACGGCTTTCCATTGTGAGAAGCAGCCACTTCAGTGTAGTGTATTGGTAACTGCTAAATTATTAAAAATTAAAGTAAAATTAATTTAAAAAATCAACTGAACAGACTGAGCTTGACTGAATTTCCATCTGGTCATGGGCCCTTGAGGGTAAAGTTGTACCTGCTATAAAGGGCTGGCTGGCATACTGGCTGTAGCAGGGGCCGCGGGCATGGACAGGGTAGCTGGGAGTAGACGCATCTACAGAGAGGCTGGACTGGTGGGGCAAGATGTCAGCTATAGCAGAGTCCCCAACAGAGGAGGGGGTGAAGGGGGCAAAGGATGCCTCATGGGGCTCCCGCTTTACACACATGGAAGGTGGATATGATGGGTGAGAGTCTGCCAGGTGAAAAAAAGAAAAGAAAAAAACTAGATATAATGTAGACAGGCAACTCTTCACATACTGTGCACACATTCATTTCAGTCATTCCAATGTATGTATTCCAATGATGGATGTATACTCTAGCTCTAGTAATGTCCAAGTCAAAAACTGCTGTATAGAGGCAAAAAAAATAAAAATAAAATAAAACTGGCTACAGCAAAAAAAAAAAAATTGTCATACATATAGCTGCAGGATAATAACTGAAACAAAGATGGGAAACCACATCCTTATCTGACATTTTATTAATTATAAGGAGCCAAAAGGATGAGGAACACTACGAGTAGAGAACTTGCTACTGTACATGAAAATGTGATTGTTTACCAAGTCAGGATCAGACATTTCAGGTGGGTTCTGAATAGATAAGCAGTCTGTCTTAAGCAGTTGATTTGTTCATTTACATATCATAAAATAATAATCTCATATGCATCCAGTAGTAATTCATTCAACTAAGTGGAAACATACACCAGTGAAATGTTGAACCAGTGCAACATCACATCGCGCCTGATCAATCAAGCACAAATGCGTAAAAAATTTCCCAAAGGTTTTGGGAAAACAAACAACATAATCTCATGGCTGCTTTCTCACAACAAAATCACTCCCACAAATAACCAAACAATCGGCTTGCAGACTGTTCAAAACTCTACACTTTGATCTAATTTGGCTGATGAGTCTTGGCATCTTTCATTTCACCGGCTCTGCTTCTCAAACCTATGCAATCAATGTGAGCTCTGTCTCCGGCCTCTCCACGTCTGCTGTAGAGCCTGTTCTCTGCACTGGGGCCTTCAGGGAGAGACGGCTGTTTCATGACACCATGATAGCCTCATTAGCTGCTTCCCCCATCATTGTTGTTTTACAACAGAACTGTGTGTTGCAATTCCTCATTAAGATAAGGACTGTTCAGTGGAAGGGGGATGCAGCTCTATGAACCTAATGTCAGGGAATCAGACAATCTAACTGGTTGCTTTCCCATAGATATCCATAGCAAGTTCTCCAAATCTCTTTCTCTGTCTTTGTCTTTATGGCAGCTGTAAATGTGGATTCAGTGAGGGCTACACCTGTTACACCAAATACCTTCATCTCATTGAAACAAATACCATTGTTATAGAGGGAACAATGTATAATAGTTTAAGTTTCTGACATATGATAAAATCATTAAGAGGACTGGTTACCATGAAACTCTGGCAAGAACAGGAATACTGTAATGAGTGGGCCTTCAATTTAATTGGGTGGACCAAAGCTTTGTCATATCCACTGTACAAGTATGTCATGCATTTATTGGAAACACAGTTTACTTAGGAATTGATAGTAAATGGCTAGTACTTGGTTCTCTTCTTCACTTAATTATACCTAACATGCAGCCTGTTAAAGTCCAGTTTCCCTGTGGTTGATTTACGGTAGGTGCATAACCCCCTAATTCTCTCAAAAAATAAAATAGAATTAAATAAAATAAAAAGGCACACAATGGTTCCAGTGCTGACCTTAATGAAAAATCATACTATCATTGTGTGTCATTGAAAAGTAGATTTTATGTCTGTGACCTCCAAGAAACTATGCTCCCATTAGCACAGGAGCATTTATTTTTCTCAGTGACACTGGTCCACCTAAACTTTAGGAAATTAATCTGAACTTCAGGATGATGTTGAGGGCGCCAAGCATGAATCCTAGACTGAGGCTGTTTAAACTGTATCTAAAACTTCTTGCGTCCTACTGTTGGCTTCTGTTTTCTCAGCGCCTGAGTAACTGTTGTCAGACAGACAGGGGTTACGACGCAACAACAACTGTTACAAACGCTGCGTTCAAGACCACTGAACTCTGAAACTAATCAGACATGGTGTTGCTTATTGTCCTGGAGACGAAGCAGAGCCTTGGTAAAGGGAGTCTGTCAAATCCCAGGCCCTGATGATGGAGATGGAAGATAAACTCAGGGTCCTTGGGGACCCTGCTCCCCAGCAAACGCATCTCTGCGAGAGTGGAGATGCTATAGAGTTCTCCAACATCTGTCTCAGCTCCACCACTGATACCATGTCTACAGACCCCATCAACCATAGAAATGGACTGTTAAGAACCTACAACAATCCTCTGGGCAATGCATCCAGACATAGCCACAACAGCCTTCTCTCCAGTGAGCATTTCATTTTTAAATGTACACTGAGGATCTATCGTGCACAAACCATTTATTAGCACAGCTCTTGTTTTAGGCTGATATTCAGTCCGGACAGAACTTTTTCATTTCTACAGTATGTTCAAGATCAAAGAAGCACTTCCCCCTTGTGTAGGGCAAAGTTATCTGGTGAGACGTCTGAAGCAAACAAAATTTTACATTCATGCCAATAAGAATACATTCACGTTTTTCAGTCATACTGTATCTCTGCCTTTAGTGTCCTGCATTGTAGAAGTGGTAATTCATACACCACTTGCATCAGAAAGAGACAAAATAAGAATTGTCAAAGGCTGCATCTAGGTGTGAGTGAGTAAAAATAGCTTGAATTCCCCATCTACAGGTTTAAAGTCATTCATTATCAGATGTGTGCTCAAAGGTTCGTATACTACTGGGGGGGTGATAGACATTAATTTCTGAGTTTGTGGCTGTGGGCATTAACTGAGCTGAGACAAGCTATTTGTCACTAGGCCACACACTAATCACCACAGGTTAGGTGGCTACTTGCTGTTTGCACCCAGCTGAGTATATCTGGTACTGCCAAGTCATAAAAGAGGCTCAGAGTCTGTTGTACATTTAATCTGAAATTAATCTGAAAAAAAAACCTTTTTCTTTTCACTCACTATCTCTCATCTGTACAGTTTTGTTATTTTCCACCCATAGATACATAAACAGGTGAGAGGAGAGATGGAAAATCACTGGATCATCACATCTGCTAGAGTTGCAGTAGGTCAGAGGGGTGCCCATTTACACCCAGCCTCCCCATAGACTTTGGTGTGATTATCGCGCCTACAGAGACACCACTCAACTGCCAATTGGCAATATTAGCAAGAGGCTAGATTTGTTATGTTCCTCTTTGGGGATATAATACAACATTCTCCTTTAATGACATTTCTTTCAGATGGTAATATTACAATGGAGTTTTGTTTAAAAAAACTGAGAATCCAAAGATATCCATCGTGCAGGTGATGCAGAAGAAAATCATCTGTACATTATCGGTGCTTCTTACTAAATCCCAGTGGTGGATTTCAGTGCCCTAAATCTCTCACTCATTTGGTTGCTTTCAACCTTCCTAGGTAACTGTCTCTTTCACACATTTGGGAAAACAGAGGACACAAAAGATGGCCAACATTGCTTTTGCTAGTGCCCTTGGAATGCAAAACTGAGCACTTCATTAATCATTCTTCTGTAATAGATTATGCAAATTCCAGGACATAAAAATCAACAAGATCAATAACTATATGGATTTTAATTGGGAGCAGAAAACATTTAAAGAATTAATATAATCTTGTAGCTCCATCCAGCATGAGAACATAATTTATTGATAATTGGATCGCAGCCTAAGTGAGGGAGGTAATTTAGCATTTTTTCAGCCTTGGCATACATTCCTATTTACAGGGTGTGCTAATAGCAGAAAAAAATTAATATTATGCTCTAACAACCTACACCCAATCAAATGCTCCATGCACTACTTTGCATAGTTGTGAAAATTAAGTAATAAAAGTTTACTGGATATTACTTCTGAGTTTAATTTGGTGCTCAGAATACTCATTTTTTTTAAATGGCTGTATTAAACCATGTTGTCATATTCCACTTTAAGAAAAGTTTTGTTAGTTCACTTCCTCGTTTTGCAATCTATGGCCCTCACATGTATTGCTTTAGGAGGCCCCAGGCCCCCAGGTGGCTTGGAGGCCACCTGCTATGAGTGTGCTCTCCAGAGCGAAACCGCTTTCATAGGAGGAGCCCAGCATAAAAGACAAAAACACACCTTTCTTCTCCTGAGGCCCAACTTTCTAGGGCAAATCTACCTCCCACATATTCAGGAATAAAAAAGGGTTCTTTCTTTTCCCATACCTCTGAGTCTGGGTCTGTGGCTGGACTATAGGGATCATCTGAGAAGGGCCACTGCAGTTTTCAATCATGCCCTCCTCTTTACTTACTCTCACACACACATACAATCACACAGCACAGTGGTCTCATTGACATTGATGCTCACTGCATAATTATGAGTGTTTTATTAAAAGTCTGGCATATTATTCTGGAGTCAGTGTGGCCATCAGTAAACCTAACCTCTCCTGGGAAAGAGCCTCAGCAGCCACAATGAAACTATATTTCAATTAAGCTGGTGGCCATCAACCTCAACAGCATAGAAAAGAAGCTATCATGCAATACAGGGTGGGTTTGTATTGGTTATACGATACAGTGGCTAATACTACGCAATATTCTGTATTGTCATTACCTCTTGGCTCTTGGTGGAAGTTACTATTGAAAACAGCAGCCAGTTCATAAGTTTGAAAAAAGCTGTAATTTCAGTGGTTCTATAGCGTGTGTCTCTCTCTCTCTCTCTCTCTGTACAGCATGAGGCATCCAGCCAGCCACAGCGCTACTCCAGCCTCTGTCAATCAACAGGCTATCATAGTCTTTGATGACAATGTCGTGTAGCAGCAAGAACAGCAGCTGTCTCTTATGAGAAGAGCTCCCAGTCAATCTGTTAGCAGGCCAATCCAGGCTAACACAATAGCCAGTTAGGAGCAGTGTGTGAAAGGCCTGTAACATTTAATGGACTCAGATGATATATTGCCCTGCTTCTATCTCTTAGAAATAAACCCACCATGTCACCAGTGCCATTAAAAGTGGCTTGACGGAGCTTTTTTAATTGGGGATAAGGGTTTTATATCTACTTCTGCGAAAATATGCGTGCAACAGTTAAAATCTTGATGAGATAATGATGATGTAATATCTTAAATAAGGAGTAACAGAAGGTGTTTTTTTCAAAACTCAGTCCACTCAGTTGACCAAACTTAAAATAAAAAAACGATTGTTGTTATTTTATGTGTTTAGTTTGGGCAGATGTGATGGAACAACATGAAAAGACTTTGCAGTGAATGCCGAGCTAAATACTCTATATTTGTTATATAAACACTGATATATGAACAATGAGTTCTGTAAGTCTGACCATCTTGTTGCAGATGTGTATTCTTATAGGGATAAATGTAGTGTGAATCAGATTGTACCTGTCACAACAGAGTAGCTCTGAGAGACACTGGAGGCAAGGTCGGAGCTGGCGCTGGTGGAAAGACTCGGTTTCACGTCTTCCAGGCCGGTGTTCAGGGTTGGGAGAGAGTACTCATTTGCCTGTAGACAAATACACAGTAAATGTAAAAATATGTCAATGGCGATTAACACATAAAATAGAAATTCAGATTGGCTATATAATATAATTTCACATTTCATCAGATGGGCTTATGATGTGGTTAATATCACCACTATATTACATAGATTACTTTGGGTGCCAGGCTTAGAGCAGGAGTTCTAGTTTAGGACACAGTATGCGAAATATGTCTGAAGGAAACCCCTGGTGTATCTGAGGAAGCTGTCTGTGATTCTCTTACTGTGTTTCCTTCTGAATATTTCCTGTGAATTCTGTGAACACCACCCCCAACTCATCCTGTCCCTGCTCCCCATGCTTTACCAAGACCCATGATGTATGCATGCATTAGGGCTTGTCTGAGGAGAAGGCAGAAAGGGAGAGAGGGATGAGAGAAGGATTGGGAGAGGAGTGAAAGGATGGGGTGTCAGCTGGCTCTTTGTGCTCCACTGCAGTCATCCCTGTGACCAGTCAAGGGAGGAGACATTCAGGGCTTTGTTACAGAAAAGACATGTGGTGTGTTTTTTAAAGGCAAGTACAACCTCAAAATCAACCTTTGTACTATACCTCCAGGATGAACACATAAAACTGGGTTAATAAAATGATAAAATAGCATGCATTGAGTTTTTTTTTTAACTTTTATTAGCATTTTTCATGTAACAGTATATTGGAGATTTTTATTGGATTTATTTTCAGGTGTGATGAAATGTCACGTGCAGCTACAGCATCTTTAACGTTTTATAATTTCACATTCACATAATAGTGCTGCACTACAAAACGTCACGTGAGGAACAGCCACTGACTTATCTCTTTAGTGTTTGTTCACTTTAATCTCAGGTTAAGACTCTAGCAGCTGTGATGATTCCTGTTTGTTAATGAGATGACACTTCCTGACCCGACTCTTCTGTGAAAGGATAAGTGTGTGTGCACACATTCGTGTCTGTGAGTGTTTGTATCACAGTGCGTGTGTGCATCTGCTTGTCTCAATGGGATGGGGTCCCACAGGGGCGAGCTGGTGACCCCAGTCTTGTCTGCCTCTATCCCAGATAAACTCTAATTGTCTGCTTACAACTGTTCCCTGGCACTAGGCTAGATGTTCTTCTCTATTCCACTGGGCCTCAGCAGCACAAGAGTCATTTTGTCATGCAGATGGGGTGTGGGCAGGGCTGGGCAGGGCTGGGCGGAGGGCGAGTGGCAAGCACAGAGGGGCCTGAATGACCTGACCACATGGCTGCCAGAAGTGTGGGAGGGATGAGGCCTATTCAGCCTGGCCTCTTCAAAATGGCTTTTTAATGCCCTGATGCAGACACCAGACAAGCCCCTAATAGCCTAATATCCCACCTTTTTGCCAGTTAAGAAAAGGAGGGGGTGTTGGAAACAGGGTGAAAAAAGGAGGTGCACAGAAGAGTGGAAAGCGGCCTGATTAATATTACATTAAATTAAAACTGATTTTTCTGGACCATTCTGATGCCGTTTTTCTCTCCCCTCCTCCACCTTCCTCTCGCCTTTTTAATACCTTCTCCTCCACTCTTTGTGATTGCAAGTCATTTCCAATTCGTTTTGGTATTGATCTTGCTGTAGAAATCACTTTGGTAATTAGCTGCATTAGGGGCTGTATAGCAGGCTGAGGGGCTGTCCCTCTGATTTATCGCCTCTGTAATTCCCCGCGATTGCGCATAGATGAAAATGAACTCAATTAGGGCACTGCTAAAACTGCATGGGCACTCACATAGAGTTCCAATGTAAAAATTAATAGTCTCTTGTTGTTTAACAGTCTAATGAAAATAAATAAAATTCATCCGCTGTAATAGGCTATAGGCTTGTAGGTCGCTGTGAGCAAGAAGTTGCACAGAGCTTTTTGTCATCTGTGTAAGAACGTGTATCCGTTAATTCACTATATAATATTAGAAATCAGTGTAAATTATTTTATTGTTGGCTTATACAACTTACAGACAGGCAGGAAGAAAGGAACCAGGATGTCAGTGTACATTTCAGTGAGTAGAAAGAAATATGTGGCCAACCTGTTCAGGTTTGATGTGTTCTGAAGTAGGGAAGACATCGGGGTAAGAAGGACGTTCAAACACACGGTCCAGGGCCTCCAGCTGCTGCTGGGTGAAGGCATCTGCTCGCAAGTGCTTCCTTAAACTCTCCACACTGCCCTGAGAGTCGCTGCCCGGGCCTGAGCCATCAGAGGCGTCTAGAAAAAGACAGAGAGAAAGAAAAGAAGGGGTTAGATGGCATGGAGAGAACATTCTGCTTTAATGCATAGCTAAAGTCTTTTTACTTGGTATTTTTCTAGTAGGCTGGTAAAAATTTTTTTTTGCTCAATGGGGTATATTCACCAACATGTCTGCCTTCTATCATCTTCTCTGTGTTTCACTGTCTCTTTTGCTCTCATGTACACTCTTACTCAAGCATCTCTCTTCCTTCCCCCACCTTTCTGTGTGGCCACCATCAGCACGGTCATCATGTGATAGGTCTATGGTAATTGATGGATTACCGTCAGTGCAAATATATACTTGTAAAGGAGAGCGTGTGTTTCAGGAAGAGAAAGTAGGGCTGGCGATTACATACAGAGCCTCTCATTCTGCAAGCGGGAAATGGAGAGCCATTATTTAACTGTACTATTTCCTCCTGAACATATTACCCTTTCCTCTCTGTCTCTCTTGCTCTCCCTCCATCCCCCACATATTGCCTGTCTACTGGAAAACAGAATGGAGTGGGGACGGTACTCAGGGCTGAATGAGGACAGGGCGTTGAGGGCAAACGTATGCATTTCCTCACTTGGTCACACTCTATATAAACAAATGAGCCTGTGCTTCCCTCGTTCTCCTGATCTCTGACCCTATCAACTTGGCCAGGGAGCCCACTGCAGGTGCTACAGCTCTCCCTCTCCTCACTCATCAAGTTCTGAACACTGAGAGAAAAAAAAATCTGCAGCCAAAACCGCCAGCCAGCATCCCAGGAACCTCCACTCCACTGCATGCTTCCTGCCACCCTCCCTTTCCTCCCTACACCGCGCCACCAACAGCGGATGAGGGCTTTAGCTCCCGTACAAATCTGTCATTCTAAATTTGCAGCAGATTATGTTCTCTCCTGGGCGAGCCAGCGGTGATATATGATATGCAAGGCCGCTATTGATTGCCTGATCCGCCAGCAGAGGAGGGAGGCGAAATGAACTTGGAATGAACATCATGCCTCAACTCATTGTGCGTATAATACTCTACTTAATCCCACATTTTTCTGTGCTATGGAATTCAATTGATCAATCATGTTCCACTGATGGTACCATTTCAGGGGCGTTATTGCCATTCTGCTCAGCTGCTTGACCTTTTTTCAATGGCTGAGGCCAGAGGATGAACCCGACTGGCACTAAGAAATAGATCCATGGAGAGAATGGAATAGAGGACTGCAATTGGGAATGTGTAGTTTGTGCATGTGTATATGGTGTGTGGGTGGGTAAGCCTGTGTTTTTCACCACTAAAATATATTGACTTTAGCTATGTGTAACATTTATGAAAGAGTCTGTTTTCCTGCGGCTACTAGTGTTTTTTCTTCAGTTTAACCAAATATTTTAGCACAGCGTTTTCAGCTGCCTTGGGTGAAGGGTTGGGTTTACTGGTGGTAGAGCAGCATTCACGTTGCTGTACATTGTCTGTGGTACAGAAGAAAATTGAGTCATTAATTACCTTGTATCAACTGGTCTGAGAAAGGCAAGCTCGATCAATAGCAAGTGTTTGTCATTCACCATGGTGCGACCAAGGCGCCAAGGCACGTGCTTATATTCAGCAGCCCCTCACACACTCAGTCAGGCCTTCTAAACTGGCAACAAAAGCACAATCCCATCATAGGATAATTTTTGTGCACTTTCTGTGATCTAAACATGAGCAAAAAAATCAAAAACCTAATTTGAAACTCGTTAATTAATTGGTCATGTTTTAACACAAGGACTAACACTAAACGACAACAAAATCTACATTAGCAATACTTTCGATGTTCCACAGGGTTTGTGTCACTAGTAAGTGAAACAAACCAAATTTTTAAACAAATTTGGTTCAGACACACATTTTTTTTTTTCCAACTCTTTGCATATGAATGTGAATACATTTCATATTTATGCAGCCAAAAAAATAATGATTTGGCCTTTAAAAAGAAATAATAATAAATAATTTATTTTCAGTATTTGCTGTTAGAGGTTCACATTTGCTATATATCATGAGATAGCTGAAATAAATCAGATTCATCCTTTGACAGTCGGCGTGTCAAGTGGTGTGTGAAGTCTAACTGTCAGATTGCGTGTGTGTGTGTGTCTCGTTGACTTTCTTGTTTCATTTTCTCACTGTTCCTTCATCCCCTTTGGGTGCCTCAGCAGGTATTCTCTTATCACTCACACAGCACCAGCAGATTGCGTCTCTTTGTTTTAACACCAAAGTGTAAGGAGACAAACTGAGATAAAAACAAGACTCTCCAACAGTGAAATTCACACTTCAACCCGCAAAGGACCAAATACTGTTATTGATCATCTTGAACAGAAGGAACCTATTTGAACTCACTGTGTCTATAAGTTAATGTTCATATAATGTATGATGTTAAACATTTTTGCTGCTTTTTAACATCTCAAAGCACCAAAGACTCAACTCAACAAACAGACATCACTCTAATGGATTGAAAACTTGTTGTACACCTTCAACAAAATAACACACTTGCACACACTTGTACAAGTCATTTGTACACACACACACACACACACACACACACATTGACAGTAGCTACTGTTAAACAGACCACAATTGTATCAAAAACTGTTCTGTTTTGTTTTGTCTCTAAGGGGGATGTTAACGTCCTCTGCTGGCATGGTGGCACTTTATGTCCTTCTTTCATCTCCTCTGTTCCCCTGTGATAAGATAACTCAGAGTAGAGTAGAGGTGGGGGCTTTTTTGAAAGGCAAATGAATTCCTACACACTGCCTGAATCTCTCTGTAAATCAATGACACAGGGTTTCCTACATCAGAGGCTGCCAGTTGACCATTTACGTATTTGTCCTCTGCTGATAGGTGAAATGATGCTATCGCAAATTGTGGATCATTTGTTGATGTTTTTAAAAATGCAGTTGAGCTTGAAAAAACAACAACAAGCGAGCACAAACAAACTGGTATACCCAGAGGGTGAACACTCCTTCCCTGTAAGCTAGCTATATTTATGAAACCTCTGAAGCGGAAAGGAGAGAGGTGGGTGGGGGAGAGAGAGGGAAAGAGGCAGCAACACTGCCATGGCTGTTAAGATCCTGTTATGTTGTGGCGTGTTTAAGAGCTTTATTAATTCGATTTAGCACCACCAACCAGTGTACTGACTGTCAGCAGGCATAGTGATGTTTATTTGCACTTACTGCCAGCACTGAAACTGTGTGGATAGTAGACTGGAGCACTCTAGCTGTTTTATTTACTTCAATTCAAATTCTCCGAACCAGGCCGACAAAGAAAGTTAAATAATAAATAAATAAAAGCACACAACTATTTCGATACAGTTTGTGAGTCTGTACCATTAATATGAACATTGCTGTAGCGCAGATGCCTTCAAGTATAAGGTTGGTAGTTCAATTCCTGGCTACAAATATGAAGTAATGAAGCACTAAATACTTAAAACATAACCTTACATTATTTAGTTATATTCAAAAACGACTTGATAACACGGATATTCTTGCAGCATACCTTCTCCCTATTCAATATGACTTATTTTCTTTGTCCTCCTCTGCTTTTATCTCTACCTTCCTCTGGACCAGTTTGTCATTTAGCATTGCCACCATGTGTGGCAAGTATTTGAGGAAATGCAATTAACGTATGCCTTCTTTTCTCTTGCCTTTCCTCCCTCCTCAAGCTGAGTAATGCACCGCTCCATTAATTCTCAGCATTGGCGCCCGTAATTGACTTTTCTCTGACATGATTCCTCTCCATTGACTGAGTTCTCTCTCCTTATATATTTGTGACAGATCTCGTTGTATATTGTTTACAACTATACACTTGGTGTCACGCAGCTAATTTGCTGAATGCAAATGGTTAACCCGCAAAACTCAAAAAGAGGAAGGGAACGACAAGAGGAGAACTGAAATGTTGTAGAGAACGAACGACAGAGATAGGGCAGAAAAGGAGGAGGGGGAGAAATGCAACGTGGAGCCTTTTGTGTCCTCCTCTACAGTCGGGGCCCTAACAGCTTCTTGTCTCTATGTTACGCTCTGTGGCCCCGCTCAAACCTGGGCTTTTCTCTCCCACACAGACCCCATCAGGACCATCATAGTGCTCATGATTCCATTTATTTCTGTCTCGCTCTGGATGCATTTATTTTCTAAAGTGATCCTCTATTGACTCATTGTCATGGACTGGCTTGACTAGCCAACCAGTGTAGGCACAGGTTCAAATTCATAGACTAACTCCACAAATGGGTCATATGTGTTAAGAGATACACACCGGACAATCTCCAAAAGGGCCAAATATCAAATTTGAACAAATCAAAACAGTGACTGCATTCATTTTTCCTCACGCTATTGAACAAGGCTGATATGACTCTGGCTGCTATGTGTGATCGTTCTTTTATGTCATGAATGTACAACCTGCTAGACCATATTTTTTTCCCTCTGCTCACACACTCATCAGCACTTTCTACACTCATCCTACACCCACGCTACAATCACAAGTTATGACCTTTGCTTTCTCCACCTAATTTATCACTGTTGCTCCCTACTGCCTGTCCTCCTCAGAGCTCCACTGGGCTCCATCCAGGACGCTGTAAGCCAGCGATGAGGGAAACATACAGTTAGGTCACATCAACCTGACTGCATACAGCAGCAAGGTCAGAAATAAACTGTCACTGTATGTAAGACTAGGAAGACACTGAATTTACATAAGGCTACAGCTCCAATAAAAACCAGCAAATCCTTTAAAAGGGGAATAAATGAAAACAGGTATGTCTCACATAATAGTTAGCTCTAAAGTGTCTTTGAGAAGTGAGTGGAAGGCCCAAACTTTTTAAATGAATGCGTAGACTTCTAGCGCTATTATACAAATTTGACAATCATACAGCAGTTGTCACCCAATCCTCTGCGTCTTTTCTTGGCTTCCACTTCCACCATAGGTTTAAATGACTGAGTGAAAGCATGCTGTACAACAGGCTAATTTCCCCACTTCACTATTAATGCATTTGGCAGGAACAACATTCCATTTCCTGTAATGAGATACACAAATAAATCTGGCTATGGATAGATTCAGAGTTGGGTGGTGGTGATGGTGGTGGAAGGAGGAGGAGGAAGGAGGAGGGGGTCTGTAGGGGGGGGCAAAGGAGGGTGCGCATTGAGACGCATTCTCCCAGCACTGGCATAATTGGTATCGCTGCTTGCAGACATGCAAACCAATCTCTCCACAGAAAGGGCTGAGACTCTCTCTTTTCCCCCCTTAAGGCTATTTCCTTTGTCTTTTCGATAGCTTGCACATCCAAGATAGAGGGAGGGAGGGGAGGAGAGATGTTAATTTGTGAATTAATGGCTTTTCTCTGCAGAATTCCAAATTCTCTTAAATGTCACTATATCCACTGAGTTACAAACAGACACATTCAACACACACATTTCCTTGCATACTGTAGGTGTGTATATACGCATGCACAAATCCTAAAACTAATCCTTGCTCAAACTGTGGCTGCCAGCACCGCCTTCTTCCTCCTCTCCTCATAAACCCACTTTTTTCTACTCCTCTTACTGCTCCTCTTTTTCTCCTCCCATTTTCACTAGAAGCCGTCCAGTGTAACATGCTACTTTTAATTTGCAATAACACATGACAAGGACAGATTAATGGCTCTTATGGCACCTATGTCCCTGAAGCTCATCTTACGGGGAACCGGTGTACATAACGCGTGTCACACTACATTATCTCTACAGCCCTCCAGTAATGGGGGCCTTTTTCTTCCTCAAAGGGCAACTGCTGACTTCAACCACACCAGGATAACACACCACCACTATCACAACATCAGCAGTACAAGGACCATGCAGTAGTTTCTTAGTTTTCTTTCATGTTTATCATGGCCAAATTATCACATATAGGCAGGCACGTAAAGCTTTCAAGATGAAAATCTTTGGAAGGCTTACATCAAGTGATCACTGCACTGGGTCTCCTTTTGTCTATCTATCTATCAAGCTATTTGTCAAAGTGATGTGTTAGCAGGCAACTATGACACAGTCGCAAGTATACAGCAGCTGAGCACGGCTTTTTCTACTGTGCCGGTCCACCTGCAGGCAGAACCAGCACTGTAGCTTTCTTTTGTAAAAAAACTAAAAACAGCCATGCTGAAAGAACTTGAAAAATCTGGGCGATGTAAAATTATAAATAACTAAACAAAAAAAGTGATATGGGTTTCGAGACATCACAGATCAGATTATGGTGACGTGACAAGTTTAAATCATTAAAAAATTGAGTCTACAATACAGTGCATCTTGGTGAAAATCCACAGCTTTTTTGCCTGTTGCCTGATAGCAACTCCAATAAGCTACACTACACATTACTGTATATTAAACTGTAAGCCATTACATGGAAAATTAGATTTCTTTAGTCACTTCAGCTTAGTTTATTTTAATTTCTCAGTAAATTATTTATTGGAGAAAATCTTCCCCACATTCATAAACCTGAAAGAGCAGAAAAAGCATTTGAGAGGAAAGTATTGTGATCTGATTGTCCAAAGCAAAAGAAAAGGTTGTCTAACTTCAACTTACAATGTCCTATTTTCCTTCCATCCAAGTGGTTGCCACTCCAGAGAACTAAAGAGACAGAAACATAAAAGAAGGAAGTGGCCTGTTTTGATGAGTGCTCTTTGAGATTATTTTCAACCATATCATCCCATCAGCCACCTCACAGCAGTACCACAGAATCACACATACACAAACACACGCAGGCACACATGTAGCCCCCTCCCTGCCTCCACCGGTCTGTTCCTACACCTGTTCAGGGCTCCACCAGGGACATGTTAATTCATAGGCATTAAAAAAGCCAATTGTTTGCACAACCGATAATCTATTAGCCCTCAGGCAGTGTGTGTCCACTCTCTTGCCTTGCCTAGGACTGAGAAATTCTGGCTTGGACCGGATAGGCTTCCACTTAATCTTTGTAAGGTATCTAGGTCTATTTTCTTGCCAGTCCTCTGGTAGGGTATAGTCTGCACTTTTACAAAAATACTTTGATGAATGGTTTAATGCTGTTGAGCACGACAGAATAAAATATAATCCAGTCAAAATGTTTTTATGTACTGCAGCTATATGGTGCAGAATATTAAATGATAACCATATCAAAACAGAAATCACAAAAGAGCTTTTTTTCTGCCTTTTGTCAAATTACAGAAATGAAAGGAAGGAGCAGCAGCGCTGATGCCTTGCCAAGGGGGATTAGAGCTGTATGACAGTTATATGGGATATCTATAGTACATCTGAGCATGGTATAAAATTGAGATGCAGCTCTGTAGGCGTATGGTAAAACGCAGGGCATCACAAAGCTGATTGAATCACAACATTCTCTCAACAATCGCGCCCTGCCTGATATACTGTACAACATAACAAGTCACTGGAGACAGCACACAGAAACACATTTGGCTGCAGCGCTGTCATAAATGCCATCTTCTTCACACACAGGAAAAAAGTAGGAGACGAGTGATGGAGAGAACTGAGAGGATGGAAAACAAAAGGATCTTGTGTCTTCCTTACCATCGTCTCGTTTCCTCTTTTCGCCGTTGGAGCGGGGGATACCCAGAATGCCGTTGATGGAGTAGGATCCTACAGGGTCGTTGGAGGCGCTGGTCACAGGGGGGGAGGCTGTGCTGGGTACTGATGGAGAAAGCTGGGTTAATGTGTATAGATAGATAGATAGATAGATAGATAGATAGATAGATAGATACGCCTTTATTGTCATTGTACAAGTACAATAAGACTTGCACAGAAATGACTTAAAGTACATAATGTTACAACAACATAAAACTATGAGCCATACATCTACACACATAATATATACATGATTAATAAGGCACTGGTAGGCTGATAAAGTTTATACACTTTGGATGGGATATATAAAGTGCATGAGGGTCCACAGAGCTATGAATATTGCACAGGAATGTAAACATATATATAAATATAACAGATATACATTTCATAGTATTGCACTGAGGGGAAGGGTGTATGTGTGTGTGTGTCTTTGTGAATTGGTTTTTGTGACTTTGTGGTGCATGTAGTATAGAATTGCATATATGTGCTCATATAGGTGTTTTCTTTCTGGTTTTGTCTTGTTTCAGCAGCCTTGATTGGCTCATTTGACTGTGCCGTATTCTGTTTGTAGCTTAATTCACGCTCACCTATGGTGTGGCCCGGTGTGGAGAGTTGCGTGACGGATCCGTCTGGGGATGGGTGGAATTGCTGCTGGACTTTGGTGCGGATAATCCTGGGAAAGTGAACAACAGAAACAGATCAATCAATGCTGCTTCCAGAGCATGGAGATTTCACACTAGCTCAGCCGCCTCGGGGCACTTAAACACGACACATCAGACCTACTTACGCCCGTGCATGTACAAGTGCTCTATCGTTTGGGCCTCTTGTATCCTCATATTCAGGCTCCTGTCACAAATAGCCAATCTCAGTGCTTTAAGGGCAATTTCTCTGCTCCTGTGTGAGACTGAATAGTGGCTGCCCCCTGAGATTGTGGATTCAATCTAGCTGGATTCTGAGGTTAGAAATATGATAAAGTCCCCATACCAGTAAGATGTGATGTGGCGGGAAAGTCTTCATTGCACTTTGGTCTGAATGATCTTGCAAACAAAGCATGAAATCACATCAATTCACCTCAATGATCAGCTTCACTGGCTCTACCTGGCCAACTCTAATAATCTCCCTCTCCTGCTCCCCACTCCCTCTTTTCTTCTCGCTCTCTCTTTTTCTCTCCATCTCTCAAACCTGATCTTTCCCTCCTCTCGCTCCCCATCATCCTCTTTTCTCATTTCTACTCTGCAGTTCAGTGTGCTCCCTGTTTTACTGTGCTTCACAATGTCTCTCTTTCTTTCCTTTCTTTCTCTCTAAACTTTTCTCCAATTTATTCCTTTATTTCTATGTGTATTTTTCTGACACCCCTCTGATGTCTGTTGTAGTTTTTTGGCCGTTTGGTGCTAAGTGTAGCACACAGGAATCCTCCAGGCTCACTGAGGATCAGAGCTTATTGATTGGGACTCCGGGATAGAAAAGTTGATGACGAATGGCAGCAAGGAACAGCACATGCAAATGGTGATCTATAAATTATATGTGACAGGAAAGCAATAGTGTCTTATTGGCCCAACCTGAGACCACTGCCACATCCAGCATCTTTTAATCTGTGATGCACTTGAAATAAGAAATAATAAAAGCAAGTGCCACAGCAAACAGGAAACATTAAGGATTAGACAGGCATTAGAGATCATGTTTGTAAATTTGAAGATTGTAAGTCTTTTAGTAAAACATAAAGTACAGTGGGATTTACACAAGCTCAGCTGCAGGTCTTATGGGCATAATCGCATCACATTAAAGCATGACTGTGGTAATCTTTTGATTGACAGATGAATGTGAGATCACTGAATAACAGGCAGCTTTGTGCACCGACAGAAATCTCACATGGAGGTGTGACAAAAACAGACTTTCATAGACTGCAGGTGAGGCAAATGCCGTTCACATGTGCATGCGGCATTCAGCAATAAGCTATCAATTCTGATTCAGGCAGCTATGGGGTTAACTTCCACAGGGCAAAAATGTACATCAGATTCTTTTCATTATCCTCACTATCTCATGTGTCTTCCATACTCTCTCCTTTGGGCAGGGCAACAAAGGCTAGAAGCCTCCTCCAGAAAACACACATCAATATTTTATTTGAATTTCTAACATCACACCGCAACTGTTATCTGACCTCATGACTCAAGGGAGCCTCATAAATTCAAGGACTTTTTTTCAAGTCTGTGTTGTTGATATTGAATAAGCAATCTGGATGGGTGAATTAACGACCTTGGTGTTTGGCTGTTGTAAAAAAAAAAACATCCCCAAAGAAATATTAAAATTTAGATCAATATGACTAAAAGACGCTTAGGACCTTACAGATGCGCCTCTGTCCACTGGGCATGGTACAGAAGGAAACTCCTCTCTGTGGCAACAAAACAAAGTGCAACCTAGTCTCTGTGTAATCTTTAATAATTCATGCAGGAAAATGTGTTTAAAGCCAGGACATCCTCTTTAGTTAAGAGAGCAGAGGTCAGCCCCTTAACCACATAGACCACCAGGGGTCCACTGTCTCTTTTCTCTCCCCTGACCTGCCTCTTTTACTTCTCTACTTCACCCTCTCCCTCCTCCACATCTTTCCCAATCCTCCCTTTAAGAACAACAGCAAAAACTTAAAAAAATATTTTAAAATAGCCTGTAATGTGACAAATACAGGGAACTACTTGGTTAGGTAAGATTTTACATTTTACAAAATACTCTCTGCATTTTTCTACGCAATAAAATAAATATCAAATAATTTTTGTGTTAAATAATAATTGTTGTGTTGTGATTTGTCAGGTCATACTTTAAGGATTTAAAAAAATGTTGATTTGTGCATTGCCAGGAGGTCTGACGTTAATTATTAATGTGCTGGCTAACTTAGTTTCAAAGGACACCATGGATGCTACTAATTCCCACACAGTTCAAACTTCAGCAGATACTCTGAAGTTGCTGTCTTATAGTAAAAACATAAGCAGCACACTTTTGAATACAGTATCCTAGCTGTTATGAACAACAGGTGAAAACGGAGAATGTCGGCGAAAGACCAGTTACAACCTTAATTTCCATGGCAGCCTAATTTGCAAAATATTATTTCTCTTTTTTGAAAAGATTAATCCGTCTCCTGCATTTAGCTGGATGTGTTATGAGACTCTCTTTAGCTCATTAAAATGTAATGCCGATGACCAGCTCTCTGGAACAGTGCATTCTAACCAAAGTTCACCACTCGCAGGCACTATGGAGCTTTTTGACTTTGCGCACATGCACTGGGGCTTTTCGCCGGCGTCCTCTGTCTAAAGATACTTTGTCCACTGCTGTCCCGCTTCTTGTGGAAAGGTGAAGGTGTAGGGTGTCTCCTGCTTTGACTGCTTCAGTGGAACAGAAACTCTTTCATAGTCCAGATGAGCGGTGTTTATTCGATTTATTCTACTATTATATATTTTCTATAATAATAATAATAATAATGTGGATGCTACATATAATTATAAATGTGTGTATGTGGTCGCTCCGTTTTCAACTCAGTGTTGAAAAACAGAGAAATTTGTTAACAGTTAAAAAAACCCACTGCTGTCGCCCCTGTCGCAGTGTGGTCCGCCTATTGAATGACTTTGTTGGGTATTTCCCTCTGCCTCTGGATCTGGTTACGCGGTATTGATCGGTTTTTATCGAGACAGATGTGAATCTTCGTGGCTCCCGACTCAGCTCCCAGTGCTGCCTGTGTTGTGGAGGGCCGCGCAGGAGATTGAATTGCATTTCTAAGACCACCCCGGATAAACTCGGCTGGAAATTACAATTGTATGTGAAGATAATATATCTATCTGCTTGTTTCGGGGCTTATTTATCCTATTTACGCATAGAAAATGTCAGGGATTTTTCCTGTTTCCTATTAGATTTCACTTTTGCATTGGACTCACATTTGGAAATAAATACGTAAAGATGCATTTCAGAAAGAGTTTGAGCGTTTCAGAACTCAGATGCTTTAAAAAAATAAAAGAAATAAAAATGAACCCCTGCAATTTCCACCTACCTGTTGATGGATGAAACGCTGGGGACAGTGTCGTTGTCGCAGACGCCCTCAGCCAGTAGTCGGTCCCTTATCTCCCAGGCGAACATGGTTGGATTCTGGCGCTTATATTCTGCAATTTTATCCACCACTTTCGGAGTTGCGACCTTTGGTTTGGAGCCACCAATGACTCCGGGTTTAATACTGCCGGTTTCGTAGTACCTGCATGGAGACAGAGAGTGTTCCTGAATGAATCCCTTCTTAACTCAACAATCCACTCAGTTTCTGACAAATGAGAAAAGTGGCTTAGAAATCGTTTGTGTGGAAACAAATCTAACGCCGATCTGTAGTTACATGTAGGGCAAAACAAAAAAACAAACATAAATGTGATTTAATCGATTGATTGGTCTGGAAGTGCGGTGTTCTATGGGCCTAATTGGGTGTCAGCTGGAAGGTGAAAAGAGCGGATTTTCAACGAAAAGAGGTGTAATTAAAATCACACAATATAAGCAGTGAGACGGACAGAACAAATGACAGTTTAGCTGTAATAACACAGTTTAGACCTTATTTTCAGTCTCCATAAGTCTAAAGTAGCATGCACGACATGCCACCATGACCTATTGGTCAATGTTGGTAACAAACATTCAGTGTGTGTGAAATGAAATACCTCTGAAATGCCTTCTGATAGCTGTAAAAAATATATTTCAAAATATTATCTCACAGCACTGTGGTCTTAAGTAAAATAATATAGATCTAATTTCGCATGTTTTAAGGTTACACTGACGAAAAAAATGCAGGATCATAAAGTAGCCTGTGTATTTATGGTGTTTTTTTTATATGATACTGGAAGTTAAGTTTTTAGTGGCTATAGATTTAGGTGTTTTTCTTATCCCTGCTATTCCAATCTGTAAAAGTGAAAAGTCAGTTTCCAGGTGATCTCCTGATACTATTTTCTTTATCACCTACTGTCCTCTCTGCATTATTAATACTGCCTCATATTCCTCTGGGATATTTTTATCCATAGTGTTTAGCTGTAAACTTTTCTTCTAAAATTTATTTCATGATTATGATGCTTTTCTCTTGCGAGGCTGCAGGTGATGGATATAGAAAATCGCGGACGCAGAACTGCTGTGTTCAAGCAAAAAAAGAAAGAGAAGGAAAGAAAAAAATGACCTGCCTATATAACCGATGACCGCGGCTGAAATAGAGCTGGGTGCGCACATACGAGCTATAGAAGATTGATGTTTGACACACATAGGGCTCTGTTGGTAGTGGATCCCTCCTTTTACCTGCCGAGGATTTTGCTGACACAGCCGTGACTGACCCGTAGCTGTCTGGAGATGTCGCAGGGCCTGACGCCCTGGTGGGCCAGCTCCACGATCCGCTGCCTCACCACGTCCGGGAGGGGTCTGCCGTTCACAAACACCCCGCCGAGCTGGTTCACACCGCCGTGCCCTGCGTGGGATACAACAGCAGCACAGGGGAGCATAACATTACATACCTGCAGAAGAAACGGCTTCTGTGTGTGTGAATCAATTTTGGTTTTATTATTATTTTCAGACCGAGAACCACGAGCTGTTTCAGGTTAAAACCTTAAATCACACGAATGTTAACATACACTGAGAGAATACAGTGTAATTTATTGTACAGCTGTACACACGCTGGCAGCACATTTTAGTTTTAGTCAACGGTGTTATACTGAAATGTTTTAGACATATATTTTACCAGCACAGGAATGTTAAATGTTAAGGATAATAATAATAATAATAATAATAATAATAATAACCTTTATGGCACTTTTGGAAATCTTACAATAACAACAGTAACTAATTTACTCATTTCCCATTGGCCTGATTAGGCAATATTTTCCAAGAGCATCGCCTCCACCGCAGCCCCAACACATGTCGCAGATATAATGTTTCAACCTGTTTAATTTTCCTTGCACAATTACTGTAAATAATTAAAATGAGCTTTGATAACTCATATTACAGACGCGGATGGTGCGAATAAGGGGGAATAAATAATTTAAACACGGTCCGGGTCTTTTGTACGCATATCGTATGGAGAAAAACATGGAGAAAAAAGAACCAGTTACAATAACAGCCCTACTGTTTATTCTTTAACACCTCAATCTAAAGTGAGAGATGGTAAATTATGTTTACATCCATTTACACACAACGTGCTCTTTTCTCTTTAAATTACCTGCCATTTCACAGGTAATAAAAGCTTTGTATTTAAATTGTTGAGTTTCAACTTTCTCACCTAAACGTGGCTTACACCAGCTCACATTTTCCCATTTCTACTATTTGTCTCATATCAGCTTTATAAACTACCCATAAAAATTAAAATTAATAACTTAACTCTCCAGTTACCTTCAAACATAAACCAGTTTAATGAGACACAGCTTCTGAACATTTTAGAGGCTGTGTCTTTATTCTCATTTTATTAGTTTTTAAAATCAAAATTTAAAAGGTAATTAAATGTATCTTGAAATTATTTAAAATCAAAGCTGTGTTGATACTGGCTGTAAAGGTCCGATAAATAATATGCCTTAATAATTTAAGGTTTAAAATAAAAAATAAACCATGTGCATATGTAAAAGCACATTATAATATTTCTAACTTCCTGTTTTCTGTGTGAATTACACCGCAGTCATTGTAAATGTCACGTATTAAATTTGTGCAAGAATGAAAGTCAGAATGCCTGCATGTTTTTGTCTATAAACTAATTCATTATACTCACGGTGCATCGCTGAGAAGGGGTCTGCTTTGCAGTGAATATCCATGGGATAGCAAAGGAAAGAAAGGTAGTCGACTGAGGTCGCCGTTTCGCCTCGGTGATGCAGCTTTAAATGAGTAAAAAAACAAGGATTTATATCTTGGTGTAAAGCAGTCCGTGTGGGCAGAGTCCGCAGGCTGCAGCAGCGATAACTTCTTGGAGCGATACTAAGTTTTCCTCCAGTTAAGTCTGAACTCAAAAGTCTGCAGAGGGACTGTCAGGTGCAGAGCATGACCCACGCGTGTGCAGAGCGCACCAGTCGCTGCAACATTTGCTCAAACCGGGTCACTGTTTGTGTTTAAAGGACATCATGAGGAAAACAAAGAAGTAGTTGAAGTCTCCACGGGTCCGCTCGAGAATCTGTGGCCGAAAAATCCCTCTCCTCTGACGGAGTGGAGGACTGGCGGGCTCTGTGGTTCAATCAGAGAGGGGCGGAGATGACAACAATATGGACAAGGCGAAGTACAGAGCTGTGTGTCCCCCTCTCCTCCAGAATGGGCTGTGCCTGAGCGAAGCTTTGGGCTGAGAATGAAACCCCTCTCCTTGTGTGTCTGTTTCTAAAAGCTGCAGTCCCACAGATCACCCCCCCCCCCCCTCGCCTTCCTACCTCCATCCCACAGATCCCCTCGCATAGAGATGGATGAGTTGTCAGAGAAAGGCAATAGATTCCAACACTTTGTGATTCGCCCACGTAAAAACCTGCAGCTCAAATGAGGAGGTCCCTGCATCCGACAGCCAGGAAGGGGAGGGAGACGAAATGGGAAATGATGAGACTTTGGGGTGAAGAATCAAGGAAATTAAAGGCAGGGGGTAGAAGAGAGGTAAAGCACTGTCAGGTTGCTGTATGGTGTTTAAAGAGATGCTACTGAAATGTTTTCAGGACTCCCCGTAGAAACACATGATGGGATACATGGGAAGACTTTTGTTTTTGGCTGCACATTTTAAAGTGATACGAGCATAACTATCATAATAATAATAACAGCAAATTCTCTTGTAAATCAAATAATTATAAAATGTAAAAACGTCGTTGCGTACTTCTCATGGACATCCCTGACGTCCAATTAACCCACTTTATGATCCTCTGGTTCAAAGTGTAAATCTCAATAACTTATTTATTTATTTTGGCAAATATGAAACAAATATGAAACAGAAACATGATAAAGATTTATAATGGAATCTCTTCCATTTTGGGAAAAAAATCAACACGCGCTTCTGAATGTGTTCTTTTTGTAGCTTGCTGTTGTTAATTAATAAAAAAAACCTCTGCAGTAAAGGAACACAACCACTTTCACACTGTGAGTTTAGTGTGAACCCAATTTACAACTAAAAAGCTTCTATGCTCCATGATTTGACAGTGAAGTTAGCTGTGTGTGGCCAAACAGGAGGTGTGCAAGGTGTGCTCGCAGCCTGCAGAGGGAGAGTCAGTCAGTAGGCCATCATCATCGTCATCATCATCTGCTCAGTGCCTGTGTGCAGCACCTGTAGATGGCGCTCACACAGTAGGTTACACAGCCCGCTGTGCCGGCAAACTGGCGCTGCTGAGGCTGGCAGGGTCAAAGGTTGATGGTAAGCCTACTGTATCTGAATTATGCACTCTTAATCTCTTCTGGAGGAACTCAATCAGAAAGAAAACAAAGAGAAAAACACTAAATCAAACACAATTCATAGAAACTACTATAACTACTATAAACAACTATATTTAGTATGACCACTTCTTCATATCTGTGACTTATAGCCATTTAGGTAAAGTAGCTGCAGTTTTTCCTGCACAATAAAACCAAAATAATTTTTGTACATAGATGATATTAGTGCAGCCTTTTTTTTTTGTTTTTACAGCGTTGAGTTGTTACAGTGATGTTAGATAGCAGCAATGCCCTTTGAGGTATTTGGATGTATTTGTTATTGCACTGCAGTTCAATAATAATAATACTTATAATATATATAATAATAAATATGTTAAGTAGGCTAATCATTTGTTATTTAAAGGGATTGTGGACCCCATGGCACAGGAAGTCCAGCTGCCGTCTGGACAACTTTTGAGGACGATTCCTCTTTTTGGTTCTGCTGTTTTTGGGGAGGGAGCTTCTGGTACAATATGTAGCACCATGGGCTGTAATTTCACACGTGAGTGCACTTTTGCCCTAAAGCTGCTGCTATTTCCCCCACAACACCCCGATTTGCCCCCCGTATAGCTCTCTGCACTGCTTCGATGACGTACCCGTGTCACAGTGCTACAGCAAAACAAACGGCGTGATAATTAAGAAACTGTTAGTCTGGACCCCAGTGCATTTAATGCGATTATTGTTTTCGATTTTTTTCGTCCGCATTATACAATAAAAAGCATCGGCACAGTTGTCACACATTATAAGAACAGTTGATTTTAATTTATTTCAGACACTTAAAACAATTACAAAACGTTCAGATTTCTATTGTTATTTATTGACATCAGCTCCAAACAATCAATGCATATTAAATATCAAACAATACGAATTACAGTACAAATAATAATAATATCAATAATAACAACAACAACAACAACAACAATAATAATAATGATAATAATAATAATAATAATAATAATAATGTGTATTTAATAAGAATACTGAAGTGGGAACACAAAGAAGAGAGATACAGAGAGAGATGGGAGAATCATGAATTTCCAGGACAAATCAAATCCTTTCCTTCCGTTTCTTTGGAAACATATGGTTTGTAATGCACATTCACGTCACCAATCGATATAGTTTTATCTTCGTCCGTGTGTCCTTTCCTGCATGTTGGAGGAGACGCAGGGGTCCTCAGACATTTTGAAGATGGAGTTCGCCGACTTTTAATAATAAGTATTATTTAGTAGTCTAACTATTTGCTTAAGAAGATAATAAAGTAAAAATAAGTAGAAATCATATTTTCTGTTTTTCATGTTTACCAAGTGGTGACTGAATATTTCTGAGGACCCCTGAGGTCTTATGATCTCAGGTTGGGAGCCACTATGCTGGAGCCCGCAGCATATTTGACAGTGAGTGTAAAGCTTGTTAATTCAAAAAAATATATATTGATTTATTTTCACTAGTATGAGCATTTAAAAAAAGTAAGCAATAAGTTCCATGTGCACCACTTAGATGGATAAATTCCATGTAGAGAAAATGTAATAAATAAACATTATAATCCCATCGAGGACATCCAAGTCAATACTGATTAAAACTCTACTGCTGTAAATACTGTGCACTTAATACTCCTAACCCTTGCACAGTAAAGGCTAATTTTATTATGTAGCAGATCTAACGCACATTTCTTTTGGATCGGTCTTCCCACTATTAGCGAAAACATCAGTATTATATCGGGACTCTCTTACAATATCCCACAATGATTTGGTGTCTCCTGACACCCAAAGCCATACGAGTAGACTATGCCAAACTGCAGGATATCAGCTGCGTCCTTAGATTGCCTATTCATGTGCTTTATAACAGGAGCAGATGGATATCAATTTTACTCTATCCTCGACACCATCACAGATTGATTTTGTACTTGCTTTTAATTTTGCCATAATTAATTAGATCATTACAACTGTTTTCAATTGATCTTCCCATCTAAACCCAAAATTGAGAGGTGAATTAGATTGTGATCTATGTTTTCAATTACAGCCCCAAACTTATAGATTCAGTAATAGACTAATAAGCTATGATGCGCAATAATAATAATAATAATAATAATAATGATAATAATAATAATAATAATGCTTTATTTGTAATTTTCTGTCATTATATAGTTACAGACCACATATAGTACATTTAGTTATTGCATAATATGGAAAAACTGAAGGCTACACATTGTTTGATTTTCAAATAAAACAATAAATTAAAACCCCACATATAAACCACAGCACACAGTTCTGTCCCACAGAGCGCAACCAGCATACCTGTAAACAAACATTGACATTAGTATGAGGCAGAGGGAGAAATCCTTACCTGATCGACCAGCACTGTGAGGCATGGCTCTCCTTTGTCTAATGGTGCGTCTCTCCGATGCAGCCCAGTAGATCTGTCCGGCCTCCTGCGCTCCCTGCCCGGCTGGGCGTCGTGCTTCTCCCCGCTGGTTGTCCGAATCTTTGACCGATCATCCAAAACTAAACGGTTTAGGCGACAACAAAAAGAGGAAGCAACTCTGCTCCAATGAACTAGGAATTGATAAAAGGAAAAAAAAGAAGAAATCAAAGAACACAGAGCGTTGCAGGTGCAGAATTAAAAGGAACTCAAAAACTTAAAAGGAGATTTTTTAGATTTGCAATTTTTTAAGTGACAATATACATTTTAAAAAGATACAATTTCACGAAATCATTGGTTTAAATCTATTTTTTGACTTTGAAGTTTATTCACAAGATATTTATTCAGTTGAGTTGTGGCTGAGTGCCTATTTTTGCCAATTTGAACCCTTAAACTGAAATTATTAAAACGTTGTAATATGATCATTTTTGTACATGGATGGAAATGATCAGTGGACTGACGCTTTGATGCCTAAAATGTCCCCTCCTCATTAACACTAACTTCAGCCACATCAAACACCACTCAATAAATTTGAATGTTTTTGTAAAGTAACAAATATTTCATGCAGGTTTATAACAACACTGAATGCTGGTGAACATTTACAAAATCACACTTAGTCTCTCTCTCTCTCTCTCACACACACACACACAGAGGGAGAAAGAAAAAAGGTGTGTGGGGGGTAAGGAGGCAGAAAACAACATGATAGTGTAGATTCAATTTTTAAATTTTTAATTCTTATTTTTCTATGTTTCAATTGTGGGTTCAAGCAAACCTTGTTTTTCAGTTTCCAAATCACAATGTTTTTTTTTGTTTGTTTTATTGTTCCCAGTGCTTATTTTTCTTGTCAAACAGAACTTTTGACACCTAAGCTTTATGGCAGTGATGTCAAAGTGCTCTTCTCAAGAGATTTAGTCCAGTCAGATATCACCCAGATACATACACTTCACAGACAAAACTTTCTCTGTGTGTTTAACGGTGTGAGAGAACACAAAAAAAGTATAGGGGAGAGTATAAAACTTAGTAACTGGAACATTAACAGATGAATAACCAGTAAAAATGCAATATTACAATATCCACAAGAACGACAGAGCGTGGTAAAGCTATAAAATTCAACATTAAAAGATTATAGCTTCTCTATCGGCTATTTAACAAACATTTTGTATTATAAGACTCTTTACAGTGCTTGAAGTTCAGAAATGGCAATAAGACTGCCACTGGACCAAGGACCAGTAATGGGTATTATGGAGCACTTTATATCTAACATACTCAGCTTGAAAAGATGTGTTTCTTACTTGAGATATCATTTAAACAGTAGCCTATTTTCCATCTGGGTGCTGTCTGCTTTTTAAAACATCAGGTCCTTATGACATTAGAGTATGACAGTATTTCTCATCCACTAGTTATTTAAATGTGTAGTGAATAAATATTTATATTTGAATAAAGTATATTAAAATGAGAATTATTAACAATACAAATGGTTCAAAAGTTTAAACATTACAACTCGATTTATGTTTGTTGTTACGGTTTGAATAAGGTAATTTCAAGAAAATCTTTCATAAAATGTGTTATACATATTTAAAAAAATATGTATCCCATGATTTCAGTGTAAGGCTCTACATAAAAACCCATAATGTACAAGAACCAGCCAAAATGCTAACATTATGCTAAATAGACTTAGAGACTGGTAAGCACACACACAAACTGACACACTACTGTGTTGTTTTACTGTATTATTGTTTATTACTGTGAGTATTAAAATTACATTTACAACAGTGAGTGCTCAGTCTGCCTCAGTAATAATGATCCTAATAAGTGCTTTTTCCTCTGTATGTTCAGGCGACACACTGGGGGTCTGCAGCAACATCTGAATGGGAGGAACCCAAATCGAGGAGCTTAAATGGCCATAAAGCTGTGTGGGCTGTCAGTAATGGAACCTAAGCTCTTCTCAGAACCACACACCACATTTACGGGTTATGACCAGAGTCTGCAGGAGAGGAAGATTGAAAATTGAGGGAGAGGAGTGATTGTAGTTGACTGTGTTGTGCGGGGGGTGAGGGATCTTATGGCATAGTCCATTAGACTGGTCAATGGTATCTACTCTGTTCAAGATTGCCAGGGGGCTAAAAGGGAGGGGGGGTGATGAGTGGTGGTGGGGGTGGGGGGTGGGGGTCAGGTTAATGTTGAGGTATGTATCTGCAAACTGTCTCTTCCTGCCTCTTCTCAGTGGACAGCCAAAGTTCTCACCTGCACTTCCTTCCTTCATCCTCAAACCCCCACCACACTACCACCTCCACCCCTCCTCTCCACTTTTCAAAAATAGTGTCCCACTTGCTCATGGGCTGAACATTAAATAAGACTCCCTCTTTTACCCCCACCACCCCAAACTCTCCCTGGCACCACATCTCCCTCTCCTCACTTTGAGGCCGCTGTAACTCTATGCATCAGGCTGTAGCCATCATTTATCACACTGCACTCCTGCATGCAAATTTCACAAGTCTAATAATGTTATATACACCATTAAAATATTATCACATTATATTTAAGTATATGAACAGCAATAATTTGTATCTCATTTATTTTCCTGTGAACTGAAATTGGCCAAACTAAAACAACAATGGGACAATATGTTTCCTGCCTGGTGTCTGGTTGGTTTGTCGGAAATCTGGGCTGAGCGACAGCCAGTATCATCATCATCAACTCTTGCCAGCTTTTCATATTTAAAGCCAGCAAGGGTTTAATTACCAAATGATGACAGTGTCATATGGTACCATGATGGCACGGAATGAGGGTGTGTAATGTGCATACGTACGTGTCTCTCTCCCTCTCTGTGTTGTACAGATTTGTTTGTGGCAAGTGTGAGAGTGTGAACCCTCTAACCTCTTTGTGTTAACATCATGACAGTAGGTAGCTGAAGGGCCTGAGCAGGGAGACAGACAGCGGGCAGGAGGTGTTGTGGGAGAAAAAAAACCAGTAAAACATCTGTAATTTGTAATTCCCCAGTATTCAATGGCTGCTCATGGATTAAAGATTAAAATCTATTGTCTTGACAGATGGGAGAGAGAGGGTAAGGAGAGGGGGACACTCATGCACATCCCATTTCCATTTGTATATGAGCAGCACAGTTTGGCTAATCACAGTGGAAAAATAAGCTGTCTGCTTGCTTCACTCTGGGAAATGCCACCATGAGCCTTAATTCCAGCTGTGGAGACATTAGAGACAGAGGACTTGTTCTGTTGTGATGGCATCGTGTCAGAATGCAAAGGGTATTTGTTTATTAATATTCCAGTGGGAATAAAGCACAGAGGCGCACTGTGATCAGCAGATATGACATTATAAAATGGTAACTCCCACCTTCCCAAACTATCAAACCAGCTGTGCGGAAAACAACTATAAGTGTTGTGGATGACAACAAAAGAGAACTCTTTATTTGGATCTCAAGTCCATACAATGCAGCAACAAAAGTGTTGCATTGTATGTTGTTTGAAATGTTGATAATTGTGTATGGGACTGTGCACAAGATGCTGCATGGATGAGTTAGAATTTCTTGTTTAGTCTGTGTGGTCTGCATTGAGAGGACTGCGTGTGTGTGTGTATGGGGTAATGGTCTGGTCAGTGGAGTGAAGCAGACCACCTGAGAGTTGTTTTTGGGCATTAGTGTGTGTTCTCTCTCTCTGTCTTGCTGTATGTGTGTGTGTGTGTGTGATATGTGACACTGGCCATCTGAAGGAGGTGCCTTGCTCTCCCTCTCCAAGCTGCATGAAAGGGAGCTGAGAAGCCCGATGAATTAAAGCCTCTCTTCAATAAAACATCAGAGTCTTTCAGTAACACACGCTTGAGATGGCTCAGTAATTGACTTTTGGACTTTAGGATTTACATGAACCCTCCAAAAGCAGCTTACCTGTGCAGTGATGCCCCTTGAGTCCACATCCATTCCCTGCTGATGTGGATTTTCATAAAGTCATGCAGTCTTTTTTTTATTTTTTGCATCTATGATAAATGCAAAACTATCCAGTGTAGATAATTTGATGGATTTCTTGAAGTGTTTGAATTTATTTATCTTGAATAAGAAATCCTGCTAAATAAATCTTTATCCCTAGATATTTGGCACACTTGTATTATAATGTAGTCACAGTGGAGATTCAACTCAATGGATGTTTGCTCATTAATAAACATAAGTATTAACCTTGCTCTGATTGTTTTATCTACTTGAATGTATACTTGCAGTACAGTTAATGTTAACATTTTGTATACTAATGCCATAGAGCTCTTTTAAAAGCAAAAATATAATAATTATAATAATAATAATATAATTAAAATTTAATATATATCACATATGTGTCATACAAACATATAATAAAAACAAACATCATATTAGACCATAAAATAAGACTCCCATAATGGACAAGAGCAGTATATTTAATTTAAAAACTACACACTGGTGACTGTTTGTCAGACCAAGCATTATTTATCACACTTGGTCAAAGTAGCCCAAGAAGCTTTGGTAACTTTTTATTTTCTCACAGCTAGAGCCCGAAGGCTATTAAAGAGTGGTCTTGGTCCATTCCTCACAAGGGCCCAGTAACATTAGCTTCTTATGTCTTTCAACATATATGAAATGTGAATTATGGGTGGAAATTAGAGTCTAGAATATTACACATCTGGATGCAGTAAAAATAGAAAGTTTTGTTGGAGAGATGACTCTGGGCAAATTTGTGAATTCACTTCTTATCTCATGCAGCACATAATAAACTCTTTAACAAGATGGGGAAAGTAAGAGTGAAGGAAGATCTATGGGAGGGGCAGAGTAGCTTGGCAGATTTAATTAATTACTGCATATTAAAATGTTTGTTTACAGAAGTGAGCAGCTACAAGAGGTCCGATGTTAATTAATTTAAGGCGTACTTCCCCCAGCCTCAGCGATGTGTCACAAGCTGCAGAGCTACTCCCTTTGGCAGGGACTCTGCGTCTCATTGGATATCCATCAATTGCTGTGAGGTGTGTAAAAAACAAAGATGCACAGTGCACAAATTAGACTCAATGTTAACATGATTGCATATTAAGATTCCTAATTAGCGGGCAGAAGGAAAAGGTGAAGTAGCTGAGGAGTATGTGGTGCATGGATGGCTATTCAAGAAACAGCAGCTGAAGCAAGAATGTTTGTCTGTGGAACATCTATTTTCTGTTTCACTATTACTGAATGTTAAGCTTTGGGTCCATGCTTAGCAGCTCAGACGCTTTTGTCTACAGTGCTTGTTGACAGATCCAGCAGCAGCTGGACAAAGTCAGACTGCTTAACGCGGGCACTGCTTCTGTCTGGTCTCTAGAGGATCCTCTTCGGACAATGATGTATCTAACTCCCCTTTGAGGTCAGCTGGACTGAGTCCAGAACATCACCTGCAATCAATAGTGTGGGTAAAGCAGGCCCAACTGAACGCATGCGAGGGCAAAGACTCCACTCAGAAGTCCACTGTGGGGAAAAAGGCCTGCATGGCCCATTGCCTTGCTAAAACCAAACCACAGCCAGGTTGATGCTTGACACAGTGGTGTCTTTAGGAGAGGGATGTAAAGATAGAGACAGGGACAGAATGAAAATAGGATTGTTTTGAGGAAATAATGAAAAATAGGAGTTAAACATTGGAAGCCAAACCAAACAATAAAACACTGCATTTTCAAATGTCTGTAGCTTGTAACAGTGTCTGTTTGTTGTAGGGACAACAAGGGGACAGATCAAGAGAGAGAGAGGGAGAGAGAGACCCAGAGAGGGGGTGTTCATTGAGGTGAAGAATGGCACTGTTTGTGGGGATGTGTGTAATTATTTCACTTCTTAGACTCATTATTGGTCCCTGTTTGCTGTACTGTCAGCAGCTAAGAACCTTTCATCTACATGCTGAGCACCAGTGTAATGTTCCACTGTGGCAATCTAACATGTGTTTCTCTCAAATTGCTCTTTTACCTCTGATCTTGATTATCAGACCGGAGCACCAAATAAGGGCAAATGCCTCCTCCATCTTACACAAATAGGCACCAAGACTAGACATAGGAAAAGAAAATTGTGAAGCATGATGTCAATGTAAGTAGAGTGCAATGAAGATCCCTAGCCAGGCTTGAACTGGAGACAGTACATGATGTTAACATGAAGAATAAAGAATACAATAAAAGAATAAAATATAAAGCTATGTCTTTTACCAACCCTTCATTAATAGAAAGAAAAAACTAGGTAAGCAATTTGAAAGTCAACACAACACCTCTGTCTTACTCACTCTCTCTCTCTCACATATACACCTTTTTCAAAAGAATGTGACATAGAAAAACTGACCCATTTATCCAATATACACTTGTGTTGCTTCTGCCCAAACAGCCGTGGTGTATTTTTATTCTTAACTCTCAGCTGCTGACAGAACTGCAACTGCTTCCTCAATCAAGACAAGTGCCACAGTGCAGACTCCACTGCCGAAGACCACAAGGCCTGGAACACAGAGGCTGAGGAAAGTGGCAGATGCTCTGTTGTATAGTGCATGTGTGTGTGTTTGTCTGAACTCCTACTGTAAGTGGGATTTGAAGAATTGGCACAGTCATCCGAGCAGCGCTCCGCATCTCTCACAAACAAATGAAGGCCCAGAGCCTCAAAGTGAGATTGATATCTCTTTCTGAGCTTCACAGGGAATATTCTGAATATGGAGAAGGGTTTCTTGTTCCCAGGGGATTCAAAGGGTGCCTCCTCTTCTCTTTTCCCCACCTCCATGCCAACAATAACAGGAAAAAATGTTCAAAATCTGTTCATCAATATTCACTCATTCATCGTGCGTCCTGGCAGCTGATATGTCGACAAGCACAGCACAATGGATGGGCCTGAAATCTACTTTGTCGCAGCGTAGAGAGTGTCTGAAATTGAATTTGGAATTAAAATAGAACAATCCCCAATTTTTCTGGACTAGAAGCAGAGCCATACATTTCACTTAGTGACTGAAAACTTTTCAATTTGTGCGGTGGGCCTTCAACAGAACCCAGTCATTAAATAGGTCAAGGATGGATGTACCCAGGCTACATTGTTACGTTGAGTCAAAAAAAGAAAGAAAAAAAAAACATCATTTGCTTCACATAAAAGGAAATGCTGGCAAACTAAGGGTTTATATAGATAAGATAAGATAAGAAAACTGATTAGATTTATGTCAGGGTTAGGGATTTCTAAAGCACTTATGAACACTGTACAGGAACAGCAGCTAACATGCAAATAGCAGATGCTACTACTCATATTTCTAGTGTGTTAGTATGCTAGTAATGTTTATGTATGTAGCAGGAAGCTGAAACTACATAAATACCATCACCACATAGTGAAGGGCTGGCTGATCTGACTCACTGACCTGGTTCTGCATGGGTCACAAACCAAGCAAAAGTTTACAACACTGCGACAATGGGTCTATGAATTTGTCTCTGTCTCTGGGAAATATCTGCCAGGATCAATACAACATGGTGATATGTTTTTGATCATGTGCAATTGGTGTTGATTGTCATTTTCATGGTGGATGTACATAGCTGCTCGAAAGTACATCTACTCATGGAATCTGTGATTTCTGCTGTTTCAATATTAATTAGTCTCAGTTTTCTTCTGCCAACACGACTAACTATTGTATTTCTATTTGTAGACACATATGCTTGAGCCCATTTTTATATCACTGAGAACATGACCAACTAAAGCTAATCTCTCCCCCCCCTTTTAATCCCACTCTCCCAAAGCTACTTCATAATGATCTCACCCTGAAAGGTAAATCAATTATATAACGACGACAAAAGACCCGTTTTGTCATAAAATGGTAATTAGTTTGGGTCCTGACCTCCCTCTTGGCACCTCGACTCCCCCAGCTGAGGACCGGGGCAGGTCCACAGTCCGCACTTAACGACAGGCAGGCGTAACACACTGGCTGAGCATTGTGGGGCCTTTGTCTTCATTCAGGGGGAGATGAAGTTCTTGCCGCCACCTTTATCAATCATGGAGAGGCTCCAGCTGTTCCATGGGCTTCGGCATGGCTTCAACAGCCGGCCTTACAAATTGTCTGTGAATAGCAAGGAAAAGGGACCCCCATAGCACACACACACACAAACATCATTAGCATCAACATACATGCACTGCTATATACTAACGCACAGTCACTTTGATTTCACACTCTTGCACAACACTGCACCATCAAAAAAACAACATACAAAAGTCTTTCTAGTCTTCATAACTTGAAGACTATGTACGTATGTAATATCTCTTATTGTTCATGTCTGTTGACAAATGTTTTTCAGCCGCCTTTTAACAGACTCAATCAACACTACCGTCTGCTCAGTGCAATTACAAGACGGATTAAGAGTGCCTTATAACACTGTCATCGTCACCTTGCATGCCTTGGAAGAATTTAAGTGGGGGAGTCCAGCTTAATGAATAAAGGATATTGAAGCTGCTGTAAAGTACGCACAGTTTAGTTTTGAGGTGTTTTTATTTTTTTTATTTTTTGTATTAATGGCTCGGCAGACATCAAATGGCTTGCTGGATCAAATCCTTCAAGTAAGGTATTATTATTTTATGCTTTTATGAATGATCTATAAGGTTTCACTGAAATGAAAAGTTACATGCGTCAAAAATATAGATAAATGAACACATGAATTAGCTGTTCTCCAAGGTCAAATAGTGATTGCATTGTTACTCTCACATGCCACTTTGTCAAAGCGACCTGTGGTCTCACTTTTTCATCATATTCTGCACATCAACAAAATAGCAAGGGAATGAAGTGAAGGGGACAAAGAGAGAGCAAAGAGAATAAGAGAGAGGGAGAAGAAAGAAGAAGAACGAGAGAGGGATACAAATTGATCGTTTGGTGCCTAGATCAGTCATAGTCATCCTGGGTGGATGGATGAATGTCTTTGATGGCCACTGCAGGTTCAGGCAGGGAGAATGTCTGAAAACAACAGAAATTGGCTTGGGCCCTCGGGAGGGGAATCAATGTGCGGGGGGCATGTAAGTGCTGTAGTGTTGTTTTCGCAGGGCTGTGGGGTTTGAGAGGTTTAGAAAGTGACAGGTGAACTCTCTTTTGAAATGTCCATGTTCTGATTGTTTTTTGTTGTTTTTTTTCAACAAAAAGAAACTTTGTGAACTGAATTGTGAATACTTTCAAGGTCAGTTTCCAAAATGGTGAGTGCTGATTTGGAACACTACAACAGATTCAAGAGTTTTATTGTCATTATACATGGCAGTACAACGAAATTATATGCAGTTCCATTCAGTGCAAAAGAGAGCTATTTAACTATCCTACAACAGAAATTTTCTTTCCTATGTACAAAAGAAAAACACTAATAAATTAGACCTGTATGTGTGTATAAAAACTGTGCTTTTGATAGCACCATGGTCGATTCACAAGTGAGAAAAGGCAAAGATTAAAAAATACACTCAGTACTACACTTGTTTTGTAGCAGTTTTTTTGTTTTCATGCATAGTTTTACATTGTTAAAAAAATTAATCCTACTTTGTTGAGATTAACTATGGATGCAGAAATTTCATAAAAACATAAATATTATATGTAAGGTGTTGCCTCTATTTGTCAGAAAATGTGCACTTAATCAAGACAATTTTCCCAATTTAGATGGAACAAACCTGGCCAAATTGTGAATCAAGTTTAACTCTAATCATAATTCAAATTTTTTTGATGTAAAATAGGGGTGTCATTTTTTTCATGTTTGAAAACTCACATGTAAATGTATTTTGTACAGAGCACAGAGCAGACATAATGCCAATGAAAACATGTTTATTTGTGGTTATGGATGGACTGCACAAATAAATCTGACTTGACCTGACAACTTAAGAATGTAAGGTCAGCATCAGTCACCAGAAACTTTTTGTTATGACCTGGGATATCATTTATTCCTGTTAATGAGAACAATGTGTTATTTTATTAATGAGAAATTATATTTAAAACATCAATGGGGTACTTACTTTTGGTATAACACAGAAATTGGAGTTCACATTAACTTTTACTGCAACTATCCTCCTGTGACACCTGCTGTCCAGCAGGCCTGGAGGAGGTCAGCAGGTGGTCCAGTCACCATATTTCATTTTTTCTTTCATGGAAAAACTTGCAGTTCCCTCTATCTGCTTTGGGTTGTTGGGCTGCAGTTTTTAATCTTTGACCAGAGGTAGTGGGCGAGGAGCTGGTGAGGCAGGTGGTTAGATGCTTCAGGGAGTGTTGCACAAGGACTGAGAGAACCAATATACAATCAATCTAGTTTTTATCTGTGGGAAGTCTTGTAGTTGTAGTTTGTGATGCTCTCAGGCCGCTGTACTCTCCGGGCTTTTCACACTAATGGCAGCCACTATCTTATTCATGATGGCAGTAATAGAGCTTTATTAACTGATTCGTCTCTATTTTCAGGGTGGAGAAAGAATCAAAATCTCATGCTAGTTAATGGGACCATTGTGACTTGAATATCTGTTGGATTATGATTTTTCTGCCAGACAGTCTCTGTGAACGATGATGCAACCAAGTCGACTGTGCTCTGGTAATGAGTCATATGACAACTCCTGGGGTTTCTCCTAACTATCCAGGCAAATGTCAGCAGTCTACCCTCATTCCCTTTGATGACCTATTAAATATTATGAGGACCCCCTTCTGTGTGCACTGTAGTCTCACTCATATCAAGATGGTGTTTAATGCCCATGAGACAAACAACAGACAGATTAAAGCTATTATACCATGCTGTACTCCCACATTCACTCTCTACAAAGTGGAGTTGTGATGAGTTGTTTAATAGTTTTGTGGCTTAAAACCAGTTTATGCCGTAAAGTATGATGTTTGGGTTATAAACGACGTCTGAAAATTTATAGTACAGTAATCTTTCAAAATAAAGCAGACTTAACTGACCTCTGCAGCAGCTCTATCTCACAGCGTGTTGTTCTACGCAGAAGACCTACCTCCCTCTGATCCTGTAGTTGTTGTTAATAAAGTCACTGAAACCTAATCAACTTCAAATACTGCTTGTCAGATAGACAGTATATTAAGACAAATGATGATTTTATTCTCTGTCAAATGACAGAGTTCAAATTTTTTTAACATGGTCATTTTCTGGCTAGTGAGTCAAGTATAAAGAGCTAATTATATGACAATGTGAGCAAAAATAACTTCTCATTTCAAGAATAATGGGAGAGAAATGTTATAGATTAATGGCACTATTTATCTTTTTTAAATTTCTGTCTTTCTCTGATGATGGCTGCGCTCCCCAAGGAAAATATTCATAAAATGAAATTGAAGTCATAACTTAATAGGTTATTAAAATTTTTGAATGCATATCACTTCTTCTTTTGCAGCGCTGTAAATTTAAATTGAAGTTTGTGGCGTTCTGAGACACCGGCAGGAGTTTTTTATGGTGGCACAAGAGAGAGAGGACATGCATCTCTGTCAGTGGGGTATTTGCTATTCTAATTTTATGGCAGGCCAGATTATCAGGCAGGAATGTCAGTGTGCGCAGGCAGGCTGCTGACACCACCTCAGCCTTCAGCCATGTGTTTCTATTAGAGGGAGTCAGCGTCCAGGGGTTTGTTCCCTCTATTATTTTCTATTTCTGTCTTTTATCTTGATTTAGGCTGAGACTTTCTACATATTCCTCTCCTGTCATTTCTCGCCCTTTCCCACCTCCACTCACATTAAGGCTCTTGCTCTTTTTCTTTCTTCCCCACCAGATGTGCTATTTTTTGTATCCTCACCTCCCTTTCTTTTTACCATTGCTGCTCACTGGGGGCAAAGTCTCAACAGAGACACAGAGGGACTGCAAATCTCAGGGGATCGAGATCTGGAGCGAGTGACTCTGGGACACCTATCTCTAGTCTGCTATGTATGGACACAGTGCCAAAGAAGGTAAGATGTATGGAGGTGATTGAAAAAGAGAAGGGGGAGTGAGGGAGAGGGGTTCATCATCTCACCTGGATGGGTGCAGTGGGGGATTTTCCCTCAAGGTCAGGGGCCAAATTTATTTATTTCCCTGGGAGTTACAATGAAATTTTACTGAGTACTTTGCTCTGGTGATGAGAGAGATCAGTAGCCATAAATTTGTCTTGCCATTTGGTTTCCAGTGATGAACCATTTATTATGCTGCCTTCAAGGACACAGCATGGTATTTGTATGATAGTGCTATTGTATGTAATGATATCCATTTCATTGTGCCATATAACACAAATGAGAAAATTAAGAATAAAACTGCTCACTGCAGAGCAGGCCTAGCTTTATTCATAACTATTTAATGGGATATGTACAGTAAATGTCACATGGTATTTGTGATGCCCTTGTCCTGGTTTTACAGTAGCTTTTAAAATGTTGATGTTGTCTTGCCTTCAGAAAGTACCAAGGGCTTTTGGAAAGTGCAGCACAGGTGAAAAGCTGAGTTTTTTCCGTAGCCATGAAACACAATACTGATGTGATTTTGTTCTCTGATAAATTCAATAATGAGAATCTACTTCCACAAGCCACAAATTTACCTAATGTCAATTTGTCTCATTCGTCATTCACAAAGAAAAGGGCTTTTGACTGCACATTTTCCCCTTTTTGTGCTGCCTCTCAACAGACACATCCAGGGTCCCTCAGAGGGCATGATGAGCTAATGCTCTTTATTGATTAGCCATTTAAAAGCCTCTTGTAGCCTTGGGAGTATGTTAATGCCATGAGGCCCTTTCTCCCAGGGCCCTTGAGTGTATTCCACAGTGGGCTATCATACAGACTTCATTAATGGTCAATTACTAATATCTAATGAGGCTCATTGTGTTACGATGGTGGCGTAAATGGGCATCTGTCTCTCCTGCTTTTCTAACATAACAACAATATTGGGGCTTTTACCGCAGCAGGGTCACACACTTCTAGCTACAAACCATATCCCAAAAGGAATGCGTAAGGAACAACATCCCATTATTTAATGTTGAATGTGGTTTATTTGACTTCTTATATCAAGTGATGTGTGTGTAGTTTTTGCAAAGGGGCCTGCAATGATGCCTCTGGGATTTTTTTCCTCAGTAATTTTCAATTTCTATTTAGTGATTCTGCATGCTGAAAATCTTAGAGTATAACATATTGGAGTGCTCACATGATCCTGACTTGTTTATGCAAGGAAACTTGATAGGCTGTCAGGCCCCAAGTGGGAAGAGCCCCCTGAATGAGTCAAGGCATCCTTTGACTGCCGGGCTGATACTTGTGGATAATAAAAGGAATAAATCAGACAATGGGTCTGAATATTTCATTTGTTATCCATATTTCTTTTGGGAAATGATACAGAAATGTAAAACAACAATTTCCCACCAGCCCCTGCTGGGAATATCCCAGAGTATAAGGGCTATTTTCATGTCTGAAGATAAAGTGCATCTTTACCAGCCTATTCTCTCTGGTATAAATCTAACAGGCACCTTATACATTACCTGCTCTAATGTAACATAGTTCTACATAAACATGTTATTGTATGTTATCTCCAGTTTTTTTTCTTCTTCCCATTTTCTGTCTGTCAACATGTTTCTTTCTCCTTTTGTAACTGTCTCTTCTCTTTTCCTTTTATGTCTTGTATCTACTCTCCAGAGGCCAATATCCAATCTCTGGGACCTTGGGGTCAGCGGGATAACTTGTGATGACATTATAATGACCTTCACTTTTCACTCCTCATGGTGATAGATCCCTTGAGTTATCTCTCCCTCTGCTGAGAGGTGAAGATTATCTGAATGAAATGGGCCTGTGAAGTGATAACCACCACACATTGTAGCCACTAAGCTGCTTTACAAATGGAAGAAAATAAACACAGCAGGGTAGAGTAGAAGTGCTCTGCTGGCTTCTGTTCCAAAGTTTGGAATGTAGTTTTGAATGTATCCCAAAGCTGATAAGAACCTAAAGGCAGAAGGCACATTAAACAAAAAGGTTCACTAAAGTCAATATACTGTATATTAATGAGCAATTACACTTTCATTAGCTTAAATAACCAACCAATGAACTGGCCATTTTCATTCTTCAACATACAAGTTAAAATTTTTGAGAAAAAAAATGTTTCACCACATGTAAAATATTTAAAAGAGATATATTTACAAAAAAAATTCTTTTAAAAACATTCTAATTTTGATTTTTAGGCTCTAAGTACTTGAAAGGCAGAATGCAAACAATAACAATTTTAACAGTAAACTATTTGTGCAGACCTCCATTGCCAAGAGAAGAGCCTATTTGGTGGGCTTTTTATGCCAACTCAGCACTCTGTCCCACAGTGCCCCATCCCATCTGTCAATAGACCCTTTAGTGCTGGGGCGCACAGGGGTGGCAGGGGCTGAAAGCAGGGCAATTGGGATCAGTCAGTGTCCCACTGCCATTATCAGTTTTGCCCTGACAACACATCTACTTTTCACTTTCGCCCAGGAACAGGGGCGGTTGAGGGGGCCTTCAGAGAGGCAGTAGCAAGAGCAGAAGATGATGGACATGAAAATGAGCTTCTATATTCCCCCTTCAGTGAGTGGATGGAAGAAAATGTGGTATCATATCTTGTCAGAGCTTGACTCGTGGCCAAGAGGATATTCATGCCGAAGTAGATCCAGCCACCTCTCTACTTCTGATTTCACTGTTAAACAAGACGAGCAGGCAGGAACATGCTGCTTGTTACACACAAATTATCAAAGGTTAGCTAAAATTAACATAATTCTATTATTCAACTTCCAAATCCTTTTAAATTAGATTGTAGACAGTTTAAGACTGCAGTACTATTCATACATGAAACATTAATACAATGTCTATGTCTTTATCGCTGTGTTCTCCATCTTCTGAGGATTGAGGGACAATAATTGCAAGCAGCTGTTTTGTTACATTGTATCATTGTTACAAGACCCTCAGGAGGTGTATTGTGCACTTTCAGACTTTTGTGTTGCTGAATTTATCGGTGGGAACTGTGCTACAATAACATAACATTCATGTTTGACATTATTTATGTATAGCTTCTTGCAAATTATTCAAGTATTTAAAAATATTATCAATACATTGCAAAACAGCATTGTATATTTAGGGAATCATAGAGCCATTCCTGTACTTGACAAAGAGTCAATATGAGCTGGAAACAAAGTATTTTAATCTACTTTAATAACAGTTTATTATGTTGCATTTTTCAAATGAACACCTATTCAAAAAATGCAATAAAATATGTGTGGTTGTGAAGAATAAACATCTGAATTTGCATATATTATTCAGTGCAAATCTCATTTATTGAGAATGAGTAAATTTTAATTTTACATGTAATATTAAAAACAGCAGTCACCAAAGCAACTAGTGTAAATGCAAATAGAAAAAGACAATTTGTCATAAAAGGCATAACCTTAATGGTACTATTGTGTTTTCCTGTGTTTTCTCACAGACACCACAGGTGAAGCTCATGTGAAGCAGAATGATTCTGCTGAAGGATTTTGGATCTACAGTGGGTAGAGATGTGGGTGAGGGACTTCTCTTCTGATCATTGATGATCGTCAGCCAGCGCAGGCCTCTAGTGATATGTGGGCCCTCCGAGCTCCAGTAGCCCCACCACACCACGCCCTGGGGTGCAACAAATATCAGCATTGTAATTTCACGCCTGTGATTATTATTGTGAGTTCTATCTCTGAGTGGGAATCCTCCACCCATCCTCTTTAGTCCTCCCAGCTGAGATACTGTTTAACAGCCTCTCCCCTGGACCTGTGCACTCAGGCACACACACTCTAAAACACACAGAAAAACACACACATACACTAATGCATCTACACACACATGCAATATTTGAATGTCTGCCCTCCATGGGCCCGTTTTAGGCTTTCTCATTTCTTCTTCTCCCATCTTCTGTTAATTTACCACCATCTGCCTCAGCATCTGTTTGAGGAGCCAGAAAAAAGTGACTGCCATGGCAGAGAAACTGTGTGCTTTTTCTCCCTCTTGTTTTTTTTTCTTCTCACTGCTCTTCTTGATTCCACACTCTCTTGCCCGTTTAAATGCCAGTGGCAGTATCCTCTCCAGTCTTTGTCTGGCCTCCTGCTCCACCCCCTCTTCAAACTGGCCCTGATTTAGCATAATCTCCAAAAACCTCTGTCCCTCCCCCTCAGTTCTCTCAAAATACAACACACACACTCATTATCTCTGTACTGACTGGCTTCCTCTCCATCTCATCATCCACAGGAAAAGGGCAGACACATCCTTTTCATTACTGTCTACAGTCAACAAAAACATGCAGTTTTCTCAGAACTACAAATTTGACAAGAAATCTAGTGTATTCTGTTATGAAATATTACTGCTGGCAGACACCACGAAAAATATTAGAAAAGGTGAGTTTTAGAAGATTAAAGGAAGATGCTACCTGCTCCTCACTGTCAACAGCACACTCTTAATCCATCCATTTCTGCACTATATTGAACTGCTTCCAGGGCCTTCTTCCTCCCAGTCTTTTCTTTCCACCTCCTGCCTGCTCTCCTATCTTCTTTCTCTCTTTTGAGGTTTTAAGCAACAATAGAACTGTCCACTCCACAGCCGGCCTGAGCCACAGGATCCGTCCCTGCCAGAAGAGATTACAAGCATTCTTCTGCCTGGCTGGAGTTGCCGTGGAGACCTGTGATGCTGGGAGCACTTTTTTGAAAATATTTTCAGTTTCTTCCATCATAGTTGAGACAAAAAATATAAACTGAATGCTATGTTTGTTGAAAGAAAAAGAACAAGCCTGAAAATGTATTTTAATACAATATAACAATAGGAAATTAATAAAGCAAATAAAACAAGACAAATAAAACAGAATAACACTTGGCTGCAGGGAAATGAACACCTTCTTACAATTTGTCAGTAACAAACTAACAGGAATAAGTTGCTCCTTTTTCTCCATTTCACATGAATCACAGTTTTTATTATCAGTGATTGTTTCCTCAGGCTAGCTATCTAAAGGATAATTATGTAGATAATTGCATGCAAAGTGATAGCTAAAATGCTTTTTCTTGCTTTCTCTGTAACTACCATAGCTCTGATTTGCATTTTATTATGGGGAAATGTTTTGTTTTATCACAGCTTTTAAATGATAATGATAATTTGACAGCAGCAATGCCAAGAACATGACATAATTTGTCTTTAAAACACACATCTTTCTCTGACAACTGTTTGCCTACCTCACCCCTGTCTGTCCCTAACTCTTTCAGGTTCTTGTGTTTACATCTTGGGAGTGACATGCAGCCTCTCATGATCTCAGCCCCACTGGGACCTGCAGTGTTTATTTAGCAGCTCTTACAGACGGTAGTAAAAACCTTCCACTTACACTTTGGGCCTTGCCACAGGCACACTTACTTACTTAATTAAATACAAAGCTAGATGTCCTCTGCTCTCTGTTTCCCCTCAGGTCAACATGGATTGGGCAGCTTTGTGCAATATGGTAAAACATATGGGGTGATGCCTGGGACTCTGAATAGACATGCGATCTTTGACACTACAGCCACTTCAAATAATTGTACAGTTTCTTCCTCTTCATCATATTATATTATTCTGTCTGTAGGCAATGGTATATTCCTCCCTCCCCTTCCCTCCTTCTGTCATTTCCACATTCTCTGTGGGGAGCTTTTGTCTGATAAGTTGTCACATTAAGTGCTAACTTTTGGGTGATCGCTGGCTTTTCTTTCTATCTCTTTATGGCCAGACCCTCTAATAGCTGTCCTGCAGCAGCGCCCAAGGCCATCATGTTACAAATAAACAGGCTGACACAGTCATTTACTCAAATCGTCCCTACCCTATTCACAACCCTCCCCTGGTGATGATCCGTCGAACAACAATTATTTCAGATGTCAAAGATCCAAGCCTTCAGGGCATTGACAAATGAACATTAAAAATCTATTACCAAGCACTTTAAAATATATATGTAGACTTCCTTTATTTTCCTAATAGAGAGAGACTGTGTAGACAAACTTGGAAGAATTCCTAAAAAAGGATCAAGTAACTACTACAATATAGTGTTTAATGAAGGTGTTTTTAAAATGTCTTTCTCTCTTTATGATGACTGAATGACGATGTAAGTCACTGATGCCGCAGAAGGCTCTGAAGTGATGGACTTTGTGTTTGTGTTTCATCTTTTTGTTTCCGTTTGTTTCACGTGACTCCATCCAGAGGGGTGGCCTCTGATTTGTTGTCACACTGAGCTGTTCTACATGACCTCTCATAACCTCATCTCATCTCTCTGAGGACTCCCGGGAACCTTCGGCCAACCCTGCTGATGAGATGAAGATATTTCCACTTCAACCAACTGAAACCTCTGGGCTATAATGGGTTTTGAGTAATCGCAATAGTCAGAGTTTGGCCTGTCGCATCCTGATGGTCAAATTTATAGGTAAATGATGAGAGAAATTAGGAAAATTCATGAAAGACAGAAGACGAGATAGGAAAGTGTTTTGTTTCTAAAGTTGCCTGCCTTTGACTGCAGAGTTGCTTGGTTCTTGTTTTGCCTTCCTGTAAGTTAATTGTCCAGTTAGGATACTGTATATAAGCTTAATATAAAGATATTGCTTCAAGTATCAATCTATTCCATGTGATTGCCCCTCATGATGGGTACAAAATCCATTCAGTGGTAATGACATCTATCTCCGCCTTTATATTGCATGTATTTGTTACCTTTGGCCCAGTAGCAATAAATTCAATCTAGTCTCCTGGACGTGGACCGCTGACCACTGTGAACTGGTCAAGGAGAGTGGCCACAGTTCATTTCACATCAACGCCTGTCATGATTACAGAGAGATTAAATACCCCTCCAACTTTGCAGCTCTTTCTCTCAATTCATAAGTATGTATTTAAGATCTACTGTATATTTCTAATAGTGTTGGGATCATCCCTAAATTTCACATATAAATAAATACTAATCTTTGTAAAGTTAATTCTGCTTTAGAGTGAATTCTGTTCGATTTAACTCTGTCAACAAATACCTTCAGGGATAATCCCTAAAAGTAACAGTCGTTATCCTCCTTGAAAGTTATGTGGTAAATAATGTCTTTTTTATGTCATATCTCTTTAACGTTTACAGGAAATGCTGGCTAAGGTTTATTTTGAAAGTCTGTTCAAACATGTTGAAGGTCAACAGAGTGATTAACAGAATTTTTTGTATTATTGTAAAATACTCATATCCAGAGCCTTATTTACTGGACTTAACATCTGTACATCATTACAATTACTGCTACATGCTTTAAAATATACATGTTTTAATAAAATGTGTGAAAACAATTATTTGTTTTAGCATTGCTTATTTTACACTCAGAGTGTTTGGTATTATATGTGATTTTTCCAGTATAAAACTACATTCACACCTTACAGTGCTGACATGAGGGCTACATCTGTATGGTTAAATAAGAGTCTAAACTGTACTGTGAGTTGTGAGCACTCAGGACTCTCATCATCAGTGATTTCAACCTATCACGACCATCCCCAAGGGAGCTCTAGGTAGAACAGATGGTAGACAAATGGCGTGTAAGGGATAAAAATTAAGGAGTTTTATAGGATTTTCATCAATTACCTGGGCTAATGTATCAATATAGAGTGAAAAAAGTGTTATTTGTAATGTTTTTGACAGCACCATCAATATATTAATAACTGCAATGCAAGACATCAATCTTCATTTCCAACTTCAAGGGATGTTCCTCAACAACAAACCTGACAGTAAAAGTTTAATTCTCCCTCCCATAAGAGGCTCACCCTGAATTTTCATGTATCATACAATCATTTCTGTCACAGCCCTCATGTTGGGCCTCCTTTACATTCCATAATAGTGGGCAATGAGCAAGTCATTGTCCTGCATTAGCATGTTACGGTACAGGGAGTTAAAGAGACCAATTTCATCTCTGCCCCACATCGTCTGATGGGATTGGCTCTGATGGGCTTGTGTTTTAGGAGGCAGGTTGCTGGCTTCAGAGAGAATGAAATGAGTGCGTCATGGCTTCATAAAGCAGTAAGACATGTTTTTTGGGGCCTAAAGAAATAGCTCAACTCAGATTACAGAACAATCTCCCTGTTTTAGATTTAAAACACTGTGACATCAGACCAAGATAAGTGCAACAATTTTTTTTATTGTGTTGAGAGCCTGCTGTGTATAATTGTTTCAATTGATTGTTGCATTAAGTAATTAAAACTATGTCACTTAGAATTAACATAACAGGAGACTAATCAAAAAGTATTTTGATTGATGGGACTTAATGAAAACAACTATAAATAAAATAATAACTACCATTGGTTTCACTAGATTAAATTTGTCATATAACAAGTTTCAGATTAAAATGCAGAACAGAAGAAAACAGAAAATTAGCCAGGAGATGAATTGCTAATATACTAATTGTATAATTCAGTTTTTGTTGTTGTCCAAATTTACCATGAAAATCTCAAAACTCTCACTACACTACACTAATCTTTAATAATGTGGATCATGAATACGAAGTTCCCTTTTTTAAACAGCAAAATAACAAACTGAAAAAGGTGGAACTTGCAGTATTAAGCAAATCGAGCTATCTACAGCTAATATACTGTGCCCACATTCTCATACAGAGACATATGGTTGTTTCAGCATCACTAGACCTTTCTTTTAAGCAATGAGTAATATTACTTCAAATAGCAGAAGTGAAGCTTATGTTTTAATATACAAATACAGTTACTAACACAATGAGAGAGACATAGAAAAGGAGTAAAAAAAAAAAAGACAGGAAAAAGCCATACTTCATCTATGAAGGTCCATAAGTTATTTTTCAGTTCTTTACTTCTGACTGTTATGTTCCTTCTGACTCCTAATTAATACGTTAAGACTTCTGTAATTAAAATGCTCCTGGTGTAAATGCAATATTCAACAGTTCTCCTGACAGTGATATATTCTGCATGGATTATCCTCAGTGGTTTTGACTTGCTAATTAATCAACATTATTTATGATGATAAAAGAGGGGGAAAAAAGTTACTGATGAACAGAGTGCTTCGGCAGTCTTGATGTACTCAGTCAAGTAAACTTCTGAAATATATATTATTCAGTGTAAGTGTCCTGTGGCTACCAGCAGATGTCTGTGGCTGTAACTGGTTTTAATGTTTGAATGTATTTCTGACAGTATCCTTGTGTTAATATTGGAATTTAGTTTTTAGTATTTATAATCAATATAGACATTTCCTACATGTTTTATACTGTAACATAATTGTGAGCATGGATATGGGCATGATTATCAGTGCATTTGTTATTAAGTATAACTCCTCCTCTAAAGCGTCTGTAATTGGCAGATAATGAATGAAAAAATAAGCCATCATGTGACATGTGATTGTACACATTATTTATTAATTTGTTTATTTATTCAGAGATAGCTTTAAAAGTGCTATAAATATATACAAAACTCAAGAAGACATGTAGAGCTTGGAGATTTTTCAACCTCCTCAGAAACCTCCAGACAAAGAAATTTACTCAAGAATTTTCTCAGTTGTCATGGAGATTATGTTATTATAAATGAGTCAATAAAATTAATCAATATAACAGATGTACTGATTAAAAATTGAGACAAAATATGTTAAATGCTTGGTATTTCATATAAATATAAAATTATTACAACTGCTCTGCATTGTCAGTCATCCAATATCTGTTACAAAGGCTTCATGTGATTAGTTATTGATATTAACAAATATATTTAAAAACATTTAAACATTTTGTTTAAATGTTTTAAATATATTTAAATATATATCTGTATACCTGCTTCCAACAACACTATAAACTATTAATAAACTATTAATAAATTGTATACTGCACTCTTTTCAACCCTTCTCTGTGTTCCTGTGGCCTTCTCAAAATTATTACTATGAAGGCTCATGATCTTTAATTATACCAGCACTACAAGAGCCGATCTACAATTTTAAGTTGTTCTCCCTGAAATAAAGAAATATGCACACCCACTTCCCAAGGCTTCCAGGCTTAGCCCTGCCCATTGTGTTTTTACCACAGTTTGTCTCTATTCATTTGCATTTTTATGCAAGGTTAGTCGTGAGGGACTTCTATTACTGCCGTGAATACATTAAGAAAACCATTAATCACATCAGTGTAATACAGAGTGAATCAGAGACACACCTGTCCTGCTTGTTTGGGGCTTTGTTCCTTATCACTCACACTGGGCAGGACAGGGACATGAACCTGAAGCAGACACATCCAGACCTGCCCCCTCCAGCAAGATGGATGCAGTTTAATCTTTGAAAACTTGTAATGCCATTCCTTAGTTTTTCTTTCCTATTGTCTCCTTTTTTTTTACATTAATACTTTCCTTTCTGAAGACTTGAAAACACAAGTGAGTTTGCTATATTTTTTTCATGGTCAAATTAATGCTTTAATTGTGCAGGTAGTAAACCACTATAAAATGCCTGATCAAATCAGCTAAATCCATCAACAAGTAATCATTTAACACATGCTTTTGCTAAAAAAAGCAGAAATGAAATCATTAGCTTCTGTTCCTGCCCACTACTCTTTAATTTAACCTGTCACTACATATAGCCTGAGTGATGCTAAAACTATTACACCCTAAGCATGAGTTAAGGGTTCTTAAAATGCACTGACCAAATGACCAAAGATTTTTTGTTTTTAACCAGCATAAAAACAGCAATTAGCTAATCATCAAATGAAATAAGTAAATGCATAGGCAGCAAAATAATCTGGTGCTGCTACTGATGTTGACCGAGTTTTTCTGATTTTGTGAGAAGAGTGTTAATCTGACACACCAGTGGAGCGCTGTCTAATGTGAAAATGAGTCTTTTTTCCTGCTTCTGCAAAGAAGATCCTTCTAATGATAATAAATGGCAACTAATGGGATGACCAAACATAACAAATTGAAAATTTTAAAGGTTTAGGGGTCACATGAAATCTGTAATTACATCTTCAAATCAGTGCTGTGCTAAACAATAAAAAAAACTTATGAATGAAGTTTGGGAAAATCATGATAATCTGCACCATATACATCTTATATAGTGTATTTTCATGAGTTCTTAATAAAATATTACAGTGCTCTTTATAATGTGTTGATATACTGCATTTTCACTGTAATTGAACACTGTTCACTTCAGGTTCCCTTCAGGTAAGTACATGTGTGCAATTGCTGGCAAGTATGTAGATTTGAGGTAAATTAACTATACTTAAATACTTCCATTTCATTTTACTATGCTATTCCACTGCATTCATTTGACTTAATTAATTAATACTTACTTTATTGATCTTTTTGGGGAAATTGTTGTTGTTCACAGATGAAAATAGTTAAAATAGTTACCTTGACCAGCTACAACTGCAAAATGCTATGTATGCACTGTTGCATTGGAAAAAAATAATCCAATAACATAACAAGTAATAATATAACATTCACATAGGTGATATTGCTACCCATACTTAGGTAAAAGATGCTTCTTTATCACTGCTTCTGTCTTAAAGTGCACATCATCTTCCAATGTCTGACACTGAGAAGTATGTCTCACAGAATTTCAGGTCATTGTGCGTTTGGCATTGAGTGGAACTGCATTTGTCTTAATGATCATGCTCCTTGAACTGATTTTTGTTTCACAATAATCAATATCTAAGTTGCCAGTGGCAGCAATGCCCAAGAAAGGGGGAGTAAATGTAGAGAAGCATTCTTCCTCAGTGTCGGCCTTGTCAATGTAACAATGCTTTTAGAGTTTGGCCCTGAGCATCTAAACACACTCTCAATCACTCCTGAAATCCTAGTAGGCCACACTTGGCTGCTATTGTAACTTAGATAGAGTCTCACTTTGTATGTTGTCTCTCAGTAGACGTGGGAAAAATAAATGGATTGATCTCCTGTCCCAGTCCAACAGTTACAGCACATCTGTTTTGAGAAAGAATTTATAAAATAAAAAACATGTCATTGCTGACAAATAAACAGGTACTGTATGTTCACAACTTTTGAATTATATTGTTATTATACCAGTATTTTCACACTTCCTTCTTCACCATGAAAACATGAGTTTCATGCTGCACTTCCTACTGAACATTAGTACAGTTATGCAACCTAAAAACTCAGAACCAACAGAAGTTAGTTGTTGAGTATTGAGCCAATACAATTCAGGAAAGTTTGAAACAGTTCAACACTGTTGCCAGTATCTCTGAGTTGCTCACACAGTGAAACATTTCTTGGCTTTATTATTTTAACCAGATATATTCAGATTCTGGTCCACTAAGGCAAAAGGGAGGGTGCGAGAGGTGCGCAGCCCCATTTGGCCCCTCAGTGACCAGAGAGGAGGTGATAAATGACTACAACACTCATCCCTGTCAGCACTGGGAGGGGAGAGAAGCAGCCCTCCTACCGTGAGCTACATCATCCTAACAACATTATTCTTTTCATGCGGCTTGTCGATAGAAGCCCTGTGTGATTGGCATGGGGATCCGCTCAGGTTAATTGGAAGCCTGAACTGTGTAACGGCACGGGAAGCTGAGCAGACATTGTCCCCCTTGTAATAACACAGGAGGCCTGTGTGTCTGTGTATCGATTACATTTTAGGTTCATGGCTCCCATATGGGAATGAAATATCAGAGGACAGGTTATGGATGTTACCATCAATAGCACTGAAGGAGTGGAGATGGGCCACTTGCAGCAAAGGAAAAACTCTATGAAACATTCAGCTAGTTTGATCAACATCCCTCATATGCCTTTTTTTCTTTTCTGTTTAAAGCTTTAAAGAAATGTTTGAATTTTGTGAAATAGATCTTATTTATCAGCGGAGATGTATACACTTGTTTGGTATGTAACAGGTGTATTTGCCCTCATGTATGAACTGTGTGTGAACAGAAACACTCTGTTTCTTCTTCTCTTTTCGACCCCCCACTCTTTAGTCTCCTTTTGATCAAGGGCCCATAGCTTGCATTAGATGAGGGACACTTGATACCCCATATAGAAGGTAACCTAACACACAGCTCCCTCCTTGGAAGCACAGCTTGCAATCCTATGGACCAGGCCACCCTGGTCAGCAGTGAGATTAATAAGAGAGGATGATTGACAGTACTAATATACAGGAAAAAGGACTGAAATGTGTTTTATTTGCTATGCTCAAAATGTTTAAATAAGAGGGAACAATTTAAGAAAACGAGTTTGTGAAATAATCATCGATTCCTAGAGTTACTTTCTTATTATTGTCACAATCCTTCCAGGTGGCACCTTTGATACATTGTTTAGCAAAAAAGGTTTTCAAGGGTTTGATGCCATAAGATTTTGCTTATTAATTTAGAAATTAATTACAAACACAAAGTGACATTTTACAAGAAATGTTTAGCATAGCATGAATTATCGTTGCTGTAAATTGGATGCAAGCGACAGAGTGCAAAGCCTTGACTTGAGCTCTTTGTCATTAATAAAAGAAGCTTTCACTTCAGATTCAAAGCCAGTCATGATGAACGATACAAAGAGATGAAACAAAACTCCTCCTCCAGCTGAAGGACAAGCTATTTTAAGGGTGGATGTATATTTTAAAAGACATATTAGATTAAGAGGAATCAGGGCTATCATTTATTGTATTTGTTGTCCCGTCAGACAGTTCAGTGACCTATAGCCAATGAAGGACATATCTTAAGATGGAAGTCACATATAGTCAGTAGATTGCAATTTCTGACTTACAATATGCTAAACAAGTCAATGTATGTCACTAAGTTTTCTTTTCTTTTGCTGATGATCACATTACTGTGTGACATTTTGTCATAGATAAAATGCCCGCATTAGCAACTGCACAGGCAGGCAATGATTTGGACACCCTCACTCTGTTCTGTGGAAGACAAACAGGAGGTCCAGCTTTGTCTCCTGTGGAGCAGAGGATCTGGATTCTACATGAGTGACTGAGACACAGCATCCTCCATCCTGTCTCTCATAGCCCCCTCATAGAGCTCCACAAGGCCCACCACGTGGCTCTCACTGCTGAGGTCCAGATTGTGCCACTGGGCTGGTACTGGACTTGAGGTGGGTGATGGAGCCCCAATCCATCTCCCGCAGGAGCCCGGTGACGGGAGCATCGGTTGCCCACTTCTCGGCTCTGAGCACACTCAGGAAGATGGATTGGTTGGCCAACTCACCAAAGGAGGCAAAGCATGCCGTTAAGAGCCTGTGCATCACTTGGCTGCTCATATGCAAAGTTTGATGAAAGAGGTTTTTCTGGGAGCGATGAATTAGGGCTCCGCTGTGAAATTAGATTTCTTGTGAAAACCTCACAAGGTTTAAAAGTAGCATTGTTTCCTTACTGTTGTGTAGCCCGACAGTAATTATAGATAACTGTAAAGTCATGTTGGAAATTCTGTGATGAATGATGAACCTAAAGAAAGAATACCTTGATGGTAATCAAGACCAAAATGTTGCATGTAAAATAAAGAAAACTGTGCATAACATTGAAAAGAAAAGGCAGAAGATATAGCAACTGACATGGAAGGTGCTAACTGAATGTTACTGACAAAGCACTGTGAATTAATCAGTTAGCCAATAATTACCCATCATTGCACATACAGCAATGTGTGAGGAGAGAATAGAATAGGAGACGTGCAACAAACAAAATGGAGAGCGTGTGAAATATTTCCCTCTGATGAAATAAATCTTGTGGAAAAATTGTCTCATCTTCAGAAACAGTCCAAATTGGTCAGCACTTTAACCCGATACACTAAGGATCCTGCCTCCTTCTCTCTGTGACCCAAACCTAAAACGGCGGCATGAACACTGACAAATTTGACAAAGGGAATTTGCTCAAAAAACACAGCCTCTATTTGGTCAGCCAAGCGGCAAATATGTCGGATGATATGGTTTATTAGGCAATCCATTTCTCCACAATAGTGGGGCCATCTGCAAAGGTTAGCGTGCATAAGGTTTGTATGGCAAATTCTATCTAATCTACCTTCGAAGGGCCGCCACGAAAACTCAGTGGCACATTTTTCATGTGCGTACGATTTGGAATGCAAATAGAATAGCTGATGAAAGAGGTGACCTTCTAAGTGCAGAGCAGTGGGGGCTTTGTGGAGTATGCAGAGGCAGAATAGAATAGAAAAGAATGAGTTACTGCCACTGCCACTTCAGCTGCATTGTAATATACGACTGTGGCTCAGATACAAGTGAACCTGTGTCTCAAGAACATCTAGGTTAATCTCTGAGGATGGCACATCATGTACGCAGTGCAAAAAATAGTTGGCTCGCAAAATTATATGTCTTCATATTTTATATAAGGTCTCTAATGTCAAACAACAACAACCTAAAAGGATGTATTTTATTTTGTGGACTAAGGAGTATTGTATATTATAAGTTACTGTTTGCAGTTTTCATAGCAAATATTGCATACTCTTTCCACTAGATTTATTGGTTTACTTTTGAGGCAAAGTTGACTAACATTAATTTGTATATACATATATGCCCTCATTGTGTTACATTTGTGTAATAAATAGCACACATGGAACCTTAAATGGCCAATCTGGTTGATGGATACTCTAACATGCTTAAAAGTCTCAACTCAAAATGAGAGTTGGAACAAGATATTCCAAGATATAAAAGTGAGACTGTATGTCAATAGTGTAGTGTAAGGACTCCTTTGTCATACGTGGAGCAAAGCTTGAACACATAGACAAATGGGTGAGGTGTATCATGGTCATTCAGCCGTGCATGTCTCATCTGTAGCCAGCTTTGGCAGAGTAGTCATCTTCATTCCCTTTGTCCTTACTGCAGTAGGTAATCTATCAGCCTCAAGACGTGCTGGAGAGTCCTGCTGGCCTACTCGTTCTCCCATTTGAATTGAGAACCCAGTTTCTGCTTTACCCGTAGTCCCAGTTAGACCAAACTGCAATTGAGAGTGAGTGAGCTGTCCTTGATTCATATTACTGTCCCAGTATGATTGAGCTCCTTTGGTATTGCTGGAGAATGGAGAGAAAATTGAGCACTTGACTTTGCAGGGTTGAAATCCCAGCACTGCATGTATGCATTTTCTCATAGTTTTTCATGGGACACGCTTGAGGTGCGTTCTTTACGTTGTGCTCAATGAGACAGACATACAGGGTTGTTTAAGGTGATGTTTGGAAGTTAGCATAAACTACTTTGTTGTTTTCAATAGGTAAGAAATCAGCTGATTTAAACCTTTTAAAGATAAGGTTGCTCTTATTCCTTATATTGATTACTAAAAAAAAATGAAAACAGTAAGTATATTAATCTATCTGTTAATCTACCCAGCCTGTCTGTGCCTCTCAAGCCTATGCTGAATTAGTTCATCTTTAAATATCTTAAACAAATAACAAAATAGTTAAAAGTCCAAAAAGGGTGAGCATTACATTAAAACAGCTGTGTACTATAGTTGTTACCAAACTTTACCTAGACAGGACTAGACTATGCATCTGATGGGGATATGTGTTGTGGATTAACACACATTTAGTGTAATAGTAAACATCTATGGTGCTAGCACAGTGTACAAGGGATTTAAACACAGTGCCCACAGCTGTCATATGTTGATGAAGATTCTTAGTCATCCAGGTGATGTTATCTGGAAGTTGAGTCATGGCTACTGGACTTCCTTCTTTTTAGGTCGAAACATCTCACTACTCATCAAAGTGACTTCATCAGGCTGAGGAAAGTTGATAGGAGACCTTAAATTTATCCTCCAAGGAGGTTTCACTTCTCACCTGACCTCACTGGAGGATACATTTAAGGATGTCATACCAAGTAGTGACTAGTAAAACGAGAACAAGAATGAAGTCCAGTTGTTGTGATTTAGCTTCCAAATAAGTCAGTTTTTGTAATGAAGGACCATGTAACGCAGTGAAATGGCATGGCTCATTAATGGGTTTTAATAGTTTCTATGTAGGTATGCATAGGTATAGGTATGTATGATGTAGGTCTTTCAATTGGATTAACAGGCTGTATCATAGCCAATACTTGTTATTAGGGTCAATTCATTGTTGGTTTTGTTTATAGTCATGGGATTTGTTAACAAAAAGGACAATGTAGAAATAAATTAAATAAACATATTGGAAATAAATAAAAAAAAGTTAAATATGTAATGCACTACATGGATTATCAGTAAAAAAGATATTGTCTATTGAAGCATATCAGATGACCTTATGTGGTATAAGCCAAGATAGTGTCTTTCAGTTGATGATTAAATTAATAAAGATTTAATTCAGACTTGTGGGGACATGCCTGTCTTATTTCAGCTGGTTCACCCCCTCACAGTTGGCTGTGGGGGGGGGGATTCATCACCTGACTTTTCTCTGTCACCTGATGGACATAGGCCTTTAGCCGTGGTTTGATAGAAGGAGCCGATTATGATGCATGTTGATCATTTTAGCAAATATTGACATGGAAACAGTGAAAGAAACAACCCCACAGCTCAAAGCCCTTTGTTCCCATGCTGGCTGCTTCAACTTGCCAACTCTGTTACAGATATTTTCACAAATATACACATGCTTATGCTATATGCACACAAAGATGCCCAGAAACCATCAGCCCAATCGATAGTGTCTCATCAGCGACTCAGAGTAAACCCAGCTCCATCTGCTATTAGTTCACTGATGTGTGTGCGGGAGGCTTATTGGTTATTCATGTTTATTTACTTAAGGGTGGAGGAAGAGCCGCTGAAGCCATTTCCCCTGCCATGCTGCTCTAATACACCCTCTTAACCACCTTACTGTCAGTGCTATGATCTCTGCAGAATCATAGTCTTTCCAAACCTGTCCCTGGGAACCAAAAGGGTTAATTGTGAAACACAGTGAGAGAAAATGCTAAGTGGGTCTATCAGGACTGTGAAGACAGTGGAGAGAGACTGGCAGAGTGAGAATGAAAAGAGAGGATAGAAGATGTGAGGAGGAGAGGGGGGAGGTGCTAATGACAGGTGTGTCTGTAAATTCTTCATCCTGCACAGGCAGCTAGGGAAACTGCTTGGCAGGGCACTGAACCATGACTTTACAACTAATCCTGTTTGTAAGTTATTATTTATCTCCGGCAAAAGTTTGCTTTGATGTCTCCCCCTGAGTTCCCTCTCGTGGCCCACTCCTGCACATGCTCCCCACATAATTTATGACTGCCTCTGGTCCTGATGACAGATTATTAAAAGTAGAATTAGTTTTTTGCTGGGGATTTTTCCTGTGGGAATTGGGAAGGCAGGGCTCTCAGAGGAAGGTCTCTTGACGAGGTCTCCATTACTAATAGAGGCAGATTTTTTTCCTTCCCTGTGTGATGGTGGAGTGAGAAGACTAATGATTTGAATTTACTGTGGCAGCCGTCACGTGGTCTGGAAGTCAGCATCAGAGGAGAGGAGAGGTTAAGTTCTTCCCTGTGGAGAGGTTTATTGGATTGTTTAGCACCAGAAGGATAATGTTTTTGTCATAGACTGCTGGTGTTTCTGCTGCTAGGCAAGAGGGCGGTCTGGAGCAAATCCTTTTTTTGTGTGTCTGTGTGTGTGACCTAACTCAGAAATAAGAGATCAGAGAAAAAAGAGGAAAGCTGAGATGAGTTTTTTGTTAGTTGTGGAATGAAAGGGGAGGAAACAGGAAGAAGCTCATAATTATTACAGAATACAACTATATTAGTTTTTATTTGTGGGCAACATTTTAGATATTCACTTTGTCTGTACTTAATAAACTGATACAAATACCACTACTTTCTCTTTCTCTGAAGTTGCTGCCAATTCTCTGATCCTCCCTTATCAGCAGCTCTTCTGCACCAACTCCACACTTTTCTCTGCTCACACACAAGGAGGATGTAGGCTTTCACTTTTCCCCTGTTCACCTGATGGCCGTTTGGAGCCTGTTCCCCCAGCGTGTGTCTGCAGCCTGGGAAGCAGAGGGGAGTCTCAGCACAGCTGAGAGGCTCGGCTTAATCTTATGCATCATTAAGCACTCAGCGGCATGCCGCAGCTCCTCATATACATCATCCACGCTTAATAAACATAATGATGACATAAGATGTAATTCCAGATGAATTTTCATTTTATAGGGAAATGGAGAATTCCTGTAGAAAGGAGGGGAAAACGAAAAGAGGAATGAAAGAGGGAGAGAAAAAGTAAATTATCTGGGAAGTACAGAATAAATGATGTTTTTTCTCCACAAGATGGATTGTGAGGTTCTGGGGGCAGTTGAAGTGGGAAAGGAGTGATGGAAGGAGGGAGAGTGAGAAAGGTGAGGGGGCAGAGGCCTGCCGTAGTGGTGGCGTGAGAGTGGAGGGGTGGCATGGGGGACATGGGATTGGAGGGGGAGAGAGAGAGAGAGAGAAAAATGTTGGCCATTCCAAGTGTTTTAATCGGTGGACTTGATGGACAGGCTGAGAGAACCTGAGGTGTGGCCATCCATCATGGGCAGGCTAGAATGGTTGTACTAGGGGTAGAGTTTCAGAATGAGCTTTCAGTCTGTGGGGGGAAATGGGATTCTGATGAAAGTGTAAAAGAAAGGCGGCTGTACACAGTAAAGGCCAATGAGGGCAAGAAGACTAGATTAGTGCTGAGTGCTGAGATTTTAACAGCACTGCTGCCATGTGACAGTATTGTCACCATTGTTTTCATGTTTATTTGGCTTTGTATTCCTGTTTATGGACTGAAAATGGCTCAGAATTATTCTTCTGCATACATGTATTTTTGCGTGTGTGTTAGTGTTATTTCATCATGTTTATGTGTGTTATTATTATCTGTCACTGCAGTAAACGATGGTGATGTTTTGTGACTGTAATGCTGAAAATCAGATATAGTCACCAGGGGCTTAATACACACATGAGTGTGCTCTTATCACAGCATTGCTTAAAAATAAAAGTCTAGATTCATACATAATTAGTAACTACAGACAAATCTCAAATCTTTCATTCATCAGCAAAATACTGGAAAAAGTTTTACCAGTCTGCTTTCAGAAGTAATCATAGCACTGAAACAGGCCTTACTAGAGTAATCAGTGACCTTAGGATTAATAGTGATTCAGAAAGACTCTCTCCATTGTGGTTAAGCTTGACCTTTCTTGATCACAGTGTTTTGACTTCAGGTCTTTTGAAACAGATGTTACAATTCTGTTGGTTTATTAGACTAGAGATTTTTATGTTTCTGCCAGCTGTTTAAAATCTGACTAAATTATTAATATAAATTAATGTGCTTTCACTTTTTGTTGTGTAATTATTTATTACTTGGTTTATTACTTGGCATCGGTCTGTCCATCCTGGAGGAGGGATCCCTCCTTTGTTCTTCCTGAAGTTTCTTCTACTTTTTCCTGTTAAAGGGTTTTTTTGTGCAGTTCTACCCTATTTAATTCAAGGGTCTAAAAACTAAAAACTGAAACTACTATATTTTCAGGGGTTCCAAAGGATCAATCTTAAGGCTATTACTATTTAATCTATATATTGTCAGAATTATTAGGAGTCACAGTATGTGTTATCAATCATATGCTGATGACAAATGAATGTATGTCTCCCTGTCCTCTGATGATTTAAGTCCCAGAAGCATAGTAAATAAACTGTATTAACAATATCAAGAGCTGAATGACTAAAAACCTTCTAAAGTACAATGACAATAAGAGAGAAATACTAGTAGTAAGTCCTCAAAAACAGAGACAGGTCATACACTCATATTAAGATTAACTGTTTGTAGAGTAGAGTGAGCAGGTCAAGATCCTGGGAATTATCCTCGATCCTGATCTCAGGTTGGAAAAACATATCAGTGCCATAACTCGGACAGCTTTCTACCACTCATAGAATATCCAGTGTTCAGCCAGACTCTGAAAAACTGGTCCATGCATTCATCAACTGTAGACTGCAGCCAGAGTCCTTACATGAACACATACATATGAACATGCTCCTTAAAAACTTTTGATTGGATCCCAGTACAACAGAGAACTGACTTAAAAATGGGCATATTACTGACCTACTCACTGCCCACAGTCTAATCAGAGCCCTCAGGTCATCTGAGGGGTCTGGTTGGTTTGGTTGGTTTCTGACTGTACCCAAGATAAGATGCAGATCTTCAGAAGGAACTTTTAATTACGTTAGCCCTGATTCTAGAATAAACTACCAGATGACCTGAGATCAGTCACTACATTTTTCTGTATTTAAAAGAAAGCCTAAAACTTTTCTATTCTATTCTATTTTCTCAGGCACATGATCCATATGTACACATATATGTGTGTTTGTTTTTAGTTAATTATTTATTACTTGGCATCGGTCTGTCCATCCTGGAGGAGGGATCCCTCCTTTGTTGCTCTTCCTGAGGTTTCTTCTGTTTTTTTCTTATTTAAGGGTTATTTTGTGGAGTTTCCCTATCCGATTCAAGGGTCTAAGGAGAGAGGGTGTCGTTGTGGTGCAGATCATAAATCCCACTGAGGCAAAGTTGACATTTGACATTTTGTGAAGTTAATTTTAGATGATTAGTCGATTTGCTTTAATGTGGATGTGAAGCACCTTTAATTGTCATTATCTGTAAAAAAAATTATCTGTAAAGGAGTAATATAAATAAAACTAACTTGACTTGACTTGACACCCCCTCTATAAATACACACACACATACAGATGCCCTTTTCCTGAACTTTGTCTTCACTATAGCACAGACAACCATCCTACATGCTAACCAGCCAGCCAGGCTGAAAAAAACAACACAGGACTGAGGAGAAGATGAATAGTGAAGTAAGATTTGGAAATTATCATGTGCCGTACATTCCCGTGGCAATATAGCATGTGAACCCCCCACCCCTTTCTTATCAGTGACTTCTGGCACAGGTGAGATAAAACTTCTGAAATCATATCAACAAATCACAGTATATTTATGACTATTGAGGGGGTAGAAACTAGAAGTAAAAAGCATCCCAGAGATTTATTATTAAATATTTGATATTGCTCCCCCCTTTTCCCTTTTAGAGACCATTTGAAAATGAGAAACTATTTGGCTGTTGTCGCGGGAAAGCAGCATCCCATGCATGCTTCCAGCTGGACCCCGTCCCAGACTGCCATGCCTGGTTAATGTGGCCATTCTGTGCTGCCAGAATTAGAATTCATGATTTATATTAGACAAACAGACAAACAAACATGAAAACAATAACACAAATTGACCTTGTATGAACTGAATGTTCTGTTACTGATTCTCCAAATTGGTAAAAATTTTAAATAAAAAAACCTGGCTATGGAGTTTTTGTCCAGTTACTTTGGAAGATTAATCTAATTTTCTAGCAGATGCTCTGCAGTTATTGTAGATATACTGAAGATCTGATCTGTGGGTTAAGCTATGGAGTTTTGAAGTATGGCGCTGTGAGACTGATGTGATACAGTTGGGGATAGTAATGGAGCCTCCCACCTCTCCTTTGGTGGTCTATGCTGCACAATGGCATTTCTGGATTCAAACCTCAGCATATTCACGGCTAGTGGAGCATTCCCAGCACTATGCCAAGGTTAGATGGGTGCCAAGGGTGCCACTACATGGAACCTCATCCACTGCTCTATCCTCTCATGCCCAACACAAAATGCTGCAATATAACACAAAGCCATATAGAACAAATGCAATGGATAGAATTTAAGCACAAAGCAAACAAACAAAATGGAATAGATCAGACAATGGATAGAGTTTAGTTATTATTACTAGTTACTATAATAGTGAGTGAATTCTCCCTAATACACAATACTTAAGTTGTTATAAGACTAATAATGTACACAGCAGTGACTAGCCTTGGCAACAGCAGATGCCCATTTCATCTGTCACTTTATCTGGCTTATGGTTGCTATAAACTTCTTCCTCCAATTGTCTGTGTGGTTATAACTCACAGATAATGTCTTCATCAGTGATGTACTCGCAGTACTCTGTTTACATTTACTTACAGGCCACACTCCCTCTCTCTCTCACACACACACAGCCTCAGCCCGCTCCTGGCACAACGCAGATTACATCTTGTTTCACAAACTACTGAAAGTGTCAGAGGATGCCTGGCTTTGCTTTTATATAGTGTTATTAATGGCAGAGAGCACCCACCGCCCCAGTCTTTGTGTATGTGTGCTTGTGTCTAATTAAAGGATCGCTGCTTACAGAAGCAGAGAATGGTTTTGCAAGATAGGAAATAATAATTGCAAATATTATCATTATTATTTTCACGGCTTATAGAGAAATGACATGAGCTTGGAAGACCATATTTGAACTGTAAATTGTGAACTTGCTCAGTGATTGTAATGGGTGGCTGATAAAACCATAAGGGCTGGCTATAGCTATTATATAACTTCTGTCCAAGACCCTATAATCTCCTCAGATGAACACCAAGGCTGTGAATTTTCTAAGTGGAACTTTGTACTTGTACAAAAATTTGATGAATCATAGAAATTTCACCATTTAACAGGTTTTTCATTGGCTGCAAATATAATGGAAATTTTCTATTGATCCCAAAATGTGAAGGTATGTCAAAAGCTAAAGTGCTCCAACATAGCTCTTTTTAGAGAGTTGTTCAAAGATGAAAATAAAGTTCAATTTATGATAAAACTTCAAAGCACAAACTGAAGTATTATTATTATGAAGTATGAACTATACAGTACATTGAAATAAATTTGACTCTCAATTTTCCAACAGCCTTGAAATTTCATTCCACATATTTTCACAAAAACACTTAGTGTCACAGTTTACTGCAGAGATATTAATCCAGAGCCTGCTCATTTTAGCTAAGGTAAATGTGGCATTGATGTACATTTCTATTTGAAAATATTCTTAAACCAAGGTCTGGGACCTCAGGCCCATTGTCTAGCTGAGGCTTTTCTCAGATTGCTGTGGCTTGGCTGACTCTCAGTTCCCTCCTGTCTTAACCTGAAGAATTATGTGCTCAGATAATTAGCTCTTATAGGTACACTCTCCATTTCTCCACTCCACTGGGCACATCATCTTCCTCGCCTCTTTATTGTTTGGTTTGCTTTGTCAGATCGATGTCTTGCTACTGCGTAACCAGCACTCATATCTCAGGCTGCATAAATCACAACAAGGTTTCTGTCGCTTGGGAGAGTGGTGTGGCTTTACTGCACACATGCACACTTACAAACATACACACACACACACACACACACACATAAACAAGTGGGTGGATCACTTTATGCTCCACATCCAACAAACTCTCTTCACCTCACTCTTTGTTACTCCTGCCCCTCACCTCTACTTCCCTCTCTCTTTCCTCTGTGCATCTACACTGCTGCTGAGTGACCACTGAAGAGGAAACCATCTGATTATCCTCTATCCGGTAGCAGGGTGGGTAGGATTGGTATGTTGGGTAGGGTGGGTGCAGTAGGATGGAGGGAATGGGAGGGTAGTGCATCACGGCTTATGGTTGCAGCGCTACCCTTGTAATGAATTAGAAAAATGCAAATGGCTCTCTCCATGTAAAAGTTGACATTGACTCCTGTGATAAATTTTCTGCTGAGGTAAGAGACAATTTAGATGCGAATTACATGCAGGCTCTTTGTCACTCCTCTGTTCCATTTACATCCTTAATTAGCTGATTCCCTCTCACATCTATTAGAGGGTGAGAGAGAGGATGAGAGAGAAAGACAGACAAATAGACACAGAGACAGACGGGTACAATGACATATAAAAACACATGCTGAGCTCAGTTACACAAATGCAAAATTTCAAATATTATAACCACACAAATGTCAATACAGCCTCACAGAAAGGTATATAAGCTTTGTTTAAGGCGCAGGAAATGAGCCAGAAACACCATCCCATGTGTTAGGACCTCAGGGTTGATCAGCATCCCTGGGTCTGTGTCTCTGTTAATGTCATCCTTAACAGCCAGCTAAACACTGCAGGTTTGTAGACATTAGCTATGCCTGCTAAAATACTCATTTACCAAGCCTCCTCATCACACGATGCTCCTCTACTTTGAATGACAGTCCTAAACATGGCATTCTATTAGGAGGCTTACTCAATAGAGCAATGTTCAGTCATTCGTGTCCCTTCCAAGTGTACGGCTTGTCTGCGAGACCCCACAAGAATATGCTCAATGCGAGGTCATATATTACAGTTTACAATATGTGCTTGGTGTCCGTGACAGTGGCGAGTCACTCAAAGCATCACATCAAAGCCCAGATTGGGACACAGGCTATGGTTTCTAATGATGTAAACTGGAGCGTGTTGTGAATATTCATGTTAAGACCAAAGGATGATGATGTTCTGATTTCATGGCGCAGAGTAGGCCTTGCTGTCTGATTTTGCTTCTATCTTTAATGTATACATTTGAGCAGTGGGGACTAATAGAGCATGTGGCAGCTTTACAATGGAAGGCATCTGTGGGTGGCCAGCTCATTCTGGCGGTCCCTAAACATGATCTGCCAAACACAGTATGGGTTGTGCAAATAAATTGACATTGACACTCATCTTATATTTAGTTCAGTTATAGATTGATCATTAAAAAGCTTCTTATTAGGCTTTTAGGATAAATCGTATTAGCCTACAAATTGATTAATTGATTGAGATTTTTTTTTCCTTTTCCAACAAGGCCACGTAACATTGGTCAACTTTGTCTACTCTAACATAAACAAAATCTGACTATGAAGAAGTAACGCTGTCATCTCACAACTCAATATGAATCACAACAACAACATGTGAGGTGCTCAAATCACCAATGGAACTAAGCTACAGCTGACAATGTTGGTTGTCCATGTGTTGATTGGAACTGAGGTGATGTAGCTATTTATAGTGCCTATCCACACAGACATTGCTCTAACCATAGTGTCATAGAACAACATAACAGCAATTTTTTGTAGATAAAAATTTTGACTAAATGACTCAACATATCAAAACAGACTATACAAATACCTTTATAGAATAAAATCTCACTGTCTGCTGCACTTGTGCATCACTTGCCAAACTATTTAGTCAGTGGCCTTTAGTTTCATCTGGAAAGAGCTTCAGCACTCTCTAAACTGATAGATAAAGAGCAACTTGTTTGCTATTTACTGTACACACAACCAATTATGTGAACAATGACACAATTGACCACTCACTTGACCTGGCCTCATAGTTGAAGCAAATCATATGGGTCTCTGATGCATAAGTGGTTTATGAATGTGGCTTTCTCTCTAGTATGGCTCAGGATGTCGATGTTTGTGGTGAAAAGACTGTTTACGCTTTGTGTGTTGCTCCATAAATTATTTGGTTGACCAGCATGTCCAGTTAATTAATTTTATTTATTGTTTCTGATAAATTGTCTCCTTTCCACTAAAGAGAGTTAGAAGTATTTGATTCAGTGCTTGTTTTTGTCACCATGTGAGCTTATATTCGCATTGCCTGTCACATTGTTATGTCTTTCTTTATTTTTCATCTTATTTTGTTTGTTTCATCACCCTGAAATTTTCTTTTCTTAGGGACCTTAAACGTAGAGAAAAACACACATATGACTTTCACACTGAGAAAACACTGTCATTGCCTACATCAATCAAGTGTAATATTTTCAGACAAGCTGCTTTAATGTACCATTTTAAATGCAAAGTCTGGAGGACATACTGCTGCTGGCCTCTCGTGGTGTATATGTTCTTCAGCCACTGTAAAATGTGTATGAATGTGTGTATCAGAGGCATGGCATGAGAGAAAGGATGTATTGTCTGTCTTTCACTGTCATTAGGCCGTGTCTGGAGGATGATGTGGAAACAGTATGGGGTCTGGGGGAAGTATTTATGACCCTGTAGGAAACTCGTTGGACTGCGGTGATCGCAGGGAGATAATGGGAGGGAATGGGATGCAGCGAGGTGTTCTGACAGCACCAACCAGACAAGAGAACAGCCAGGATAAATCAATGTTGGTCATTTTCTCTCTCTGTTATCGCCCCGCTGCCTCACCACACCCACCCCTAGTCATTTACACATTCCATCATTAAACGACTTCCAAGAATTTTTAACGAAACAGCAGAATCACACAGAAAAGCAAAAGCAAATTTTACATAAAATTGACTGGAGCAAAATGTTTTTACTCGAACAGTTTGATGTAAAATGGCAGCATAGTAATGCTAATTTGATTTAATTCTGACACAGCCGCTTGAATGACTTTTCTGGTGACATTGGGAGGCATACAAACAAGACTTCACCTCATTAAACAGGAACAAACTGAGAGGAAATTACACTTAGTTATGGAAATGGATTTTAAGCATGCAAAACATTACTTGCACTTACTTTAAGCTGAAATAAAACATCATTGTTAGTCTTAGCTTGGCTGTGATACCATCACCATTACAGATAGATCAAGGTACAATCTAACCTGATGATTAAAAGAGACAACTTATTACAAAAGTATATTGACCTTAAACACTGTGTAAATTAATAACGTACTACCTGCAAAGGTAAGAGTGCATCTATGGTTGCTCAACTACAACACAAGCACAACTAAAACAGATTAACTATGGCAGTGACTGAAGAGTTTTTCAAATCTTGCCATTCTACAGGGGTGTAGAGAGTCTGCTTTTTAATGACAAAATCAAGAGCAAGAATCTGGACAAACAGGATCAAAAGAAATTTTTTAAATAAAAAATAACTTAACTTGCTGTGTTTTGTGCTGTTGATTGATTCACATGTGGTAAAATGTATTAAACTAATTATTAAAGTCATAACATTTGAACAAAATTTGAACAAAATGGGCACCATCATCACCAATGTTAAAATAGGGTACTAAAACACTTTTTTGTTGATTGACATGTCTAATAGCAGTCAGCAAAGATTGTTATTAACTTTTTCTAATGCAGTAAAAGGTTTGTTTATTTTATTAATATGCTAATTTTGTATATTATAATTAACTGAGACACATGAACACTGATGATTTTCTAGTTAAACTTCTATATGTCAATGTAGTGAAAAATGAGACTGTGGTTTTAAAATACCATTATGACCTGAAAAATTTTGTATTTTTTTCTCTGGTTGCCCTCCAGCTTGCTTTCTTGCTTTTGTTTTTCAAGGTACTTAAAGGTGACATTGAACAGGATGGGTGTTTATCTGTTGTCTACAAACTAATCTGTTTACATTACCGCTTGTATTGCAATGGTCCCATTATGTATTAGAAAAGCAATTAACAGTTCATTAAACTTCAAAGGTGTTAATACAAGTCATAAGACTAAGCCATCTGTCGGATTCTCTCCCAAGCCCGACTTTGATATCATCCACTAAACAACATTTCTAACCAATTAAGGTTAGACTTGGTAATTTAAATTTTAAAACAGGACATCTTCTGCTGGTTGTCTAATAATAGGGATACATATGGTGAGAGTTCGGAGTGTGATAATGAGAGAGATAGCCTCCTTAATTTGTCTTATAAATATTAGGGAGGGAGGCAGATTGAGGCCTCGGGACTAAACGTATGTCTGCCTTCAACCTCCATACCATATTTCAAGTAAGACAAGTAGGATAAAACATACAGTATCAGGAACAGTACGACTCTGTACCATCGTGTCAGCTTAATATGATATAAAAAAAAAACAGACACTGTATGAACAATGATGGACCCACCTACTCATTTGCCATTTGTTGACTAGATAAATGTTGCGTTTTGTCTCATCTGTGAACACGACAAATGAACAGGGTGAACATGATTCAATTCATCATGTTTCTTGAGGATTTAGTGAGATTTGCTCTCATTAGTGGCTCATCTGTCAGGGAGACACTTTGATCCTAGAGAGAAAAAAAACTGCCTCTCCTCACTTAATTGGGAGCCACACACGCAGTGAAAGAGACACAGCAGCTATGTCAACCTTTTACATCCCAAATTTATCTTCCAAAATCAATCCGTCAACATCCTAATTGGCCCTCACTTTATGATTGCTGTGCTGGCTCACTCTCAGAGGATCTAAAGCTAAATGGAGTCATAAGCTCGGCAGATAAAATGTTGAAATATGTGATGCTTAGCAATCATCTGTTTATATAAATCTTAAACTGAAAGATAGGGATTAGATGAATGTGTCTGCATATGTTCAAGGAGGAGAAGACAGCTTTGAAGCCTTTCAGAGTTTATCAAAATTCAGCATTGAGCTTCTACAGTACAGGAACTTTGAATTATTATCACATTATTAGTTGCCCAGACAGTTTGCCAACTGCTACATATTTTGAAGAAATAAGGGGTGTGTACATCACATCAAGTGAAAGTAAAGCAGGTAAGATTCAACATAGTCTGAATGAGTATTGACATATTATTCAAGGTGCTGGCAACAGAATGGCTCTCATTAGTCTTCTGTGAGTCGGTAATGGCAGATCACCTCTTAGGGCCACAGAAATGACAGGCTGTGCTCCCCCTCAACAGATATCTGAGAGCTTTTTATTGGCTTCACCCTCCTGCTAATGCTGCCCGATGGCCTGGTTAACCTTGGTGATGCCTTCTGGAGCTGGGAAGGTATCACACAAAGTTCACTCAATCATTAGCAGTGCAGAAGAGTTCAATTTTGCATGCTCTGAAGTTTTATTGATATTTTATGTGGGTTAATGTGGAGCTGGGAGCACTAGGAGGTTTTTGTGCAAGTCTGAAATTCTTCACCTTAGAATATATTCAAATTGTTTAACATTTATATGAACAGGAAAACTATTGAATATGCCATTTGTATAGAATGGGCTGCTGAAAGAAAAGTTTCTTTCTTCTACTTAATGAACAGGTGTCTACATAACACAGCCCACCCCACAGATGGCAGGATAATTAGCAGTCATTATGATGGTCTTCAAGTAGGCCGGGATCTGTGCGGCCGCACAGGGCGCCTAACCTCTTCACCCCCTGACAGGGCCCACGGGGTGCCGCTGACACGTGTTGTTCTTCTGGAGAAGCCAAAGGTGGAGTTCCCCTTTCACAAGGTGTCATCCTGATGTGCTGGAAACCCCAAGACATGTGTTAAAGGATCAGAATGTCAAGGGCCTCTCTCTGGTCATGGCACCATAGGAACACTGAGCAGAAAAGTCGAGTGTCTTGAACAGAAGTTATTTGTGTGGTCTGGAAGGTTTCGCTGTGTAGAGGTTTCATAAAACAGAATGCTTAATTGATAGTAGTTTATTGTCCACAAATTATTATGTTTCAATGCTATGAACACAAATAAATGTTTATTAAAGTAAAACCACTGTCATTTTCCTGCTTACAATATTCTCAATTGACCTTAATTCTAGCTGTGTATCCTGAGCAGCAGACATGTGCTTGTGCAACCTCAGACTCATCTGACGTTTAAAACAACACAGCTTCCTCCTTCCGTACTGAAGGTGGTTATGGATGTGGTTGGTGGGGTCATTCCCTGTTCATGTCACTGTTCATGCCCGACTACCCCTCCGTTGCCAGGCCAGTGGTTGGGGTTAGCAAAGGCTGCTGTCAGGTGAGGGGGGGTTGCCAATAGGCTTGTAATTTCCCCTCACTTAGAAATGAATTCCATCTAATCTCATTCCACCATGTCAAATAGCAGCGTGACACGCTGTTTTATACTGTAACATTTGGTTATACTGAAGCAGCTGACTGCTTCTCGCTCCAGCCTGACACCCTCTGGATATTAAAACTCTATAATATTTCACTGAGATCGAATGTGGCTTAAACACAGTGCCTTAGCGTGCCCCTGATAAATACTTCCTCCAAGTTTGCAGTCTTACACTTCTTATCCAATAAACCTGGCCGGCAGACTGTGTAGCCATGATTTACTATGATCTCCCTACATTAAGAATCAAGGTTGAACTTACAGGAGGAGAAAATGACCTCTGGCTGTTTTTGATCATAACATTCTCTTTTTCTATAGACAAGGTCAGACAATCAATGCGTTCAACTGATTAATGGATATATTGCACATAGAAAATGAACTTATTAGTGGAGTGATCATATACTGTATGGATAATACACCATCATCTTTAGAAGATAAAAAGTATTTTATACTATATATAGAGAGTATTACGTTTGAAAATATACAATATACAGTACAAAAAAAATATCTGAAATTAACTTGCACTACATGCTACAAATAAGTCCTATATCATTGGCAAACATTTTTGTTGTGTGTTGCATACCTACACAGTCACTAACACTACAGCAAATAGAGTATACACCATTTAATGTAGCTCACACATATACACAAAATAAAAATATGATTGTAAACATCAGTAAAATAACCCCCAAAATAAATTTCCAAATAATCTCCTAGTATTTACTGCATTATCTTTACATCATGTTTTCCTTCTTAGCTGCGGCTGCAGCTACTGGAAAGACTTAGGATTCTGCAGTTGTTTGCAGTAATAATTTATTCCTTTAAAGTCATAATCAGGCAGCATCAGAGGAATGTAAGAAGTTCAGCTCCATTGCTACCTTCTCATCAGTGAGTCATTATTACAATATTGCTGCTCTTAAGTAGCTCACTCACTGGCTGACCAGCTTTGAAATACACACTAAACCACTAGCAGGCCTGCACAAAATGGCCAGTTGGCTCATTGCTTTTGGTGATAAAATGAAGAAACTCACAACAAGGAGAACACAGACACCTGCTAATAAAAAGTTGTTTGTCAACTGACACCTGGGGCATTTTTGAAGGCAAATTTTTCAATGTGTTGTTCAGTCAATTGTATTATAGTACAGATCTTTTATAAATCTGCATTTACTTTAGTGTTTGAGTCAACAGCATACTATTTAAATAATGGCTAGTTAAGGTGCACATAAAGTATATGATTTATAAATGTATATGTACAGTATGGACATAATGTTTTCGTATATAAAAATAACAAAACTATTAGTCATGATTATTTTGAAAATCACATTTGAAATGTGTCTTCCTGTAAAAAAAAAAATGATTCTGTGGGCTCAGTTTGCATTATGTAAAAGGACAACTGGACAATGTTCAATTAAAATGTAAATTACTGCTGCTAAAAGTCACATATACTGTATGATTACATGCTGTTGGTTATTATGAAGTTTAACGCAAGTGGAACATTTTGCTTTTTCAGTTGTCCTAATTATATAGAAAACAGCCCCCAAACACACATTCACACACACACACACACACACAGGATAGTGAACTAAATATATTTATTTGTCTCAGGTTAAGCTCATTTCCAGGAGATGAGGAAATGGAGTGCTTTTTTTCCTACCTTTTCATCTTTCGATAGGATTTAGGAAGCATGTAAGTGAGGTTTCCTTTGTTATTTACACCAAGATCTGGGCCCCTAAGTTTATCCTGCCTCATATGGAGCCTGCTTAATAGGCAGTGAGCCCTGGGAACAATGCCTTTTAGTGGAAACAAAGTGACTCCTGTGTTTCATCTGTTGTTATGGTAAAAAGTGGTGGCTCTAAATAACCACTTCTATGCATATGTGGATTGCTGTTTGCCTTTGCTCTGGCAGGGAGCCAGTGGCTGATCCTTCTGTTCTCCATATGGCAGTATTGTGGTGAAAATGCTGGACAATCGACCCCTCAATGGGAGAAGCCCCTGGGCCTTGGTGCTGTAAGACAAACTGTTGGTTTCACTTTTAATCAAAACCCCCAAAGGCAACCAGACGGCCTGTAGGCACATACACACATGCAAGCAGCCTCACACATTGATTGATAAATATAAAGGTGATTTAACAAGCTGTATGATAGCCACAAATGATTTGCATGTAAGGAAGGAGGTCAGAAAGGTTGAGAAAGAGAGTGAATTATGCCATGAATAGGAATTCATAAAAGTAGTTCAATATACATGGGAATTATGTTTGTAAAAATCTCTCTCTAATGTCTCTATAAATGCTATCATTGTATATTAATCCACTAAAGCAGAGATTTGCATTAAACCCAATCAACTTCCCAACCTGATCTGTGCCTGATACAAAAAAAATTAACTGTACAACTACAAGTGAGCAAGGCCCCTGGTGGAAACACCCACTGACTCTAATAGCTCACTTGACTAATTTGAAATGAATTTTAAAAAGTTCATTACTTTATGTAAATGCATAGACATGAGGAAATCTGCTGGATCTGCAAATATGCTGATGATGCAGCGACAGGCAATGTAGCCCATGTTGTTTTATTTTAATGAACAACATTTTCCCTGCATACGGATAATGTGATTACCCGTTGCTCCTCCTCTGCATTTGGGTTGTCTCAGTTTGTTGAAGTTATCGTGTCCTCCCTGTCACTCTGCTCTGTTTGCATGGCTGTCACATCGGCCACCCTTAATGGAGAAATTAATTACCACTGGTGTCATCTCTCATGACACAGAAGTCAATTTGATCATGTTAACCAAATGAAAGGACCACTTGATATACCCGTCCTTTGTAATCATGCTTTGATGGAGAGGATTAAAATGCATTTAGGCCATTTAACAGTATTCATTAGATACAACTGCCATTAGTGAACTATTAATGGACTAAGGAGGTCACATTCTCACTCTTTAACCTTGATAAAAGTATTGAGCTGTCGCACAAATCAAATATAATATAGAAAATATAAATTCAGTAAGAATAACCATTAGAAAAATGACATTCTCAGAAACAAAAATAGAGAAAATCTTTATAATTAATTAAACTAAAAATTAGTAATGTCTTTATTATAATAATAAAAGATAATAAATAAATAATAATCTTACACCATGGTGGTTAAGCTTTGAAGATTCGCAGTCAGTGGTGGAAGGTAACTACTGACTCAAAAACTATACCAATGGAGAAACTATACTGTGAAAATTTGACTATTATCTATTTACAGACATCGTGCTCACACAGCTAAGGATGTTGAAGGAGTCCAAATGCGGTGCACATTTCAGCCAGGAGTCTGTCCTCAACTACATGCAAAAGTCACAGGGTTTTGCCAAGTGACTAATTTTGAAGCCAGATGCTGTGTGTATCTATGTTGGGACACCTTCAGCCAGCGAGAGTCAGCATCTAAGTATGTTTTTACTTATCCAAAGTAAAAATCAGTTGCATATCATATAACATATCTCCTAAGTTAGTGTTCACTAGCATTCCTCAAACATGTACTGCTGAATATCTCCAATATCTCTGTTCCTTATCATTTTGTCCGACACGCCGGGTTCATTTGCATATAATGAATATTCATAGATCCTGGAACTTACAGTGAGGGAGACAGACCAGACGTCTTACTATACCTTTTTCAGGGGTTTACTGAACTTTTTTGTGGAAAGAAAACTTCAGACAATATGTTTTCAGAATATTTATATATGCCTTAAAATGTGACTGGAGTGGAACTTCAAAGTTTTATTTTATTCTCCTTGACTACAATTTTGAGAGTATTGGTTTCAACACAAGTTAACATTTGAAACACATGTGACAAACATATAACCCATAACCTATCACTGAGATTACACAAGTGAATCCCAACCATTTGAATTGTGACGTACAAAAAGCATGTGTCTGACCAGACCAGACCCACTAGATTGGAAACCATTGGATAGTGGTAAATAATATAGTAGCTAGCTCTAACATGAGCATCTACAACTGTAGATTACAGTTAGGTTACAATTAGTACAGCACTTACACAAAGAAGCATCAGTACTAACAATCTAATAATGTCACATGCAAAAATACACCAGTCACATCAGTAAAGGGCCTGAGCTCCTCTTCCATTACTGTTTGCAGTGCTAATGTATCTTGTTAACCTACCGCTGACTTACTTAAATGGGAATCCCCTGTATGCCTCTTCACACACACACAAACACACACACTCACACTAGACCTGTCAAAGGACCCCTTTGTTCGCTTCATCATTCATTTCTTTTTCTCCTAGTCCTACCCAGGAATCCCCTTACTGAATGTTGCTTTGTCGCTCCTCGCAGGTTCTTCATAGAGCTCAGCCGAAGCTTAACTAATCACTCATAAATGTTGCTGAGTGCACGGCCACCACACACAGCAAAACAAATCACTCACCATGAACACCCTAATTGGCCTCAAGGTCAAAGGACAGTCAGAGTTTCAAGAGAAAAATACAACACAGTGTTTAAAGAAAAGTAAAAGTATCTGTTTTTTCTATTTTCTTGTTTCAGAACAAACCCACATTCCCATGCAGGCATGTACTGTACATGTATACATAAAGGAGCCTGCAGTATGTGCACTGACATAAACACTCCCCCACTCTCCTCTATTGTGCTGGTTTGTGAATTGTTAAAGAGTAACAAAGCTGTTTTGTGCCCAGCAGATAAAAGACCTGTTTACCAGCGAGGTCGGCCACTCCATAAATATGTTGGCTCTTCTTATTACAAGCTGTGTCCATGACAAAGGACAAACAGCTGGGGAAAGAAATGCTACATGGCAGGAATGGACAAGGGCCATTTTCAGCCTGGCTGGTCAGACACCAGCCCCTGAGCTGTCCCCGCAAAGGCTGTTTACTTGACCCACAGGAGTGAGAGAGAGAAAGCGAAAGTTGACACACAGTAAGCCTCTAGCTTTCCTGCCTCCATCTCATACACACAAACCGTTTCTCTGATGAAAAAGATTAAGCTTTGGAAGAATATCCCCAGTGCTGAGGAAGGGTCATCAATTACTCTATGTTACTCTTCATTACCTTCCACCTGTTTCATCCACCACTTCTCCTCAATACTTTGCCTGGATATACGATGTTAGTTGCACCATGGAGGAAAGTTTACAACTACATGTAGAGGTGTATTTACATACCCGCTGTCTGCATATTGTGAAGTAAAAAGTGACAATATGTCTTTGTATTTTGTCTATTTGTCAAAATGAAGACCTGAACGATACATGCAGTTACACATGGTTGATTTTAAAGAATGATTCTGATATATTTCAGACGAAATATCTTATTTGATTTCAGACCAAAGAGATTAATATAGTATATCCCCACTTTGAATCATTTGATTTTAATGTATGTGATGTAAATGTAAATGCAATGTCACTGAACAAATCAATAAAATGAAAATTCATTGAAATTAGCCACCAATCAACCTTTATTATGGTGACTCGTCAAACATTTCTTCAATGATGGGGTGGTGCTAAAAGATCCCACAGTATTTCCTAAATCCTGGTTACACCCACTGTGTGGTTTTACAACAAAATATTAACTTGTTTGTTTTTGTTTGAGGTATAAAATCACTTTTCCTATGCAAGAATGATAGCAAGATGTAAATCACAAAACACTGGAAATTGGAAAACATATTTTTGATTACTTTTACATGCAATCATATTCTTTTTGTATCTTCCACTGCCTATTCTGCTTTAAGTGTTTTTTTCTCTGAATTAGATTAGTTCTGATATGCGGATCAGTCATAGTGGAGGAACCTGTTTATATTTGATAAAGAAGATTGGTTTCTGAAAGAGAATAAATTAATTGTCAGTGTGTGAGGTGCATTCTGACAATGTAAAAAATAGAAAACAGCTTATACTCAACATGACTCTTGAAAACAGAGTTATCACGAGAATAGAGAGAAGAGTTATTAGGAATAAACTGTAAAAACACTATCACACAACCACAAATTCACACATTCTTCTTCAACAGCTTGCCATCTCAGCTCACTTTGTTTTACAACTATGTTAATTAATGCTGAAGCAAATGTCATGTTTGGCCAGTTCATTAAGCCACTGCTATTTATCCCCAATACAGTGAATGGTGAAATCTGGAGGATCAGCTGGAATGAAAGTTACACTTCTTTTCCTTTCTAGCCTTTTATAATCTGTACTTATCCTTATGGGATTTTTAATTAAGTCAACCTAACAACAGATGTCCTCACCATAAAAACCATCTACCAAATAGTAGCATCTTTGATTTTAGTAGTGCAGTTTCAAATAGCTGCCAATGATGGTGTCTTTTTTGGGAAAACTGCCTTGACTGCTTCCTATTTAAAAGAGGACCCCTGCTGGAGGCATCTTTTGTCAGAAAGAGATGTTTTTTTTGATAGAGAGATTATATATTAAAGTAAAGTACAGGATTTCTTATCTGGCCTGACCCTCTGTGCTTACTCTGTTATGAGGTGGGGATTTTTTTGTTCAGTTGATTTCTCATTTTGTTTCAGATGATGCTCATCAGAGTGATGCTCTTCTGGGAATTGTGTTTCTGCTTCTCCTCCTCTGACATATTTAAAATATATATACTAACACTAAAATTCTGGTGTTTTGGAATTACCTCCACTTCATTATCAAATAAATTGTGTATTTTATAAATAAAAGTAGTGTATGTTTTATATACACAGAATTACATAAAAGATTATGTACTAATACTGTATATTTTACGACTACTGTGTCTCTAGTACACAACATGTCTGCTTAGATAAATACAGTATAAGGAACAAGACTGTAAATGCAATTATTTCATTGCTGTTGTTATTTGTGACCAGTACCTTCTAAAAATAATGTCTTTTATATTTTTGTTGAGATATTTTAAGTTCAGTGCACACATAAAGTTTTTTATTTCTTTATATCTTCATACTTTCCCTTCTATCCATCTCACTTCTGCTTGTTTCAAAAGGTCTCATGCAAAATTAATAAACAGGTATGTATTAAGGAAACCTAATTCCCAAAGAAGGGGAATTTGTCTAGGTGTATTTAAGAAGCAGTGCTTGTAATTTATGAGCTTTTATTTTTTGTAATTAAATAACACCTGAATATTTAATACCATCATGTGGCTCTGAAGCAAAATGGTTGCAATGCTGTTTCGACTATCAAGTAACTATTGTCTCACAAAATGAGATATTAACTGAATTGAAAATCATCCCCCTGTCACATTTGATAATTTATTTGCATAATTAGGTCTTAATTTTAATTCACTATGCAAATATATGCCCCTTTTAAATTGTATTTAAATGTGAAGTGGATCCACTGTCAGGGCTAATGTGAATGTATTTAATTTTATTATAAGAAATAAGAATGAGAAATTGTTCTGGGCCAAATAGAGAAAAGGAGCAGCATTGGTATTTGAAATAAAATACTCAAATGTTTCAGAAAAAAAAATGTTTTCTCCTTTGGTGATCTTGTTTTCACAGTGTCCCACAAGAACTTTGTGTTGAAACTAGAGAGAATTATACAGTATCTGTTTCTATTTGGATGTCCCTTCCTTTCTAGGGAGTGTTATCTCTTGTTTCACTTTTTAAAAAGGAGTTGTGCTTAGCAGGCATGTATTGCCATCTATTATACTGTGAATCAAATGGGGGTAGAGACAGGGCAGCTGAGAGAGAGTGAGCCTCCGGTCCAGTCCAATGGTGGCCTTTGTGGACTGAAGGAATACAAACTCCAAGACAGGACAAAGTCAGAGGAAATTGACCTGCTTGATCCTTTCCCTGAGAGGGAGGCGGCACTCCTCCTTTCATCTTTTCCCAAGGGCCCAGATCTTTGGGCTACACTTAACAAACAAAATACTGTCTGGACCAAACTCAGGGTTGTGGTTGTCTTTGGAGCTAGGAGATGCTGATACCCAGGGTGGCAGTGGGCTGGTAAAGAGGAGGAGGGGGGTAACCTGAGACAGACAGGCCTGTGGGGTAGGGAAGTAGCCAAAAGGGAGAAATTAGCTTTAGACAATAGGGGACCTTTTTCACCAGGGGGATAATTAAATGTTTCTTCATCATAGCTGAGACAGTTTGCAAGCTGCTCATTTTGTAATTCTATCATGTTTGCCCCTGAGATATGCTTTCTGTATTTTGTCCTCCCCCCCCCCACTCAAACCCCTTCCTCAATACATTGGCATTGCCATTAATTTAGATTCTGTTTGATTACTCTGTCGGGGGTGTTAATTATACAGAGTTAGCACTGGTCTAATTGAGCTCAGTGGAAACAGAGGGTCTTTTGGAGTGGCAACATGCCTCTTAGCACACTGCACAAAGACCTTTGTTTTCCTTCTTATTGAATGTGAGAACAGTTCAACAACACATACTTATTGTGATATTTTGCCTTTTGTAATCAGTTCAGGGCATGTTCACAAGGTGACTTAGTGTGTTACTGGTGACGAATCACTGGCGATAGGTTTAAGGTGCGCACCTTACTTAAGTTTACTTTTCTCTTATCATGTAAAATTATAACATAAAAAAACTAAGTTGTACCTTAGAGCTGTAGAACCCCAGAGACTAAAACTTACTTTCCAATGTGCATGCATGCACTTGTGCTTGTGCTGTATAGTACATGCCCTAATCGGGGTGATGCATAATGTGCATGCCTCTGAATGTGCATATGGGTAAAAGACATTGTGTGATGGGTCTTTTTCCTTGGCCACTGAGCTGTGGACCACAGGGTTTGTTGTGTGCCTTGGATCACACGGAGGAAGCTGAATGATGTTGCCCCAGCTCTCTGAAGGAAGGCTATGCTTGGCTGGCTCCAGAACAGCCTTAACAGGATATCACAGAAGAAACTGTGGCTTTTGTCCAGCTCTCTTTTAAAAAAAAGCTGTGTCAAAGAGACTTGGGAGGGTGTTTCTTTTTCAACAGATGCTAGAACAGTGTGTAGTGGCTCTCTGGAAGCCCATATCTACAATGGCGCCTATCTAACCCTCTGACATCATCAAAGAGCGTGCTGTATGGGGCTGACACGCTGCAGTGTAGGATTCATGCCATTACAACACCAGCAACATGTCTCTTAAGGCACCAGTGAACAATGCTGAGGACCAGTGCTTTTACCCCTGCTGGACCATTTTCTAACACACTTCACTGCAACAAGGTAAAACATGAGAGATTATGACTGGAGCCCAGAAAGTCTGCAGATTTTTTGTACATTAGTAATTTGCCAAGTAAGTGTAAAGATAAACAACATTAGTTTGCATTTGAAGGATTGTGCACTGATTGATCTTCTTAGAGCCAGATCATGAAAAAATATACATCTACTACATGGAGAATTAATTATATTAAAGGACCACTCTCTTTTTTGGTGTGTCCTGTGTTGTTTTTATACTTGTCCACTGACTCTATGTACAGTATTTCTTCACTCAGTATGCACACACCAACATATGTGTTTTATAGATCTGCATGTACAATGCAGTATGTTAACAACATGCCTGCATTCACACAGAGAGCATTACAGAGTCAGACAGTGTGTTTGTCAGGGTATAGCCATGCTGTGAGCAGACCATCTCTGTGAAAGCCTTAGCCTCGGGGCTATAGACAGACCCCTGGGACCAGCCAGCACTCAAGGGCCTATTTGTTCAACAGAATGTGTTATTCTATCACAGCAAGCCTGTCGCAGCAGCAATCATTCAAATACCCATTCATTTCTGGAATTCTGAATCCTCAGGCCTCTGAGGACTATCAAGACTCTTTTATTTGTTTGGTTTTGGAGTGGGATTGTCTCTTTGATTCATAGCCACTGAAGTTAATATTATTCAGGAAAACATTGGTTCTTCAGCTAAGAGCTATATCTGGTATCCCTCACAAACACAAATATTATTTAAGCTTTATTTTGTGTGTAAAGATTGAGCATAATGACAAAAATACACTTTCAACCATTGTTTTACTTTAGAAGGCTAATGCAATCATCCACACCAGTGTCACAGAATAGTAATCTTTTATCGTAATGACATATACTGTTATTAAACCTGTTGTCAACAAGGTTATAGACTATCAGAACAGAAATAACTGCAGCTACATTCTATTAGAATAACAGTGTAAAATAATTTGATTACAGATATGTGTTAAAAAACTGAATATACTGTAGCATGTCTAAATTAGGAATACATTTACAGTGGATCATGACATTCTGTACTCTGTTGTGACAGACTTGTCCATGGTGTAGGCTGCTTTTTGCCTGATGCATGGTGGGTTATAATTTAGACTTTTGGGTTGTACAACCTTGAACAGACCAAGGTATATGTATAAAATGTTTACACAAAGAATTCTGAAAAAACACCCACCCTCTCACAACACTAATGTTTTATCTTTTTTCACACAAAAGGAGCAAACTGCATTTCTGAGGTAAAATAATCCAAAAATTATTTACTGAGTTAAATAGGAAACAGATAACAACTTGAAGGTATCTTTCTCAGCTCAGTCTTTTTCAGTGTTAAGACTGAACTTAATAATTTTTCCTGTTAGTTTCTGCCCACATTTCAAATCCACCTCCATCCCTGCTCATGAATGTTTTTCTAATTGAAAGTGATATCTTAGTGCGAGTCGCTGGTCAGAGCCTGTGAAGAATGTTGGTACAATAGACCTGTCAGGGTTGATGGATCTCCAACACAGCTGGGATATGGGCCCCCAGACTGAAGCCAATAAGAGCAGGGTTGGTATGTAAAAACAGAGCCTCAGAGCTGTCCGTCCAAAACTCAGACAAACACAAACATACACAGGCCTGATCAATAGCTTTCTGAGGCAGAGGAGGTGTGCTGAAATACATAGTTGAATTAGAGTGAGTGATATTGGAGAGAAGTGAAGGAGGCTCATAATCTGTATTTTGTGTTGGAGCCCTGATTTTCTTTTTTTTTTTAAGAGTATAATCAATGAGATAGTCCATCTGGGCCGGCTGGTTGATGATAGCCGGTCATTACAGATTAGCCTGAGTGAGTAATGGGAGCCCACAGAGCAATGTAATGCAATTTAATAACTGCACTTGTGGGAGTTGGTGTGGTTTGATGGTGGTGATGTTTTTGAGTGGGGAGGAACATATTAACCAGGCTAGAATGCACCAAAGCCTACTTTAACACATTAATGTTTATGTTATCTCTGTTTATCTGTAACATAATGACAGGGATTAAAATGGCTGTAATGTTTCTTTTTACTCTATAACTTCATATCTTCACGTATTGCGGTGAATACTTTAGTCTAATCTGAGACTTACTTTACTGCTGTACTACTTGAAAAACAAAACAAGGCACCCCTCTGATGTCAATTAATTAGGAGGATATGAATATTTCAGTGCTCTGAAATACAATGGTGGCTGCACCAAGATAGAATTCACAGCAGCTCCTAATGGAATATTAATAATGTGGTGACGTTATGCCCCTCTTTTTCTCAGCTTTCAGTGAAGGAGTGCATGTAGAAAGGGTTCATACACTGGTCACACTAATTCATAAAGAGTTATTTGTCTGAATGTTTGTTTGTTTTTGTATTTCTTTACTTGTATCAGTGGCTGAAACCAAAACATTTTGATTAGAATTTAAGGTTTATTCAGGTGATTGGGTCGAATGTGCAGGTTGTTTACTAGAACTGAAGTACTATAAAACATTAGTGGATTTTTCTGCACATACAAACTGCAATCTGCAACTGTTGCGTACCTAGCTGAAACAAATTTAGACTGATTAGACTGATGAGTAAAAGAGGTAATAGATATCTTTAACACACCTGACTTGACATTTGATCAAGAATAAATACAATACACCTCAAAGTACAAAAATATGCCAATAACATTGGACAAAATTCTGGTTACTTAATAAGGGATTAAGGAAATCTTTTAAACGTGCACAAATACAAACAACATTGGAGCAAACAGCAACACATTCCAGATAAATAATACCAACACTTACAAGTAACTGGCAGTAAAGTTTAATGTATGACTGAGCACCTTAAAAATGTGATTTATGAATTTTTTTGACATTTTGTGATGCTGTGGTGACATCCCATTTACGTGCAGTTTGTAATTACTTTTGTACAGCCCTACAAATTTTCTTTACATAGAAATACATTTCTCATATTTTAATTGTGCAAACTCATTTAATAGCTATATTGACGTTAATAAGATCTTTACATCTAACATGTGTAATGGATTTAGAATGGTTCTGAACGCCTATGCTAAGGGACTGTACAAAAAAGGTGGTAAAGAGGGGAGTGAATTTTTTAATTCATTTGATTAAAAAATACAAAGCCCTCCCCATGCTTAAAGATAGAAATACTGTTTGAGGACTTTTTATAATTTTTTTTACAAACTCATATTTTTCATGGCTGCATGACTCTAGTCAAGTTGACCAGAGAGAGTACCTAGTCAACATAAGATTAATTACAACCATGATCTATACTGAAACAAGAGAATGGTGTTACTCACAATAGTATAATGAAAGTGAAAGTCTGTGTTTCCAGTCATAAAAAAAATCTATGTTGACACGTGTGTCAAAAATTGGCAATATTGACAGTTTTCTAATATTCTGCCAATCATTGCCTCATGTAGTTTCGCTTAATTTTCCTAATACTGATTAGGATTTGCATGAAGGTGTTCACAGATACCACAAGGGAAATATTTGGGATACAAAAAGCATTTCTGTGCCAACATAACATTCAAAGCTGTTGTTTTACATTTATTCATTTAATTATTCCACACTTTGATGCCAAACCCATAATTATTTTCACATTAACACCTGCTGCATTTCCCATGTGTGTGTGTGTTTGTTTAACTTCTTTAATCTTCATTTTTAGGTGGGTTAACCTGGGCTACACACTAGTGTTCATTAAGGTAGATAGGCAGCTTTATACTATCTGTTGAGAACTGTGCAGCAGCATAAGGATGAACCTGCAGTTGCGATAAGAAAGAGATGCAGATTTAGTTTCTTCCCTTCTCCTCCTTGGCAAGGATCAGGCTGGCAGTGTTATGTTATTCATGGACAGACTCATTTCCTGCAGCAGCAGCCACACGGTTCAATAAGTGAAGCTGTAAAACAGTTTCAGCTAGCCATAAACACATTTGATGAAAACAAATTAGGAGCGAGAAATATAACTGACGGAAAACATAACAGCCGGCAATGGAATCACATTAGAGGGGACGCTGGATGCTGCTCCAAATAAATGTACATTTAATAAATGGATAAATACAACACGTAAAGCCCTATGTTGCCAAAACTCATTCATCATTTAAATGTCTCTTTCTTTTTCCATTAAATCCCATATTAACACACCTTGCAAATAAATGTGAAGCTTTCACAACTTGACAGTTCACCACTGCAGTAACCTGTTGACATCAGGTCCTGAAACATCACTTAAGGGGAACTTAACGCCTTTCAAATAAAATCACTAATGGCAATAATCTTTTGACAACATGAGATGAAAGTCTCTCTGATTTGTTGCTGTGACACAGTACTATTCTTGTTAATGAATTTTTAATATCCTTAATGACAGGAGAGGAACGATGTAATTAAAAGAGCAAGTTAGGAAAAACGCTGACTCCAACTCTTTATGGGGACTATTTTAATGTTAGTTTAATTGGAACTAACACATTATCTTAATGAACAGATTGCCTTCAAGGAGACCATTCCCCCCTCCCCTATAGCAAGCTCAAACAAGTCACTATGCATATAAAGAAATTTCTTTTACACTGTATGAAATGACAAAGAAGGGGGACTTAAAGAAAATATATAACTAAACTATATTTTTCCCTAGAGCATAATTTATTTTTGCAAACATAAACTTCCACAAAGTTCTGTGTCAAAAAGCAGAAATGAACGGTTCAGGTTGGTTGAGGCATGGACTAAGGGCAGGCACAGTTGCAACAGAAGCTCTGTAGCATGAAATACATGCATAAAGCTTAACGTGGCCAACAAGCGGACAAATTGACCACTCCACAACCTTGACACTGTTGACACCTGGACACCTATCAGTAGTCTGTCTGTTTTTTACACCCTGTGCAGCTGAGAGGAAGACATGGGGAGGCGAGATTGAGGTGAGGGCGTTTCTATGCTGGGAAGCTTTGGGCAGTTGAGTTTAATTTGGGATTTACAAGTGACATTGCGCCCCCATGGCTGTCTGCTTACTGGGCCAGGTTTATGGAGTGAGACAGTGGGGTCTTTTCCTTGTGATTAGCAGGCATGCAACCAGCCATGCACAAAGTATTATAGCCCACAGCATTATGTATCATGGTTTCAGAACCTCTCCATCTCTGTAGACCCCTTCACCAACAGATGATCAAACTCCTACATTCAGTCACACCTTTGGAAGGTCAAGCCTATCAAACAAGTCAATAACAAATGAAGATGTGCAATGTCTCTACTAGACAGAAGCAAATGAAAAAACAAATGAAAATTTGAGAGAAAATGTAGAAGCACAAAAACCGTTACACACACACACACACACATATACATACAAAAACAGATTAATATTATTAAATGATTTGGGGTTTCCAACTAAGGGAGGAAAGCAGAGTATGAACTGTGAACAGCCACACGACGACCCGGAGGCTTATCTCACTGAGGCTGTTTGGCTTAAGCCATAGCATTAATACACTGATAGCCTACGGAATAGCCAAGCATAAAATGAATGTGAAAGGATGAAGAAACAACAAGAAAAGGGAGAAAGAAAGAGGATCAAAGTGGTTAGGCCTCCAGGTTAACAGACCAGAAATATAGAGGCATTACAGGGAGACCCTCAGTGATATGAATGTTATTTCTGAGACATGGTTTTGTCACTGCTTTACAAACAAAACGGAGAATGACTAATAGAAATAACTTTTTGGGGGAAAGTTCTCCAGAGAAATATAGAAATGAAATATAAAACTACTGAAAGACAAAGAAAAATAATGAACTTAGACACATTCATCAATAAGACATAATAATGAAGTGAACTAAAACTGATAAATTAATTTAAACAAACATCAAGCTTTGGTAAAACAGAAGGAACTGAAGACAAATCCTCCACACAGCCTTTGTAACCTAGCCCAGTGCTGAGGCTTTTATCCCTTTATTTTATTGATTAAAAAAATCCCAGAGGCACTAAAATGTACAGTCAATGATTAATGTCCCTCTCAGAAAAAGAAATTATATGGAATAAATTAAACTACTGCAGCAGCAAATTGAAAAATAAGAATGTAAATGAGCTTTGAATACTTAATATCATAGAGAAAAATAGGCAATGAGGCCCAAAAATGATGAGGGATTAGTACAGAAACATGACATTAGCTCTAATGGCAAAGAGTAGATTTTCTCTACTGTCAAAATTTAACTGTCGCATCTGATTTTCTGCCAGGTAAATGAAAAATGGGAGGCAGTGTATGGCGATCAAAAACTCTAATTTTGTTCACAATGTGGAAAATATGGACTCACAGTTGCATACCAGTACTTTGAGCCTGCGATAAAATAAATATTTTTTTTAAATGCAGTTATATTATTTGTTTACCTTCCAGTGCTGTGCTCACGTGTGCATGGGAACAAACAAGCTCTTTAACAGCAGTTAGAATGCAGTTTTTAGCTGCTATCCTGTCTCCTACATCCTGTCTCCTACATTATTCCTCTAGTTATGCTGCAGGAAAGAGGAAAGGTGTGAATTGCATCAAGTGAGGTTCTCTCAGTTGGAACCTTTAATTATAACTTCACAGTATCAGTTACAGCAACCTTGCACAGATGCTAAAACCCTCAGAGGCTTGGCTACTCTACCTTACTTAATCTGAGTGGGAGGCGCTGAGACAGTACTGTACCATCAGCCAATTCAATCACAAGCCAGGACGGCACCACATCCTGCATCAGGGTCCAATCAGAGCACAGAACAGTTCACATCACATGGCCTGGGTACTTAGCATCCTTCATCAACACCTGCTTTCTTTTTTTCCATGCAATATTGTTATTTGCTTCTTCCTCCCTGTCTCTTGCAGGCTTTCTCTTTCCAGAGAATATAGTGAGGACTGTGCGTGCAGAGCTAAAGATGCTATAAAAACTGCTGAGGTATAAAATCGAAAGTGCTCAAGCTGTCTGCGACTGGAATTGCTGGCTGGCTCGGGCCTGTTGGAGATGGTGAAGGATCTCTGGCCAAGACGAGCTAATGTTGTAAATCAGAGAAAGTTTGGGCTTGTTTGTTTACATATTACAGGCTTTACAGTGGGCCTACTACAGTACACAAGGAGCTGTACTTGGCCCTGAATATTGTATGGGTCATAAAACTAAAGAATATAATGGCTGTATGCTACTTGAACCACCTACTCCTGCACTTGTTCAGTGGTAATACTGTTTTTTTCAGATGAGGGAAAACGTATGTTACAAAAACAACAAGAATTTCTTACATTGGCATGTTGTTTTGTTCAAATCACATGGGTAGACCTAAATATATATATGTATATATTTTCTAGCAAACAATTTTTCACAAAAGGCAAAAACATTGTCCACAGTCACAGGTCCATTTTTTTTTTACATTTTTATAAAAGGGAATAAAACTGCACCACCACTCGAAAAAAGACATAGCAGCAGAGGATAAACAAAGTCATTTGAGTGATAAAATTGTGTTTCACAAGTACAATGCTACACAACAGTTTTTAGTTTTAGCTACATAAAAAGGTTGATTACCAAGGTTGGGAGACAAATAACCTAATCATAGCTTGACTTTTATAAGTCATAACTCAGAAACATTTCTCCAAAAGCTATAGAGTGAGGGTGAATAAAAAAGTATTTGTGTGTATATAATCCCCAGTTGGTTTACTGATACATACTGGGGCACCCTGGTACACAGTACATTTTAAAAACATCTACTCAGGTGTTACTATGTCTTTCCAGGTACACTGTGAGCCAAAACACTTATCCTTAAGAGAGATCAAGCTTGCACACTATCTTATCAGCTCTTACAGTGGTACGCTTACAGTAGAAGTACACTCAGCTGCTCATTCAAATCCTGCTTACAGGAGCTCAAACACAGGTCAGAGACTCCAACATACACTTACTTATAATCCACAAAAGTGCATCGCTGTACATATGTTTATAAATATGTGTGTGACAGAGAGAGAAAGGAGAAAGTGAGGGAGAGAACATTTTTCTGTGCCTCAACCGCAGTGGTCTGCTTGTTTTTTAACAGTCATAGGCAAGGAGTACAAGAAATGCACCACGATGTGGGCAGTCACAGTTGAAATTCTTATGTGATAAGGATAGATTTTTTCCAGAGAAAAACTGTCTCTGACGGTCTGTCAGTTCATCCTTACAGTACCATACTGCAATTGCAAATACTGGGTCAGTAAAGCAAAAATACACGTATATGTATGTGTGAATGGGTAGAGAAGGAAAAGTGTTTTATTTTGTTTCTTTTGGTCTGATTTAAAAGAGAACATACGTCAAGCCTGACCTCTTACACATGCACTCACACAGTCCCACACAGACATGCACACAAAAGGAGAAAAAAATGAAGGATGGTGGAAGGTGACAGGTAAACAAATTCAGTGTCATATCCTCCTGCTGTCTTCACTGTGCCACTTGGCATTTTAATGGAAAGGAATCTGATGTAACATATAGTGGTAACTACAACAGCAGCCTCGTATCAGAGGGGAAAACTTAACTCCTCAGACCTATGCATTAAACATATTGTAGAATAGAGTGTAACATTTATCACTGTCATTCCTAGAGAGTTTGTGTAAATTTAAATGCGCTCAAGCATGCTGATTCCCCCCCCCCCCCCCAATGCATGCGTACAATGCCACACCAAAGCCCATTTTCCTGAAATCCTTCTCATTGTTCTGCACGACCATACCACCAAACAGCTATTCATCTTTGGGGAATATGCTGTACAGAAATGTCTTTGTATCTGGGGCCTTTTTCTGTTGCTCTATTCCATGTTTCATACAGCAGATTCTGATTCACCTATTTTTCATGGTTTAATAATAAGAAAAAAAATAAAATAAAATATATCTAATAAGACGGCATATTTATTTCACTGTGAAACTGATTTTAGGTTGATTTCAGCAAGATATATATAAATGATAACGTAAAAATGAGTTTCTGGCAAAAATAATATTTTATACAGGTTTCTTCTCATTTTGTGAAAACAATATATATTTTGCTATAATCTATTATAGTTTTTCAGTTTTCATTCTGACCTAGAGAAAAAAAGGGTATCAACCACAGAACAATTAAATAAGACTTTGTGGATTATTCATGACAAGTACTTTTCCAGGATTGTGAGCTGGAGTAAAATGGAACAATAATGCCTTTAAGTGTGGAAAATATCAGGACAGTAGTGCATGGCAATACCAGCTGACATATTAAACATTAAAATAAATTACCTAACCTTTACAACTTGCAATGCCGATAACAGGAAAAATGACATATCATGGGTTATTATTCACTGATACAGATAATGATGATGTCATCAATAACGGACACAATATCATGGCTCTAGTACCTTAAAAAACATTTAAGGGTATTACTTAATTTTAAATCATCAGTCCATATCCAAGCAAAAAACTATTCAACTAAAAAAAGGACAGAGTGTTATAAAGATTATAAGAGAGAAAGAAAGAGAGTGAGAATGAAGGGTGCTGGCAGAAGAAGAAAAAAGAAAGAAAAATGTGCCACATTATGTTTCTGTTACCAAATGGCACTCAGGAGTCAATTTACCAAATAATGTGAGCAGAACTTGACTGAGGAGGCACATCAATACTGCGAATGTATGTCAGTGACCAGCAGTCGACAAATATATCTCATCTGACAAACAACAGAAACGAGAAAAGAGGTTTACAGTTAGCGGTGGTCTTTAATTTTTGGCTGGGCTGTTCAGTGCAACTAGAAGTAATCTTGACTGAAGTCAAGACATTAAGCCTGTATATGTGTTTATACATTATGTTTACTGTGTCAGTTTCTTTCACTTAAGACCACAAAACTCAACAAACTTCCAGCCCTTAAAAGCACTGCACATATACTATTATGCACACAAATAAGTTAACATAATTTGCAATTGTGTGTATTAGAATTGTTTTTGAAATGGCTATGGTGTTTGTACTTACAGAATGTTTACTGTGATTTATACTGTGTGAATTTTTCAGTAATGATAGTCAATACAGTTTTGTTTCTACATAAACTTTATGTCTCATAACCACTTGCCACCACTTACTGTGTACAGATTTGGATTTGGAATTAACACATTTAAAGTAATCTTTATTATCTTGTGAACAATATTGTATGCATTGTGCATGCATGCAGTTTTGGTGACTTTTTACAGGGCACACGTCATGACAAACCCCTGAAATGACTCATCATGCATCTCCATCAGAGCTCCACAAATCCCAACATACATATATCCAGCTAGGGAGGCACTTCTCTTCTGCGTCAGGCTCATGTACTTATCCTTCTCTTGTCCTTCATTGTTTTGAGAAACTCTTGTATACTATAGTATCAAAGTGAAAAACAAGAATTTCTTTACATGACTTTCTCATGACTCCTCCAGACTGATATCTCTCATCCATACTGATAATAGATTATAGAACACATTACAGCATATTGTGCATCTCACTAAGGGTCATTTTCAGAAAGCAGTTTTCTCTGCCTCTGCAGAAATTCTTAAATAAATTTAATTGTCTGCATCCACCATCAAAAATGACTTTATGCGTTTTGCTTCACAATTAAGAGCTTTCACATCCATAAACTTAAATCACTATGCACAGCTGTTGAGGTGTAATTAAAGCATTAAATATGTGAACGATGAACTCCCACTAAACAAGATGACACCAACACCCCCGGCACAGAACTTAGAGGTGATCTGTAGGCTTGGCTGAGCTTTTTCTAAAACTAAAACCCAAGCTCCTGGAACGTTTCTCTCTTTCTTCTGTTTTCCAAATCTCAGATGTCATTCCCATAAATCTGACTGGTTCATCTCAGCATTAGTAGCTGAACTGATGCTAACAGCATTAGCTGATGATTTAATGACACTGTAGATGAGGACAGTCATCCTCTTTTTATCATTCTGTCTTTTTCCTCTCCGCCTGCTGGCTGAGGATACAGGGAATCTGTGTGTTTTTGTGGATGAGGGTGGTGGCGCTCGTATCTCATCCACCTCCATTATGCCAAGGTCACTCCATTGCTTTTCTTAATGTGATCAGGGAAAGTGTCACTTTTGCAGTTCTGTGGCAGTAAATAAGAACTGGCTCTAATTTGAATGTAGTGTACCAGAGGCCCTTTATGGGTTGTTAATTTAGTGTTTAAATACATTTAACAGTTGAGAGAGGGTACTGATTAGGCCGGCTCTCCAAGTGAAGGCTATTTTTCTCCCCACTATTTCCACTGACTCGCCATAGAGTATTATTGTTATGATGTGACAAAAGAACGCTGATCTTATTTTGGATTAAGTGGACCTTCAAAAGCAAAGACAGCATTAAAATTTGTAATTTTCTTAAATCATTTGTCCTTTATTTACTCTTTATATTCCATATTTATTTATTTCTGTGGTATGTGGTACTAATGCAAAAGTTAACATTTTGAGTTTTGTCATAGAAATGTTAATATTACTAACTTGCACATGTGATAAATGTAATGCCGCTTCAGTCACATTTTAAGCACAATTAACTTACCTGACAGTAAATGTTTATACAGAATGTGTCTGCAAACAGTTCAGTGATGATGTATTTAATTTTCTACATTTTATTTCATACCAGCTAGAACATTATTAACAATGCTATGTGTACGATTAGCACTCATTAGAATTACAATTGTGGCTTTGGTTAAATATTGAAAAAGTGACTTAAAAAACAAGAAAATATTTCTATTTTATTAAAATTTAACAAAACAAAGTTATTGTTTCATAATCTTAGCCAAAGTTCTTTTGTTGCTCAAACTTAAACTACATGCTTGATTCAAACCTCAGTTCATCGTGTCACCGTCCTGTGCTTTGTATGAAAAAATTATATTTAAAAACATTGTTACAGATGCAATCCAGAGAGTGCTGCATATACACCCACAATGTATGATTCTTTTAAATTTGTATACTGTTGTAGGTACAGTTTCAATTTATTTTTGTCAGTTTTATTATATGACATCATACATAAAGTTGTGTAGTAAATTAGATACGTACATTAAAGTAAAGCTAAGCCCAAAAACAGTTTGCATATTGCTCACTATGAGTCCAGCAACAGCAGCAGCAGCTGATGAAGTCCTTGGGTTTCCATTGTTTTATTATTTTTCTGTAACTCACCACATTCGCCCACTTCCTCCACCCTTTGAGAACACACGGCGGCCATGAAAGCCAATAAGGTCCAACCAGCCACCTCCACACTACAGATTTCTCCTGACACCTAATGCCAGTTATGAAATTGGGGGATAAGTTAATGTGTCACAGTAGCATTGATTTTTCATTTGCTTTTCACTGCCCCCAGTCCCAGAGCCAGCCTGGGCCTTTCCTTCATGCTTCAGGATGGATTACTGTGGCCACAGTTGAAACAGAGCATTGTGGGGTGACAAGGGATCCAGTGTGGGTGTTCATGAGAGGTGCCACACCTGATTACAGGTGACACTATACCACCATCATCGGCTGTGCCAGGATAGCTCAAATATCAAGATCAGTCCTTGACTGCAGCTTTAACTTACCATATAAGCACAACAGAAAATGATACAATTTTAAAGCACACCTTAATAATATTTCTATGAATAATGTATTTATGTGCCCACCTTTTTTTTTCTTTGAAAAGAAAATATAGACATAATTCATTTTCTTTATCCGGTCTGTAAATTGACTGAAATTTGAATTCGATTCCAGTGATGTACAGAGCAATAAGGAGGTCTCTACAGTAGGGATAAAATGAGCGGTACAAGAAATCTGTGCCTGCTCCCTATGAAAGGAAAAGTACGCTCGCGTAACAACAACACGGTGCTCAATGAGCTATGTCCTCAGTTCCATATGAGATTGGTTAATACAAAAGCTTGCTGGTGAAAAACATTGTCCTGCTCCCAGTGACAAAGACAAACTGCCTGTGTTTGGTGTACACGAGTCAAAGGGACAGGTGAAGACAGGGAGGGAGACCAGGGAGGGAATTTGAATTTCACATCTAGGAGGAGGCAGCATGTCATTAAAAACCCTAATTTCAGTGTCAGGTAGACTTACAGGTGATCCATCATCTTGTCAGAAGAATTTTATTTTATTTCAAAGGACTTTAAAGCAGGTTTTTTAGACTTTTTCCTTCAGTTCCAATTAGAGTTAAACACAATTAACCAAAAAGTCTACTCATAAGTGTAGTTGAGAGGTACCTGTTTGCTCAAGCAGGTCGGAGGGAAAACAATTTATAATAGAACTGAAAACAAACATCCTGCATAAATGAGAATGAAACAAAACTCCTTATATGTGTTACCACCTATATCATAATTAATACATGATTATTATTGTTCAAGTTACAATTCCACTGTTGCACGCATAGCTGCTGCACTGCTCTTCATAAACCACCAGCAAACTGCATATCAGCACCCATGAATGCCATTTATTGGTACATTTCTAAATGTTAACGCCTGTCAACTCCAATCTCTCCAAAGGAGAAGCTCGGGGAAATAAAATGCATCGGAGGGGACCTGAGAGGAGGACACACGTTAACCCAGATAGACTGTGACAAAACACCATTACCTTCTCCTGTTCACATGCTGACATACAGGACAGCTAGTAGTCTCCTGTCCCTAGGAGGAATCCATCTAAATGAGACACACACATGCAGACACACACACACACGTATACGTTTTTACTTAACTTAAAAGTTTTCTGTTTTAATAATGAATAGTTATGACTTTAAATGAGCAAAGAAAACACATAGTGGTATTAACTGTATATGAGCTATTGATCTTTTTAAAACTGTATCTATCTATCTAAATAGTCATTGGTTATTATATCGTTATTGATGCATTAATACAGAACTGGTACTTTGTTGTAGTTGCTGAGGTGGAGTTACCATTAGCTGTTTCATATACTGTTGAATTGCTAATTCTGTAATGATCTTTTATAAATTGATTATGGGTTGTATGCGTAATCTCACAAATGTAGTGCAGTAAAAACGTATTATTTTTATTAAATTGCAGTGAGGTTTAAAGTAGCACAAAATTAAAATACTTAAGTAAAATAAGTAAAAAGAATTGCTCTCAAGTGCAGCACTTTAGTAAATGTTCTCAGTACTTTAATGTACATCATGTGTTAATTTAAGTTGTGCTTTTTAAGGTACAATATTTTCCTGAGTATTGTAAATGAGATAGAGTAGATAAGAATAATCACAGTACAAATACCTCAAACTGTATTCAAGCTGAGTAAATGCAAAAGTTGCTATCCACCACTGCATGCTTAGCTCTCTGACTGCTTTCTTTGATGAACCCTAACAGACCGTCTTGAAAACCTTCATGCCTTCCAGTGTGTCGATGTTGAATGGTGACAGACCTCAGATGGATGTGACATCAGCAGTCCAACCACAGTGTGCTGGTGTCATAACATGGATATATAACCACTGTCGTCCTTACATCAGGCTGCCTAAATGAACAAAAATGCCAGGGCAGCAAAAAATGGTGAACAAACCCAGGACTTCATTAGCAGAAACTTCCCAGCATGCTTTGCGATGACAAATGATTGACTTGGAACAATATCTAAGGCGATCAGGATAAAGTACCAGCCATTTCAAGGCTCAGCAAAATTCAAATTCTAATTAGACCTTGCACCACATTCCAAATAAAAATGGGTCCCTAGGTGGTTTACCCTATCAGGTGTCTCTCCCAGACCACTGAAACAAAAGAAAAGAAAAGAAAATGATTAAAGCAATAACAAAGGCATAAAATTCAAATTACAGCAGCATCACATCTGGGATCTGTAAGTCACTGCATTACCATTTCTGTTCTCTCCCTCTTTTTCTCTGGCACTGTCAAACCCGTTCTCACACATGCACATATACACACAGCATTCCCTTCTTTCTGCATGAGGGCAATAAAAGAACAGAAAGAAAAGACAGAGCAGGAGAGAGAGAGAGAGTGAAAAAGCAGGGAAATTAAAAGGTAGAGAGCGAGAACGCAAATAGGCTCTCAGCTTTAAGGTTATTAATGACTCCTCAAAAATGTGCGACTTTTCCAATTTCTCTGAGAAGCGCTTGAAGGAGCCTGCAGATGAAGCTGACCTTCACAATGTTCTTTGGTCTTTAGTTAAGAAATTCACTCACCATTATGGCATCATTAGGGAAACAAGGATAAAATTACTCCATGGTTAATGACCTATAGGATCCCCACCAAAATTTGTTTCAGATCTAATAAAACTGAGCTTAACACACTCGAATGAATTATGAGGACTGCTACGCAGGGGTATTAAAATGTGGGGAAATAGATTTTCTGAAGCTAGGAGGACTGGACTTTTCGAATCAGATAGTAGAATGGAATTTTCTGGGCAATAAATTCTACCATGTCTCAATTTCATTTTTTTTTTTACCTCACAGAATTTTTCAGCCTATGATGGAATCTGTGAGTGGGATGGCCTCTAAAAATTCATTGGCAATTGTCGTCTCCTCCTCTATCCCCTTAAGGTAGATAGATTGATGGATGAATGGCTAAATGGGCAAATAAGTGGAGAAAAGTATAGCTGAACAAAAATTCAGCGTATGATGGAAATAAATGATTAGATACACATACAGATACTTAAAAAATCCCAACAGCCACTGAAAAAACATGTGATAAGTTAGAAAAAAGTGCCTTAAAAAGTGTATAAAAATCTGATTATCTTGTGTGTTTTCTCTAGCTTGCCTGTAAATTTAGTACATGCCAAACTGGTCATTAGCATAATGCAGGGGCAGCTGAGAGGACACACAAAAACTCATTAAAGAGGACAACATAAAGCTGCAGGCGATGGTGCCTCTGCAACATGCAGCACATAAACATACATCAAAGCGTACATACAAATACACCTACGAAACTTTGCATGAAACGTAATAAAAACTATGATGAAAAAAAATGCCATTTTAAGATCAGCATTGGTTTAGCATGGTTTGGTTGCAGCCCATGAGAAGGGATTTGTGAGCTAATGGCATTTGCTCTCTTTAAACTTTAATCTTTCCTATTAATTCCCTGCAACTGGAGAATGTGCGAGAGTTAATGTTCCATGAACGTGTTTCTCACTCTGCAATCTCTTCAAGCTAATTACCTTCAGGTGCTAAATGGGGGGAAATTGCAATCCATTTGGAAGGGAGAAATTTCACCTCCCCTTTGCCTATGTAACACTGTGGGTGCAGTTAAAAAGAAAGAAAATCAAACACAAGAGGCTTGGGCGAAAGCACATTTAATCAAAAAATGGACACTCTATACAGAGTCCTGATTGGCTCTCCCTTTTCTAGGTAGCTTTGGGAGAGTAAATTGCTTCCTGTGGTTTCCCACCTCACTGCTTATTTTGCAGGTCACTTGGAGGTCAGCAGGTGCAGCAGTGGACAAAACGCCGAACAGATGTTTGATTGACATGGATCACGCAGATTGGCAATCAAAGTTTTCTGATGAGAATGCAGAGGCTCACCAAATGGCCATTTTGAAGGGTGAACACCAAGGAGATGCAGAAGAAGTCAAAATACAAATTAAAAGCAGATTAAGTCAACGTGACAGATTCATGGTTGCTTGTAGGGAACATTAAATCCCGGGTAGTGACACAGTATCTGTCAATGACAGGGTGAAGTTTACAAATGGTATTTAAATGGTTCCAGAGTCAATCACTAATCAGTAATGCAGGATGAACAGGCTCATTGCAGACAATAGCTTTGATAAGTTTTACCTTTTAAGGGCTAGTCTGTGGAGGAGGGCATTGAAAAGTGTAAGTGCAGAGGGTCAGGGCAAGTGAACAGTGGGGGTTCTTCACTCTCCTCAGAGGAGTCTGGAGCGTGGAGGGCCACTTTGTCCCCTGTTTGATCTTTGTCTTCAGATGGCACGGCAGGAAATTAAAGATGAAAGGAGATTCTGACTCCTATCTAATAAACACAGAGACAGAATGCCCTCACTTCAGGAACATATCCGGACTAAATATGCCTGATCTGTGAATGATCCGCACATAGGCCTGGATTAGCCAAGCCCTTTTGTACACACTGTCCTAAAAGAGCAGGCTCTTCACACTGTGTCAACTTTAACAATGTGTTCTTATTAATACAACTTTATTTGTTTTTGAAGCCATTAATAAGTAAAAAATTAAAAGCTGCCTATGTGAACATTTATTTTTCTAATTCATTGCCGATGTCTTTTGATAATAATGCACTGTAATTGTCTTTTCATAGCCATTAGATACAGTGAATGTGTTTAATTCATCACTGAATATATTTTATGAGCATACTTAAGAGATAAAGTGATTTGTATCGAAAAAAAAACTCCAACTTCTAATTTAGCTTACTAATGCCAATACTTTTAACCACAGGGAGTTGGTGTCCTGATGACAAAAAACACCAACACACATTTTTCCCGGCCATATTTCTTGTGTGTAATAATAAATGAATTAGTGGAGGGGAGTACTACAAACAGTCCATATCTTAGACAAACACTCATATTGACGGCCCTGAGCTCCCACTGTGTTGAGGAATCTCCTACCAACAGCACTCCTTCCCATTTATCTCAGTGGCTTTGAGCAGTACAAAGAGCGTGGGCTGGGAGGCTGAGGAAACATCAAAAGAAGAGCATCCCAGATAACTGTAGCTATATTTTTCTAACGCCTTATGAAAAACACCTACATGCTAGTAACTAAAACCCAAGAAGCAAGATAACTTACTCGATTGCACTCTGTGTGGCCTTTTGCTCAATCATTTCAATGCAGATTGCCTGAAGGCATAAGTAAACCCAGAGCCAGTGATGTTTTCTTATGTTTTTATTTTTTCCTGAATCGCCGTTCAGGAAAAAAAAATAATAATAAAAAAAGTGCTCTTTATTTTTTCCCCTATCTTCCTAAAATGCCAAAGCTATTTGGTTAAATCATTAGAGGTGTTATGGTCATAGAATGGCTCAGTCACGTAGCATCCCTGTGTAGTACTGAAAGGTTATTTTCTTCTAGAACACTTGAGGGTCCACTGATCCCTTGTAAGTGTCTGTTGGAAAATGCATTGACATTTTACATGAATGGAAAAACCCTCCTCAATAGACTCTCTTTCATTGCTCTTCAGGTTTCAGGTCATTATACCAGCAATAGGGGACCACTCAACCTAGTTTGGTATTACCTATGAGAAACCCTTTATGCTACTCGACTTACTTCATTCACAAGTTTGGTTTGGAAGTGAGAGATATAAACCTTTGACCTGAAGAGGGAGTTTAAACTTGTAAAGGCATTTGTCTGATGAGCATCACTGTTTTTTATTACTTTAAGTTTATTAATTATGTTTGACCATGCATTGCTGTAGTTTTCAAACTCATAGAAATATATTAATTACAGTATATTTGGAGGCATATGACATTTTGAAATAATAATATTTTAATTCACAACAAACTCAAGTTACATGCTAAAACTAATAAGATTCACATTAGACGTCTACAAAAATATCAGTACTTGTAGTCTCACACAGTATATAGTACTTTAGGTATTGTAAAAGGTAGAGTACAGTTAGAAATCCTGCAAGAATGTTCAGCAAAATATACTTGAAGTATACATGAAGAAATCCAGAATAAGTCCTACAATGTGTTGTGTATAAATACATAATGTTATTCCATTATTAATATTGATACGTAGGTGTGTAAACACTATTTATTTACAGTTGAACAAGTTACTGTCGAGCTTATTGTAACTACTTTTAAAAATGTGAATTTGTATCTTAAAATACATTTTATATGTAACTTATGCTGTCAGATAATTACACAGTATTTCTATCTAAAGGCAATGTAATAAATTGGAAGTTCTCAAGTAAAGTTTGAATACCTCATGTTTAGGTACTTTGTTACTTTTTGTTGAAAAATACAAACTAATATTATACAATAAAAATAACTGATTTGTTTTCAAAATGTTTTCACTCGTGTTATTGCTGTGTGGGATTCTGTTACATTTCTGATGTTTTCAGCTCTACAAGGTTATTTTTACTACAACATTGTTACAATTAATTATATTTTACAGGTATTGTTGTGTCCACACTGTGTATATGAATTTAGCACAAGGTTAAATTAAAGTTTCTCTGATCAACCAAGGTTCAGATGCAGTCATAGGCACCAATCTCCATAGACAAGTCAATTCAATGCAAATGCTCAACCTGCCATGAGTTGTAAAAGCTTTTGAGATTTCAGTGAAAACAGGGTTCACATCATTTGGAAAGGTAGACTTGCCATTTCACGCACCAGTATCCCAGCAATCCGAAAAGACCTGGAGACATTCCTCGACAGGATTAGAATTTTACAATCACCAGGAAAACGACTTCAGAGCCAAAAAATCATCCTCTTACTACATGCTTTTTACTTAGTCCCTCAAATTTTGATGTTAACTGCCTATATATTTACTCTGGGAGCATGAATAAATTATCATTTTTTAATGTTTTTAGAGATATGATCAGTCTTATCAATACTATCTTACTGAAAATCCTGAATAAATAACTTTAAATTTAAAATTTAAATTTAAATTAAATATAATTCAGGTGCCCACCAGCACTGAAGAGAGCTACAACACAGAGGTGGCGCAGAGACTATATGGATAGTGGCTGGCCAGGCTTCCAAGTCCAGTCAGGCTGAGTCGGTTCACACTGATAACGTAGGTAATGGTGTTTCTGGAAGAGTGAGGCCAGATGAAACACACCACATGGACAGATACCACGGGCATACTGGCCCCTTCTGTTGGAAAATTTCATTTTTTCCGGCAGGAAGCCATGAATGCTGAGGCTGAATCCAAATCCGGTTTTCCGCGCTTTATCAGCGTGTGGCCCACCAAGTGGGGAGATGGTGGGGGGCTAGGAGGGTTGAGGGTGGAGGGGGTTAGGGGGGATGATCCACTCAGCCGAGGCTTTCCACTTTAATCCAATTTACAGCCTCCCCCAGCAAAAGATAATTACAACCCTTAAACCAGCTAGGAGAGGGGTAGAAAGAAAAGGCCTCACTCACCCAAACTGTGCCCCTGGCCCCTGAAGTCTCCACCTAGAGAAAGAGAAGGGGGGCGACTCTGTTAGCAGGACTTAAGCAAAGGCATTGTGACAAACTAAGAGTGTGTGTAGCTAATGAGGCAAAGTGATTTTTTCCAGCAAATGGATGCCCGCTGGGCAGCAGTAGAATGCACCCCAGGACATCTTTGCTCACTGATGTTCACCATAGATGTAGGGGAGGTGTATTTTAGGTTGGTATTTCAAGTGTGTGTGTACTCCAAGAATCAGTACTACATTTGTTAAAAATAAAACATTACTCCATACCACTAAGAAACTAATTTGAATAAAGGTTTGTTTGTCAGCAATTTACACAAAACATGAGTCATGTGTTTACATCGTTATTGTATTTAGTGCCAAAGTTGGATTATTTGTGTTCATTTCATTTTTATTTTAGTTTTTGATGGAAATAGACTTTGGATGCTCTGAAATTAAGTACATTTTTACCATTTTTTTGCTGCACAGCATCTTTGCCAGAAGTATTCCATGTGTGAATGAAGGAATGGGGTTAACTTTTGTAAAAGGATGTGAAGAAATAATAATGAAGGGGCTCACAGGGGAGCGGAAACGGTGGCCAGCCCTAATTAATAGAAGGAGAGACACTCCCAAAGTCTCCCATTCACTAGCTCACAATGGAGTTCTCCACCAAGCAGAACCTGGAATGGAATATGGGAGGAGTGAATGGAGACAGGGTAAAAAAAAGACAGACTCAAGCCCTCATTCTCTTTGCACCCGTTTCACTTATTGTATTTCTATTTTATAGCATCAGCCCCAGGCTTGTGGTCTTATAGTCCACGTTCCATTCAGTGAAACTGTGTTCAGAGAATCCCACTGGTCAGTTTTGTAAATATGTGTCCTCGCAGTGCGTATGAAAGGATGGCACATATCCAGAACCTATCCTCCTGCTCTTTCAAATATTGTTCCATCCTCTCCTCACCCTGTTACTCTCTCCCTCACACTAGCTCTCCCTCTGTCAGGTGGCTGGAGTCAAGAGCGCTGGTAGCCTATAGAAAGAAGGGGGCTTATTTTTGCCACAAGTCAAGTCAAGAAGGGAGGGGTTTGTGAGGGGCAACAGGAGAAGTGTGGACCCACCTGCCACTGATTATCCTCCCAGTTAGAGGGTTTAGTCTTGACCTCTGAACTTCAGAGCTGCCCCACACCACTAATCTGTTAATTAACCGAGAAATACCCTGGAAAAACTTTGAAGCGTCATTATGTGTATGTGTGTGTGTGTGTGTGTGTGTGTGTGTGTACATGGATGTGTGTCTATGTGTGTGTGCATGTAAGTGTGTAAAGAGAAGAGAAAACATGAGAGAAACAGAAAGAGGGAGAGAGAGAGACAGAGACAAAGAGAGAGCAAGGGGTTACTGTACATAGCTGGCACGCTGTGTCTGCTGTGTTGCTGGATAAGTAGGGCAACCATAGTTCCGTCTAAAATATAAAAGTAAAAGTAACATGAAATTGACATATTCCAGTACTTAAAATTGTACTAACTGAGCACAGTAGTTGAGTAGACGTACTTAGTTGTGTTTTATTTGGTTGGAAAAGGTTCCTTGCAATGTAATGTTTTATGTAAGACATTATGGTCATGTCTGACAAGTGTTTCCTCACTGCAACAGTAGTTCTGGTGTCTTATAAGTTCATGTGGGCTGGGCACTTGCACACGGACAATACCATCTATGACATCCTGCAAATAACTAGCTACAAGGTTCAAGGTCTAAAAACAAGCATATATTAACTACTTACATATTTAAAGCAGATTATAGGAATCAACATTTGAACCTACTTGTCATTTCCTTTTAATGTGCCATTTCCTTGTCCTGACATCCTAAAAAGGACTGTATTATTTAAGATAATTTCTGATGCATTATTCTCCACTGTAACGACCCCCTAACACTAATATAATAAGCTATATTTTTCTTGGTTGATGAGACACACCTGTTGTAAACAAACAAAAATCTCTGCTTTGACTGGTGAGGCAGCTGATAAGTGGGGCAACAAAGTCAATTAGTTCTGTGTTTATTAGTATGTGACAGGTGCTGGGTCATGCAGATTAACTCACAACCCTTGGAGGGATGGGACAACAATAATGGTGAAACATGTCTGACCGACCAGAAAGTAAAGGTAGCAAAAGAAACATACCAAAGCCTGCTCAATTAATTATGTGGATTAATGAAGTTCTGCTTGATTAAATGCTGGTGCTATTAAAACACCTATTTTTTCTCCCCAATGTGACACAATGGACACTCTTACATAAATAATGAAATCCTTCATGGTTACAGAAACCAGCACATCATGTTATAAACCACTCCTCCTCCAACTCTCAGTTGATTAATTAAGGTTATTGCCCTTAATTATCCAATCACAGGTTTCGTTCAGGTTTGACCTCTAACCTTCAACCTAGCCTGACTGGAACGATATTGATTAAAGGGAATGGCTTTTCAGCTACTGAAAACAACATTACCTTTAAAATAGTAGCTGACAGAGTGTCTTTTCATTGACCCAAGAGAGCTATTGTAACTATTGTTTTTGTATCCTTCAGGTACAATGAGCAGTTCAAACATCAAATTGCACCCATTTAGACAACTATTACATTAAATAATTGTCAAAATGAAGTGAAGGATCAATAACACTCACTGTTCTCTGAAAAGCACTGATGCAAAACAGTACCCATCTTGTATTTCAGACACCATAATGCCATCATTATCACTTTCAGTATAACAAATTAATTACTTTCACTATTGGACTCTATGTGGGTGCATGTGTTTTCATTAATTTTAAAGAAATATTTGTTGCATTGTTTTATGGTAAACTCGGTCTATCAAATTGTGTTCATTTCACCTTTTTTCCTTTTATGATGAATGACCCTTCTCCTTTTGTGACAAAATACATTAGCATGTAATGTTTGAAATTACAGTCACAGTACAACTGATCTTTACATGAATAAACCATGCATCAACAGAATGCACCAATCAATGGTTTATGTTATTGTGACCTGAAGCTGCTCACCTGTCAGTGGAGCAAAGCTATGCTGGCATGATGAAGTATAGCTTTAATGAGCTATAAACTACGGTCAGCCCCAGAATGTCCTCTTCATTACAACACTTTCATCCAATTAATAACTTGGCCTGTCCTGGTCTTTACTGTTCATTTAAGGAAATTTAATCTCTTAGGGTGGCAGCAGGTTCACAGATCTGACATTTCTGTTTGGTCGTTTGTGTTGGCTGGAACAAAATGTTAATCAAAAATGTTTCTATGGGGACATAATGTGTGCTTATGTCAGCGTGATGCTTTTCCATGCTACTATCCTTGTCACCATGGAACCCAACTGTAAACAGATTTAAGATGTTAATATTTAGCCAAACAAAGTCATGACATAAACACTAAAATGTAAAAAAGAATTAACTAGGATCTGCCCTGCAAGTTTTCGATAGATGATTAACTAAAGGTCACGTTTGTCTTTGCTCTTTTTTCTAAGATTAAATCCAACGGATTACTAAAATATTAGTTCTACTGCTCCTTCCCCAAGTGGGTTTGAAGTGCAAGGATTCATGTGAACAAAAATCCCTCTGGCAGAATTCGAAACACCACCGATGTGTCAACATATCAAATAACCATTGTGAAATGCCATGGCTGCATTCATTCCTTGTTTTGGTGCTTGTTGAACAAGGCGGCGTGGGATTGCTCTCCCTTACCCTGTGGTCTGTCCTCTAGGGTGCAAGGAATCTGAGTCACTCACTGCACATCAGGCTTTCCCCCCAGGGGCCCTGGCACTGGCAGAGACAGGTTAACAAACTGTAAAGGCTTCAACTGAGCAGCACACAAACTGTTTTCTCTCCACAAAGGGATTGGCTCCAACAAATGTCATAAGCCTATAATGAGATAGCTGATCTCAGTAGTAAAGAAGAAAAGAAAAGAAAAATGCTTCCCCTCTCCAGTCAGTGGCTATTAGAGTCAGTGAGAGTAAAAAGGGGAAGCTTCCTCATTTTCTTAGAAGCCCTCAGAGGCTGGCCAACATGACAATGCTGGTCAATTAATTGGTGAAAAAGTGAAAATCCAATTAATGTGTATCAAGCTGGCAGTTTTGCATGATGATGGCTCATTAGGAGACCAAGCTGAGGGTGGAGGAGTAGATGGGTGGAGGGGCCTAAACCCCACTCATTAAAGCTCTGTCTTTCTCAGTGGGGTTTTAGGGACCGGCTTATTTATGCAACAGGTTCTAAACAAAACCTCAATGTAACGCTCATTTGGTAGATTTGAAACTGATGAATTTCTAAATGGCGTGGGTGGGGATTCTTTGATTCTCCGGCCAAACTCAGTTGTACACAGTGCTACTGCATTTATTCAACAATGCATTTGGAATTGAGTGATTTATAGAAACACACTTGCACACTCACATGTAAAAGCCAGTGCATACAAAGTCATCTTCAATACATAGACACATGCATGCAAAATGGTCTTACATGGTGGAGTACACATGTATTATGTCTGTTGCATTACTTTGTCTCATGTAATAATGTTCTTCTCTATTGTTCATTATAAAAAACATTTAATACTCATTTAATATGTAGAATGGGTCAAATCTACATCAAAACACTTACTTATTCAATTATGTAACATTTATACACAAAAGATGTTATCAAAAAAGTTGAGAAGGTGTAATAGCCCTATCAGTGCATTACAAAATGAGATAATGGTGTTCTCTCGGCCACTTCTGAACTCCACCATAAGCTGACAAAATAAAGAATGTGCTCCCATACTCTTGCAGCCAGCTTTTGTTTGTCTAGCCTCTGCCTCTATGTGTAAGATTAATACTGTTGCCACACTCTCATAGAATAATGTCACTTTAATCTTGTTTGGGGCGAAATTCGAAGTGGAGTGTGTCTACTTGTTTCCTGAGATTACTTCATCTTTCTTTCGGCAGCGGTGTGTGACTCTGCCGCCTGCTGTCCCCTGGCGTTGGATGTCCCATTACCCTTCACACGCCGCAACTTTCTGCTGTTTGCACAACACTGGCCACAGGACCCAACAGGAGGCCAGTATACTATTGATGTTTTTAGTTTTTCTTTACTACTGCCAAGCTCATTTTTGCTGTGTGTAGCAGTGGCAGTGGTAACAAAGGCTATTGTGAAAATTTCAGATGCTTTAAAATGTTTCACAAAGAATATCACTGCTTCATGTGATGCTCTTGCTCTTGTGATGCTTGTCTGCTTCACACAGGATGTAAAAGAAAAGTATTTCAGTGCTTCTACACAGGCAGAATTTACTGATATTATGCTGTTGTACTAAAGGTTTTAAAACGTATTTCTCTTTTCTCATTCATTAATAATAGTGACTCATTTCTAATGCATAACAATTTTTTTTCTTTGTAGCCCATGAAAATAGACATTCCATATTCTACCATAAAGTTTCCTTTTCACATTATAAGCCTTTTTATTTTTCAGCAATTTGTATTTTTGTATTCTCATTTGATAATTTACAATAAGCATTTCCACACTGGCGCTTTTCCACTGTGTTGAACCCAGCGTTTCTGAGTGAGTGAGCTGCAGTGCCTCAGCTATAAATCTCTAATGAGGCTTGATGTAAACGCCACAGTACAAACCACATAAATTCCTTACACAACAACTTTGCACCTTTTGCACACGCACACATATGCATGTACACACAAAACACACAAGCACAACCTCTGGTACAGTAGCAGTTCTTTTAGATGTGTTATTGTTTGTGTTATGTAATTAATTTGTGTTTTCTGCATGGTCTTTAAAACCTGTAAATAATCAATTTGACTTGACTAATACACTGTATGTCTAAATACATTGCAATAATTGAATGTTTAATTTTCTTGTTTGTGAATATGAGTTACAATTTATGTCTGCTAATGGCCAGTGCTGCCAATGTAGCTCTGTAGCTTTTTTATGTCTGAGGAAGAGAAACACTTTGTAAGGCAGGCCTTGTGCTGTTTGGAGAAGCAGTGTGTTTTTTCCCCTCACTTCCTAATAATCTATTCTGTTCAGCCAGCTGCATACATTGACAAATGTTTCCAGCGTTAGGTATTTACCCGGTGAAAGGTAATAGATGCAAGGGTTTAAAAATGCCTGCTGCAAGAAACAGCAAGCACACTGGCAAAAAAAATATCACAATAGGAAACATTCATCTTTTCTTTACAGGAAAACAGTTTGTTTGCACACATCTAGCTTCTGCACAAGGATAAAATTTAACAAATGTTAGAAAAGCTTAAGGCATGTTTTTACTTATTTTTCACTATTCATCAGCGGGTGGCTCTGTAAAAATGTGCACTATATGACCTAAAATTTGAAATTGACTTTTTTTCAGATTATTGTGAGTGAAGCGCGTATGGGAGCTGGTAAGAGAGCAGTTGAGTTTGTCTGGCTTCATTTTTATCAGTCACAAGCTGCACTGAAGTTGATTACACTACATTTAAGATCCAGGCTAATTCACTGCTACTCGTAGAGTAAAAACACACCCACACAGAGTGCTCCAGGGCTTTACTTTTCAGTGTTTCTGATATGCTGATTGCCTTTTGGTTTGTAATTTGTTTTATATCTCTTTTTTTGTCATTTTTATTGGTGCAGCTTGTTGTTGGAGGCTAATGAAAGCTGTGACATTGCATTAATGAGGCTGCTTATTTCAACTGAACTTCACTTCCTCCATTTACCTCACTCACTTTGTTCTCCCAGTCCAAATCTCTTGTGACACTGTTGTGTACTCTGTGTGATGCTATTAACACTATTCCCACTCCTCTGTGTTCTTATCTCGCAATTTTCTCAATTATTTTTGTACTTGCTGCCTCTTACAAATTCTTTAGCAAGACACAATGTTGCAGATTCGGTTAATAACTTCAAAATATGATGCTGTGCAAAACAACAAAAGAAGAATTATGTCAGCGCTGATAAACATGAGATTAGACTTTTGTTCATCTGTGTTCTTGAAAAATTCTTACAATGTATCTGATTTGCAGTAGGTGCAATAACAGTGTACAACAGACAAAAGAGGAATCACCGCTGATGTTTTTGAAAGAACAACTAGACAGAAAGTCTGTCATAGATACTGTGTAGCTAGGATATGTATTGTACAGCTTAAAAATTCAGCAAATTTTGCAGATAGCATTTGAATTTAAACCATATATTGACCCTTTTCACTCAAATTAAGATATTTATCATGGGTTGTATTTTTAGCAACCTCATAATAATCAGAAAATAATTCATAAATAAAATAGTCAAAAGAAATATAAACATCTGAACAAGGAATAATGTCTCAGTACTCTACACATCAACAGTTGACAAGGGGATTTAAATGAACAAAACAATATTACAAACAGAGTTAAGAATCTGTTGGTGTTGTACGCTCATACTCTCAGCTTGGATTAATGGATAACTCCAGTGAGAGACGCCTCTGTTCTTAGGCAAGACAAAATGACCACAGGCAGCCAAAGAATTTGGCGGTCAGTAACTGTGGCTGTTTCCCATACATATATTATTATAGCAATAGCAGCAGTGGTGATTGAATTTCTGACCTTTTGTTGAAATGGGAAAGGGGAGGGGTGCATTTCAATTTTTGTTGTGTCATTCATGTCTTAAAATAACTACAGGGATGAAAGATCATGGCTTGATTCAATTACTGTGCTGTGTAAAGGCTAAAGATTACTGTATTCTACATGGAACCTCACTTGTACATATTTGAGATAAATATATATGCCGATTTCACAGCCTTTAAATGGATTGAAATAGGTTAGGAGAACACTCGCAAGCTTGCTTTTTGTTTTTCATGCTTATACATTAAATTCTCAATTCATGGCTACAAAAATAAAACACACCACTAGATGCAATTCATGCAACACATGGCTCAATGAACAAAATTAAAACATGATGAAACAATACTTATACAATGCAATACTTTTTTGATTAGTTGAGATATAACTTCTGTTTCAGTATAATTCTAAGTATGACAAACCTGATACTGGACTCCTCATACCTCACAATCCATTCAACACTCGAGAAACTAGAAGCTGCCAAACTAGAAGAGTTTGGTGGTAGAACCTGGCTGGCTCTGCCAAACAATAGCAAAGTTCACATTAAAAACTGCTGACAGCTGTGGGAGAGAGTTCCCACTTTCATCTAGTGCTGTCTGGCCCTCCGGCTAACCTCACCATCACCCTCTCCCTTCGCAGGCCTGCTCTCTTTATTAATCTTTGTCGCATCCCACAGCCCAACCCAGAGAACTGCCTCAGCCACATTTTCACTTATCACCTAACTTTTGGCTCATTTCATTTCACTTTTTTATGAAAGAGCACTTCACTTGATAGCGTCACTATAAAAACCTGTTTGCTGAAAGAAGGTAAAACAAGCTCAGCAAATAAGATGCGTAGGTGACGGAGAAGATGAGGTTTTGTATCTCCCTTAGTACTTAAAGTTAAATTAGCTAATCAAGAAAAAAATAGAACTAATATTACATAAATGACAAAAAACATACTAAAACAGGTAAAAGAGACATTTTAGTTAGTTAGTTGGTATGTCTGTTGAATTTTGGTGGGTGTTTTAGGTTGTGAAGCAGGAGGGTCCCAGCTGACACTGTCACTGCTCAAAGGTGAACTCTCTCTGGTTAATGCAGGCCTCTGCTGCCCCTTAGGGGAGGATGAAAAAAGAACAGTTTGAAAAGTCCCCTCAACGATGGAGGGAAGACTTTATGTTATGAACAACATCTATTTTTATGGCTATTAAGTAGTAAAATGAAAAAGAATGCAAATTTAGATTTTTTAATTTTTTTTAAATTATTATTTGTTTAACTTTGAGTGAAAGTTGTCTGAGCTTTTCTGTCAGCTCTCACCCTGTGTGTGCCTGGCTGGTCTAATCCCATTAGTGCTGCTGATCCTGAGCCTCAGGATCTGTTGTGTCTCTATCAAACCTGCTTTATTCTTTGTTTGTTGAACTCCAATGGGTTTGGTCAAAGGCAGCAGTAAACAATCTTGTTTTCAGGTTGTAAAACAACCAAAGCAAAATTTCCTCAGGCCTGTTACACACCTCTTTCACAGTTCAAATTGTATTTTAGTCAACACCAAGCTGAACAACTATTTTTTTCTAAGCTTTTTGAGGAAATATTTAAGTATTATAGATCCACAACTGCATGTTTACTGTGTCATATTGCAGTTTTAGTTGGAGTATACACAGTCGATTATGCCTCCTGACAATCAGAAAGACTGTATACTTCCCCCTTTGTCACTTTAGTCAGATATTATAGTAATTTGAGCTTCCTTTGAAATTAAATGTACATGCCAATTATAAATTAATATCCTCCATTTAATAAAATAATTTATGAAAAATATACATTTGAGCCAACTGTGAAATAGCCCCCAGTAAAATTATAATTAACATAAAAAAATATGGTAAAACTAACACGTCTCTTGTTAATGTCACAATCTTTGCAGAGTTTGAAAATTATGTTTCATAACTATGTGTAAAATTTCAGCCTTACAAATGCAATGTCATTTTACAATTACAAAAGACACTATGCAGATTCTTTAAGAGTGAGCAGAGAAGAGTATGTTTACATTATTTTTACCAGTAGGATGAGATGCACTGCTGCACACACTCTTCTTGCATGTTAGCAATAAATTAAGCTTGCTTAAAGTCAACATATGATAAAAAATTGAATATCTAGGGTCTAAAGAGAGATTGATTCTAAAGAGAACTGATTTTGTTACAGTACATCTGTGTTGTCTGGATTTCAGCATTTTACATCTTACAGTATTTTATCAGATCTGTTCTTTTACGAATGAGTCCCACAGAAAAGGGCTTCAGCTCACAGTTTGAAGTCAAGGTTGAGCTAAAAACATGTCCTGTCCTGTTTTCTAAATTGAAAAAATAAATAAATAAATAAACAATAAAATTAATTGAGAGCTGTGACAATAAGTGACCATATTATTACATTAATAATACGTTTTCCAACAACATATTTACATATTTTTTCATAATATTGTATTTTCCCATTTGTCTTTCCCATGTATTGTAACAGGATAACACAGCGGTTTTCCTCTTTTAAGGAAGAAACCCCGACAAAATTAAAGGCCAAGAAGAAGTATATGCAATGTCATTATATCCTAAGGTGTTAAGTTCCTTCTTGTGAGTATTAATACATGCACTTAACCTTAAATCTTCAGACACAGCCCCTTTGGGCTTGTTACCTAAGAAATATGTCTCCTCTTTTCTCTTTTTCTGCGAGGTTCCCCTGAAACTTGTCAACGAGACAATGTGGAAGGAAGTAAGAGATAAAGTTGCCGGGGTCTCTTTCTGTGCAGTGTTTATTTGCTGTGTCAAGGATTGAGAGATTACACTGTTTCTACGCAGGGAGGGAGGAATCTGGTCAAGCATTTCCTAAGGCTAAAAACATCACTTGAAAAGGCAAAGCAGGATTACTGACACCAGCATTAAGAACAAAAATCCTGACTTGGGCCCATTTGCCGTGAGTGAGAAGTCGTCATCAATCATTTGTTTTAAGTGTGGAGAGGCTGTTTACACTGTTGGGACTTTATTTTGGGCTGGAAATACTAGAAATGTGGCCTGTACAGTATGAAATGGCTTCTCAGTTGTGGTAGAGCTCTCTCTGTTATAACAACACTGAAATCTTTGTAGGAATACATCAACTAAACATATTTAACCTTAAATGTAATATTTTTATAGCAAATACTTTAAAATCTTAATTTGTATGTATGCATTTATTCACAGGACATTAATTCATAAATGTTCTAAATGACAGATTAAAGAAAATACATCCACATCGAATGTTATTATATATTTGTGTACAAGTGTGCACAAACAGTTGTACTAATGTAGTTTGTGCACATACAGAAGGTTATATAGTGCAATATTTTAAAACATGAAGTACTAAAGATCAGTATATATTGAATTAATACAGTATAATGTATTTCAGCCCTTGTTAGTGGTTACCTGTCCTTTGTATTCACTCTCCAGACACCACTCAGAGGCAGTGAAGATGGTAACACTAACCCTTATGCTGTCAACAGTGTGATTGATCACCAGCAGATAAACATCAGATCGGGGAGAGAACAGGACAGACATTGATCCCCAGAGGAAGAGAGGACTTGTCACACCCAAGCATACACAAACCTCTGCAAAACATCTGTCAAAATACCACAATGACAGAGAACTGTACCTCTGTGACTAACATGGGAACCCCCAGACAGCTGTCAACTGTTTTGGATGCTGCTTGATGACCAAAGACTACAATTATTTTCCATTACTTAAGTCAGATACAGCTCACTGTCCTAATAATGAAAAGTTTGAAAAGTACGCAATCTGAGAGACTGTACAAAATTCTCCTTATAAAGTAAAAAATTAGACAAAGAAATTGTTTGTTATTGTATATTTATCCTAGGATACCAGAGATGAAGTCCTCATGCCCAAAGGCAAGCCAAACAACAGCAAACAACAGAGAGTGAAATACTCCCTGTTAAAATATCCCCTGTGGCACTACTATTAGAAACAGGACAGGAATCAAAAAAGAAGTGTGGGTGTTTTTACAAAATGTCAGTCGCAGTTGGTCACATGAATCTCTCTCACCTGGCTGGGCCCTGAATATGTTTTTTCTATCATTAACTACAGACCTCATGCAATGCCATACTTAAGAACAGAAGAAAGAGGAAAAGAAAATGAATGAAAAGTGAATGGTCAATCTGACAAAAGGGGGCCAGCCTTGCGTCGACAGGAAGAGAAGCATTAGCGCCCTTTATGTGCATGGCAGCGGATTTCTGTGTGCTACACTGTCAGTGTAGTTTTCCCTTAATTAAAACAGTCACAAGTTTCATTGAGCGGTGAATCAAAGGGTGGCTACACCATAAAGCAGATTCAACTCTGTAACCCTGAGTGAGTGTGTGTGCGCATGCGTGCGTGTGTGTGTGTAGCGTTTGAGAATCAGACTCAAGCACACACAGGGACAGGGATGAAGGGGATTTAAGCTGTGCCCATTCCCATGGTCAGTCACTCAGAATTGGTCATTACTGTCCTGCCTGGAGATGAAAACACAGCGATTAAGAATTGCTTGGAGGGAAACAGGACCGTTTCTAAACTGCCTCCCCACAATCCTGTGGACAGGAACAATTTCTTTATCCCTTTGTCAACATTTATTTGCAGTTCATTGGTCAAATAGTTGTCATTAAAGCTGCATGTAAATGCTGTCAAGTAAAGTGACTGAGATAAATGATATTCTACTCATGTAAGAACAATAGCTCATTAAATGTACTGAGAGTCACTTCCAGTTTCTTCTCAAGCCAGATCCACTTTCTTATTTTGCCAAAATAAATTGTCATGTTAACTTGGCCCACATTGAGCCAGAGGAGGCTTCTCCAATGACAAACCTCAATGTCTCTAGCAGAAGAATAACACAGCCAGACAATAGCAGACTCATCCAAGGGAAGGAAAAAAACTTGCTCCACTCTAGTCAGTGGATGGAACCTCCTCTTTGTGGCATTGTCATTCTTAGACTCCGCATCAGGAGAGGACCTAATCCTGATCCCTAATGACCTAATGACCCAACACTTTCCACACCATTTAATTTCCTTGACGGTAGAGGGACAAACCTGCACCTATGATCATCTGATCATTAATTATAAATCATCCAAGGTTTGGATAATTTAAAATGCAACATTATTTTTTCACTCCCACCACAAGACAGGCTCTCTTGGTTTTGTTATGGCAGGGTGGGATTCCCCTCTCGTGTTCCCTTCAGAGGACAGTCAAAGAGAACGAAGGTCATCAATTATGCATAAAGGATACATAATGGCAGAAATTGCTAATCATAGCTCATGCAACTTGAGAAGGTTGGACCAGCAGAGTGACTGACAGAGGGGTGCAGAGGAGACAACGCAGGATAAGTTAACATTGTCTATAGAGTCATCTGTAGGGACTCAGTGTGGACCGATCTTTCTGGGGTACACCTATCACTGAGGACAGAGGTGGAGCACTGGCATTATAAGAGGAAAATGTGATGTCATGCTACTGTTATTTGATTGGATTCAGCTACGATGTCAGTTAAATTCTGCACAAATGAAAGAACATAAATAGCATCAATATCACAGTAAACTTAATGAAATTTGATTGCTAATCATGAAAGGTGGTCATCATTTCTGTAAAGATAAAACTGCAATACTTGGACAAAAACCAGCATTTTGGAGGTAACCTGATAAAATGTTAATGAAGATGGCAGTGACAGCAATGATGGGACTGTATTGTGTGACAAAGCTGACATTCCCAGAGTGAGTTTTAATCCCCAACTCTGGCACTACAGATAGACCTTTCCTATAGGGCTCTGCATCTGGAAGATATTCAGGTGCACACTGTTACCTTTTGTTTTATGTCAGTCTAACATAACCTGGCTGCTTCTATGAAGTTCACTGTGAGATTAAGAAGTGAATAGCAAGGTTTAGGATTACTTAGTGGGTGGCACAATATCATATGATATCTATTTCTGTTGAGGATGCTGTTGCTATCAGTTTTCTTTGCCGTCTTTTATAATTTGCTTCACGAGACTGATTCTCTTCAACAAAGAGGTTGTCTTTAGCATTCAAGTACAAGGTAGTTTCAAAATAAATATAGCTGATGTTAAACAAATATTTGGTGCTAAGTAATTCTACATAGGGACAGAAAATAAACCCCAACCTAGCTGGACATTGCATGTCTCAAATTAGTTCAGGATATAGAGTTCCTAATTTCAATACTGTTTACTTGCTTTACTGCTTTATTGTTAATTGTAACTTAATTTAATTTTAAGTCAGTTCATGTTACACTTTTATGATAATAATGTTTATGTGAATAATATATAGAGCCTTGTCTTTTTCTTTCTTTTTTATTACTATTCTTTATTTTAGTTTGCTGTGACAGCAGGTAGCTGTTTTCAAAAACTCATTGCACACTACCTGCTCAACACCAATAAGCAGACAAAGTTAGTGACAAGCTGGTGAATACAGTGGAGCATTTAGCAGCTAAAGAGGCAGCTATTTCTGTTAGTAATCTTAGAGAGAACATTGCGTAAAGAGTCAATATTGGACTTACATTCAGCACCAGAAGCAGCTACGATATTATTGCCTTGTTATTGCTGGATGTGTAAACTGCTAATTGTTTGCTAACACATTCATTATATCAGTTAAATGGTAATGATAATGGTGTTTTCACAACTTGTTTCTGCTGCCCCCAAGTGGATGAAGAAATAAGACATTATACACAACAAGAAACTTTAAGAATGCATTGCAAATTTTAGTAATGAATATTTTGGTCGTTTGGTATTTCTTAGACAAATGAAGGCTAACAAGAAGTCATTAGTTACACTAATCAAACATTACTGTACAGAGGCAGAAAGAAATGCAAATTTCCAAAAAAGAAAAACTAACTAACTAACTAACTGAGAAATAATTCTCAGTTAAATCTGAAAATATAAGAGCAGATGTAACATATACAGGACATTTACTTTTCAAATGGAGTTCATACATGTTCTGCTTGTGTGTAATGGTGCCATCATAAACGTGATGCGTAAACATAAAAATTGAGTTACTCAGTAGTGAGAATTTGAGCTGTTTGTTGTCAGTCTTCTTTGTCACAATGACTGAGTGTCTGTCGGACAGGTGCTGTGATTCTCCTGACCCCATTGTATTCAAACAACATAAGGTCCTCACACAGGAAGAGCAGAAGATACAATGGTACAAGTGAGTCTGGAAGAATTTCCCCTTAAGCGATACCCACCTGACAATTTAAGAGGTGTGTGTGTGCGTGTGTGTGTGTGTGTGTGCGTGTGCATGTGTGTGTGTGTGTGTGTGTGTGTGTGATAAAAACGCTATTTTCATGCAACTTTTAATATATTACATTTAGTGTGTATCCACTAGAGGGTGTTCACTTCTCAGAATCGGAAGAAAACCCATCTACTAATGTATTTTGTAGTCTTCCTATTAATCCTATTAATCCTATCTGTGCTATATATATACACTCTTATATATACTCTCTGTGCTTTATATATACTCTATATATAAAGCGTATGCTTTATATATACGCTCTATATATACTCTATGATGAAAGTCTGTTTGTCTTATTTCATCCACTCCTTCAAAACTTCCATGACAATCTTCTTTATCTGTAGTGTAGGTGTATGTTGTATGATGGTCCTCATCTTGACTGCTGTATACCATCCAAATTAATATGTGTGTTAACAGCCCTGCATGCCTGTCATTATTTTCAGATTAGCGCTGGTCTTCACCCTCTTTGATGTGGACATCTTTCACACTTCTGTCCCATTGAGCTCCAGGGAAGCATTTAAGGGAACCCAGAGAGCCCAACAATGAATTGAAGAGGAACAGGTATAAGCAGGAGTCATCATCTGCTTTGTCTTCCTCATTTCAGGAAAACGTCCTGTATTGAGGAAGATATGCACATATGAGTAATCACCTAAGAGAGGCTCCTCCACACACACACACACGAACATGCAGATGCACAAACACATATGTGAATCTATATATAGTATATATATTTTCTCACTCCTGTGGGCACACACATACTGTACATAGTCATGTGTCACACACACAGATGAAATATGTGACAATATGTGCCACTTGGTGATCCTGTGGGTTCTACTGCCCTCTGCAGGTTTTGCATAAAATGAATAAAACATTTCACACTTCTATTCAACATATCCATAGCTTTTGAACAAACATTATACATCCTGAAATCACCTAACACTACAACAATGGTATATCTTAAAGTGCATGAGCCAGTTTATGATGGTAAACCATATGTACTACTGATTCTTTGGTGTCTCACAGAGCTGTCTATCTGTGCACAGTCAGGGTATGACTGAGTGGAGCCCCTTAAAGAAGTGAATACAAGGCCTCTTTCAGGTAGAGCAATTCCAGAGGCATATGAGGGCACTCAGTGTTCCACTGCAAACACAAGATTTATTTACCTTCCAGTGAGGGGCAGCCAGTAAGAGGTGATGGAGTGTGCCTAGAGAAAGGTAGGGGTGCAGAGTGTCTGTTTGCATGTGTGTGTGTTTGCTTGAGGGGAGGAGAGCTGAACTGAAGTAGCAGTGGGTGTGTGACACTGGATAACTGAAGATAGAAAGCTGATGTTGTGATCCCCCCAAAAAGGTCATAAAGAGGATACACATCCCAAAAAAATACGTAAATACGTTCCACCAATCAAGAAACATGTATTTGTTTATCTTTGTAGGACGACTGAGGTGAAACAGGGGAGGTTAAAGAGAGGAGGCACATGGATGAGATCCAGAAAGGGTCAGTGGGGCGGGTTTCCCATTTCCTTTGCACTCTCTTTTCCTTTACATAGCACAAGTAGAGTCATTCAATCTGTAAGTGCATACAGGCACACTGTGTACATCTGTTGGTATAGTAGTTTAATGGTTTGACAGTCTAAACCAGTTTCAAACATTGCCAAATTATCAGGCCATGTTCTGACTAAAGTGAACAAGGCAACTATGTTAAGCAGTTGCAGGTAAACAGGCACTTGACTATTCCCTGATTCATCTACTGTATGTGCATCATACAGCACAAATATATGTTAATGATCAGTTTGGTGTGTTTAGATAGAAGATAAGCTAAAAAAAAATAAGACAAACTAATTGCAAGATTCATAAAAATTATGAAAACTCATGTGGTGGTCACGAGGCACAAAAACAGCCAAAGAGGAAAGCACACAATTAAGCTCACCCTTTGTGGTGTACAGCTACACTCCAGCTGTCTTTCATTATCATAGTTGCTCAGAGGCCAAAATGTTAGCATAAACTGGACCACATTTAATGACCATACCATTATTCCATATCTATCTGCAACTAGAAGCACAGTATTCAGGTTGTTTTATTGGGTAAAATAAAGACTAAAACAATGTAAAGCATCACTGTAATTCTGTGAAACATCAGCTTATTGGCATGACTCCTAAAAGATACTGGACTGCAGCGCAGTCATTTTGTAAATCTACATCAGCGTCTCTGTACATTTGTAGTCAGCAGAAGCATGTACAACATTATACCTTAGTTCATAGTGTGCTTTGGAAAAACACACAGAGACCCACCCCATCAAATACTCTACAGCACTACTAGTGGTGAAAACAGTACAGGATACTTGGATGAAACTTTACTAGGGGGTTAGACCTGGTTCTTCAGTTGCTTATCCACCAAGATTTTTCCCTTTTTCTGATGTGCTACTGTGGGAATATTCAGCTTCTGGGAAATGTTCTGAGTGAAAATCAACAGCTGTGAACTATAAAAAAGTACTTTCTCTCAGCTGGAGTGTGAATTAGCCAGACCTGAATGGACTCTCTGTTTCTGCTTTTTTTTCTGCCTAGTTATTCCCATTTAGCCTTTTGGGGATCCCTGGCAACATGGTCTGCATTGGGTTGTGGCGCTAAACCATCAGAATGCAACTGAGTAAACAATCCCACATTCATTTTCACTTTATCCACGTTATCTTGAGCCTCTAGAATCAGTGTTTAAAAAAAGACACTGCTGATAAGAAAGGAATCCATGAAGTAGAAATGCCTGAGTAATGATTGTACATTACCCTACTGAAAAGTCTTTAAAAGGAACTGAGGATATCAAGGAGCACAAACAAGTTATTCCTTTGTCTTGATAGTGATCCATGCACTCAGCTACAGCACATTTCCACTGTGGTTAGTTTTAAGCTATAAAATGCAATGTGTATACAGTAAAAGCAAATTAAGCAAACATATAGATTTAGGTCATACCAAGACCTAAATGTTAATAATAAGAATATCATTGACACATTGCCTAAAATTGTGCCAGAAACACTTACTCCACAACCTCTGTTCTACTGTACTGCTGTACAGTTGTCTGTGTGCAGGCCCCTGGTTTCTACTGCAAGAATGACGACAATGTGATGGTACAAAAATGTTTTAATAGCAAATACTCACAGCAAGTCTTTGAAGAAACTCGTAACTTTGACAACCTATGAAACCATTACACTCTGTGTCAATAAGAATTATTGATTTTGACTATAGTCAGACATAAGTCTTTAATTTGAGACTTCACCAGACCTAAAGTCCCACATATGGTAAAATAAACCTCATGTTCTTATTTTGCCCGTGCATTAATAAGATGTGGTCAGCTTTTTAACTCTATTATAATTACTATTTTCAAATACTACAACATGTTAATATTCAGCACTCAGACTTTAAACTAACCTACTAATGAAGCATTGTGACTAAATCTGGACTTGCCTTCAAAAACTGAGGCTGTAATTGAGACTTGAGCCTTGACTTAAAGACTCTTTATGTTGTTTTTCTTTTGTTTTGACACCATGAAAACATTTCATTCAAGTTGACAGTAGCATCAGTTTGAACCACCAACGTCTTACAGTCAAACATGTTTCTGTAATATGACTGAGGAATAACAGCAAATGTGAAATGGTCCTTAATAATCATTGCCGCTCAGGGTATTTGAAATAACTAAATACATACTTAGTGCTAATGCACAGCACTTGCTATTGCACAGTATTCGTTTTGGCTTCAATATTTCAGTAGTGAGTCTGCACAACTCAAGGTCTGCCAGTTGTAATGTATTCATATTTATGTTTTGAACACTAAGGTAGTATATGAACCTCCAATGCATGCATGGCAGTTTCAACAGTGCCTCAGCCAAGCTGAACACAATGCTGCCATTGAACCAGAGTCACAGTGGATACCTTTATATACCATCATGTATGACAGTTAACTTTATAGCACCTGGGTTTTACTTAAAGTCTAAAAGTGTGTGTTAATGTATAATCACACACAAGAACTGCACAACCTTTAAATGAATATACAGTATTGAAGATTAAAGATTGAAGTCTTAAAATCTGAAGTTATTTGAGTTGGGAAGTGAACAAAGAACTCCTAGTACAGCGACTTGGTTTGTGGCCATGAACACACCTGTCTGACATAAACGGATTATGTCTGACTAAACACCTGATGCTGAGCGGCCACTATGGCAACTGGCTTGTTGATGTTAAAGACACATACACATAAGACATAGTTCTTCTTCGTCATTTCACATAATCTCATATTATACAGTGTATCTATTTTAACTGATCTTGCTGCTATAGATTCTGATGGCATATGTAAAATTATACTACAAGATACTTTAGAAGATGTGATTAAATAGATCAAAGATGATAATGTACTGTATGTTCACACTGCGTACTGCTGGGAAGATATAGATACTTCTCATGAAGACCACAAAATGCAATTCCACATTCACTTTACCTGAGTCAGTTATGTAAAACCTTATCAAAGCGGATCAGGTCTAATCCTATGTGATTCCGTCAGCTGCCTGGTGCAGTGCAGGTATATCAAAATACAAAACAGGTCGGCCCAGGCGGTATTAATCACTATCATCATGCAGACATACACACAGACAAAACACATGCACATAAGTTTCTCTTTCACTCTAGTTTGTCCCTGAAAATCTAAACATGATCAGCTATCAATAAAGTCTTACATAATACTCAGTCAGGCTTGACATCACATCACATCACATCACATAAAGCTTAAGTACCAAGCTTGTCAGTGAACACAATATGCAAATAAATACTTCTCTTTATCAAGTGGCACTTCATTGTTACAATGAGGCACATCATTGGTGACTATGAATATCAAGGTGAAACAGTTTCTGTCTTGTATGGCATCTAGTTTTGATCTGTGCAAGTATGGCTTCTGCTGTCTTTGATCCATTGTGTGCTGTGTTTTGCACGTGCTACATCACAGGTACATTTGCTAGGACTAGTGAAACAGTCTTTCCTCAAGTAAACTGATGGATTTATTGGTCAGCGTCTTTTCATCATCAACAAATCTGTACCCAAACAGCTTCATGGTCGGTCCACACACTCTCTGCACTACCTGAGCCAGTGTAAAGGGAATTGTAAATCTCCACTTCTCTGCCTGCTCTGATGAGTTCTTCTGTGTGGAGTAAATCCCGCTAGCTTCCTGTGTGGTCTGCGTGTTCCTCAGAATCCACTGCCTAGCCTGGGGACTAAACGGTATCCCTGTGAATCTGTACATCTCCTCTGCCTTCTGCATGGGATAGCGGGCAATATCCTCATAACGCACCAACATGTAGCGGTTCCTCAACCACTGAGGTTGGCTCAGGCCCACCTCTGCAGACATCCTAATATTGTCACAGTTTCCTTTGAGCCTCTTCACCTCCTCATCATCTTCAGGCACCTGGCCGTCCTGCGCCCAGGCCTTCCACGTCTGGTATTTTGAAGAGAAAGCCACCATGCGGGACGCTAAGATGGCCCGTGGATCTCGAACAAGCTGGATCACTCTCACATTCAGGCGAGGGTTCTCCACTAAAGGCTGCAATGTGTCCAGCTGGCGCACACGGACAGTCTTAATAGCATGGTGTTGTTTGGAAAGGCAGGATTTGGATGCAAGGGTCAAGTTAAGTGGCCCACAGCGACGAGTCTTACAGTGATACCTAGGACAAGATTGTTATAGTTTTCATACAATAAATACTGTATCATTCATAGAGTTGCACTATAGAGTCGCTATAGAGTTTCTACAGTAAATTTCTTATTAATTTTCTAGATAGATGGCTGGAGTACTTTCACTAAACTGTAGCCTTCTAACTGATAAATCTATCACAATTAAATAAATTATTTATATTTTTAAATCAATTCTGTTTCCATGTTGAAGGACTTTGAGGATATCATCATATCATCATAAGTCTGATTAATAACAAGTATGCAGAAAATTTGCAATACCTCTCAAAGACATCCTTTATTACAGGACTGCAGACATGTTCTTCACAGAGAGACAAACTGGACTCCCTGCGGAAAAGAGCCGGGGTGACATGGTCCTGAGGTGGGGGAGAGATGAACTTCTCAAGAAGAGAGAAATCACAAAGGAAGAGCGCCTGCAGTACATCCCGGTAGATTCCTCCCAACACTGTCCCATTGTTCGCCTCTGCGGCCATGGCCAGCATGCGCTCAACGTGCCACAAGGGCTCAAACAGGTAGAACATGTTCTCTCCATGGTGGTTGAAAAATTCACCCACAAATGAGGAGCCTGTTCGTGTGGTGGCCAAGAGCAATATGTGTTTACGACCACCTCTGTAGCTGTTCGTGCCTAAATCAGAGAAATTTGAGTAATTCCCCTTTCTACCAATGAGCTTAGACAACAGCATTTTGAGCATAGTCAGGGAGCCATTTTGTGTTGTGTTGTTGTAATCCAGTGGAGTCTGTGGAGTCTGCCTCTGGATCAGCTTGTCTGAGACCCTGATGGGATACAGAAGCTTGATTAAAAATGATTTTGCAGCAGCAGATGAAGCAGAATAAACATCAAAGACATGTCTTTTATTTCACATTTGGCATTTATCTGGCACATTTGCATGAAGCTGCAACTACATTCATTACTACTATCATACCTACATATTACACAGCCACCTGCCCGTTAGCTTGACTTGAAACCAAACTACTTTTTATTATATTTTGACCTCTGTATGGATTAAACAAGCTAGATATAACACTTTTGTGTCCTCCTGTTTCCAGTCTTTATTCTAAGCTAAGCAAACGAGCTGCTGGCAGGAGCTTCATATTTATAGCGCATATTGTAAAACAATCTTTCCACCCAACTTTCAACAAGAAACCAAATAAGTGTATTTCCCAAAATATCATGCTATTGCTTTAAAACAAGAACTTTAAAACTTAAGACATTGCAATGCCTCCACCCAGTTTCTGCAGACCACTACATTTCTTAACATTTCCAACATTTAAATTTAAGATAAATATATTTTCTTGAGAAATCCACAAGCAATGCTTTGACACTGAGACTATATAATACAGAAGGGAGTAGTTGATTCTAGTCCCAGAGTAAAGAGAACAGGTGTTGAGTACAACTATTATTTTCCCAAAAAATAAAACTCCATCTAATTGTCATTCATTCTCATACCTTGATATGATGTTGCTTTCCTTTTCAATGATGACCAGGGCAACAATACAGATGAAGACAACTGCATATTTGGGCTTCATTCTTGAGTCCTGGCTTTGTATTTTTGGATGTCTAGAGTCTTGTGTGGATGTCGGTCATAGCTTGTCATGCAGAGGATATAGCTTCATTCTGCAATAAAAAAAAACACTTAAGTAAAAATCCAGGATATGTTTAGATGTTATTCCTGGTTGTTAATGGGATTAAGATGACAGTAAACACCAAACATCACCATTTAATATGATAATTCTTGTGCACACTGCAGTTGGCTCAAGTATTAAGAACACGTTTCTGGGTATTTGAGGATGTCTAAACGTCCCTAAAACCATGAAAGACATAAAGGATTAGGGTGCGGTCACGAACTATCCAAAAAAGAATAAGAGTGAAACTATTATATCAGCTTTTAGAGACAATCCTTTACTCAGCCAGTCATATGAAAACAACATGTGGTCAAGATGGCCTCAAGAATATACTTCAATTTGGTACAACTGACAACTTTTGTAAACATTTTTACATAGCTTTTGGGCTGGGATTGGAGAAGCTGGATGAGAGAGAGGGAAAGGGAGTTAATGTAAACAGAAGTGGTTTTCAATTTGGGCAAACGGTGGAACACTTCCACATGGTGAGTCAGTGGGCACAGCAGATTTTCATTCCAGCACTGTGTGATTCCAATACTCCCATGTCTTTAACATAAAACCAGAAGAAGCCAGAAGTCAAAAAGAGTTGCACAATCTTTCTAGGTAAATTCAATTTAATAAGTATCATTTCTGGAGGTTATAAGTCAGGTTTTGAGCCAACAGTAAAGCAGGCATCAACATGTTGACAGTCAAGTGATCTTTGATGCTAATTTTCAACAAGTAAATCATTGTTTATAGACATACAGAACACAGCAAGTCAGTGCTTGGTAGTGTCAAAACAAAATCTTGCACCATTAGTCATAGTAGTATTTTCCCATGCTTTGAGAGTATTGCATTATACTGCCCTGTTAAAGGGTTATTCAGGGACAACGAACTAATGTAACGTATAGCACTGATGTCACATTGCTCTCCTGAAAGACTGTGAATGAACTGATTTGAATTTCATTTGAAATTGTTAATTCTAATTTCATATTACTGAAATACACAACACTTGGGCTGTCAAGAAAGTTAATAATTCCTACAAAGCATATCATTAAGGGGAAAAGACACAGTTTTCAAGGCGTTGTGAAATGATTGTGTGCTCTGAAAGTAAATATCACCCAATTATCTGAGCTTAATACTCCATAGCCGTCAAACTGTCAGGCTGAAGCACTTGAGCTGAGCACTTTTACATATTCAACAGTCACTGGAGCGTTTGGCAAATCTGACTATCTGCTCAAGCAGAAACACACATCACTCTGTTTATCATCTCACTACAAATTACATTAATGGCTGCCTTCAGAGCCTTGCAGCAGCATCTCATGAAGATGCTGGAAGCTAAATCTGAAAGCTCTGCTATTCATCCAGGGGTGCTGGTGTAAACAATTAACTGTTGTAAGCAAATATTAGAACCATTATAATTTGTATAGGTGCTGCTAGGTTTATCATTTCCACGTGATGACTGATTTTAGTTAGGATGTCATGCTGTTTTGCATTTGGCAATAAAGAAAACCATTTAATGCCATAGCAGTCCTTTTTTGGGGGGGGAGGGGACATTCAATTCCCCACATCCCCACCACTGAACCAGAATAAATAAAGACTAATGAATACTTCTGCATATTATTAATCTCTGGTGGCTTGAGGTGATAGGAAGATACTTTCACATATTCTAAATTAAATCAAGAAAAATTGTAGACTATATGAGCAACTCGCATCTACACCAGAGAGAATTACTGATAAGTGGACACACAGCCTCCATATTCGTGCAATCATCGTTTATAAATACATCTTCTAAGGAAACACACACATCACACGTGTGGTTTGTGGAAACAGGAAATATTTTATCAGCCTACAGTATTTTAAATGTTCTGCGTTTTACTCGCACGGTAGCTGAATGTTTACACCATCAACCGCGTGTGAGTGAGTCTGTAGGTTGTATTTTAAGCTTTGAGGCATTTACTGCCTGAAAAACACACACACACACACACACACACACACAAGCTGTGGAGATGTTCATGTAGCGGAGTTGACAAACCTTTATCTGGTCTCTTTCTGCACTAGAGCAAAACATCCCTGATGTTGTGAGAAACAGTATTGTCCACTCGTAGCATCTTGCTGCATTGTCTCGGACAAGGACACACTGCTTCATTGTATCCTCGGACGTGGGCTCCTTTCCTCTGCCAGATGAATGAGAGACGAAGCAGAGGTACGAGCGTCTGGTAGAAACATCGACATTAAAACAGGAGGAGAGCGCAAGCGAGACTAACGTTAGTGTTTAAATAAAATATTTAAATAAAAAATAAACGCTGTGCCACAGAGGTAATTATAGACTTTACCGACACCTGCAAGATACACGCACTGATTTACCAAGAGGTGGGGGGTTTTTTGTGTGTGTGAAAATATTATGGCTTTAAAATCGTTTCTCTTAACTTTCACATGTGCTGGATCCCACTGCTGGAGCGAGCTGACTGTGGCCACGCTTCGCGTCACCGCTCTCACTGCGTGGGACATCCTGTGTAGGCGAGGTCATGTGATCACCTAACTCCCTGCACTGGAGTATAAAGACGCCCACTGTTTGTGGAGGTTCCTCCAGGATCTATGCCACTCTGTACACGCAGTTCATCTTTTTGAGGGACAGAGCATTTTATTGATGTCACCTAGTCTTATTCATTCCGTGAAAAGATAACCACTTTTACCTGATATAGCCTAAAAAAAAGACAACATTATTTAATTGATGTAAAGACAATATCAAATAAACAGAATATAACAAAAATAGTTTAGAGTTTATTAAGGCATTAACATTGACTTCATCTTGAACTGGCCTCTGCAATCGGTTGCTTTCAGTTTTTACTTAGCTATAATTTTATTTATAACTTGTAATAAGTTAGAAATTTGTCCTGCAAAGCAAACCTATTACACTTGCAGGACTGATCATGTTAAAAGCCGCTAGATTTCATAATCCATGGGCAGAGCAAAATACCTAAATAACATGTCTAATCTCTCCTGTGTTGTTGGATTCTGTTACAGGGTTACAAAACATACTCTTTTGTAAGCTAAGCAGTAGTCATTTCTATTATCACACATTCACTTGCCATGTTATTGGAATTTGAAGAGCAGTTGCACAGAGACACCAAACATGTCAAAAATATGCAGTGTTTTTATGCCCTTATAAGGGTTTTTGCTTATGCGATTTGACATGTCATAAAAGCACCAGTGTAAATTCTAAAAATAATGATGGTTGAATTCCATTTAACTGATTCAGTTTGAGGATCCTGATGTTGTTCATGTTGTCACAGTGACACACTGTTTTGACTTGCTGGGACAGAGCCATTGTAAATGTTATTAGTAACAACTGTGTTCTTCTTGCAATACATATTAGACACAGAGCTATTAGTGTATTAATAATCACTGCTACATCCCACATACATATATATAGTTCAATATAGTTCTTTCTATTATTTCTAAATATTCCCAAACATACTGGATTCATGCAAGTGCAAATGAAAAAGCATAACACCAGTGATTTTTTTTTATAGTCCACCACCAGATTTTACCACTTGGAGGCAGTAGTGTAAAACAATGCAGTGTACTGGAGAACTGTATCAGAGAGGGGAACTTAGCACAGATTTAGTATGAAAACCAGTGTTCAATATGATGTTGGGAGGATAATAAGAATAATGTAATAAGTAATAAGTTCACCTATATGATATTTTATGTTACCGTTTTTTTTTTGTTACTTTCAATGTATATTTTGATGTGAAATATATTATGGTCAATATAAAAAGAATTTGGTTTGAAATACTTTTTCAAAATCATACTACTACTACATACATACTAAATTCAGACTACTACTGAATTTAGCTTTGTTTTTAACTCAATTATTACTCAATATACCATGCTAACGTGATAACTACACCATACATGTTTGATGTGTATGTGTTCTCTTATATAAAAAACAAAATCAGTACATTCGTAGTATCAGAGATAGTGTTTTATGAACATATTTTGGACATTATGTACTTTAATTCACATTTATTGTTTTATTTGTTTTAATTTGTTTGTGTGTGATTTACATGTATATTGTAGGGAGCTGAGGGGAATTGGCTGCTCCTAAAACCCAAAACAGCTTGTTCATAAATTATCTTAACCCTTTAATGTGTTGCTGTTAGTGGTCATTTCAGTCCACGATGAGTGAAGAGAAGTGTCACATCTTTTAGGATTTTGCATGAATCCTGATGCTGTGGATTCACTCTGCTTGCACTCACCGCGGTTTATGAAATGAAAGGCAGTTTACCTACAGTCCACTATACACAGAGAGATTAAAAGAATGACCTAGTTTTATAGTGGACCAGGACTAAAAGCAAACCTCTGCCCTTGGCAAACCGCAGTAGAGATTATCAATAATAATCCAAAATGGTAAAACTGAATTGGGTATCTTGACAACAGGTGCTCTAACAGACACGGTGATCATATAGTAAAACAAGTATTGTAGGATACACATTATTCATTGTTTCCCTTTCTGTTTTTAACCTGTTTTCCAAGTAAGCACTGGAATTTCACTAAGTCTAACTAAGGCACTATTTAGATTTTACCATCTGTACGTCCATTATCTTTAACATTTTGTTGTCAAGAGTCACAGGGGCACTAAAGCTAATCCCAGCTGTCACTCCAGGAGGGTGCCCTGAGTCTATCACAAGGCTGACACAGACATACACAAACACTCACCTGCACATTCACCAGTTAACCTGACTGTATGTCTTTGGATTGTGGGGTAAACCAAAGTACTGAGAGGACCCAGCTGGCATGGGCAGAACAAACTCCATAGGAACTTGGCTGTCACTAAGCAAACAGCTGTAGTACTGTTTGTTTTCATACAGTTTTTTAAATAAAAACATGTTGTACATGTTATTTGGAATTTGACATTTATGACAGAAAAATGTTGATACTTGATATGTGTGATGGGTGTATTTGGGATATACTTGGGATTCCTCTAATCCAAAATGTTCTTGATGTATGAAAAACTGTTTTTTGGTACATTAATCTACATGTTCATTTGACGTTTTTATGGACCCTCACGTTTCAGAGACATGTACAGGACGAGAGCCAAACTAATTCTACTTGCAGCTCCCTCTGTCAACACTGCTTCTTGATAAACATCCAAAAACGTGCTCCACACTTCGACCTCCTCCAAATGTTGCTGAGGAAAACATTTTCTCATATAATCACCATGTATCAAGTAATATGGATATAAAATATATCTCATCTTCAACTATTACAGAAAATAAAATCAGTGTAAAAGAAAAACATGCAAGCCAATATAGGACAAATAGTTTAAATACAAATTAAATACAAAAATAATACAAATTGTAGTGCAGATCTAAAACAAATATTGTCACTGAAAGCAACAGTAAACAGATTAATGTGTTTGCTTTGTTTTGAAAGTATTTCCCTGATACACATATTTCCTTCAAGCAGGCATACCAGTGTTTGGATATTACTCTGTGAACATTTGACAGACAGGTGCTGACTGACCTAAGAGTCGACCTTGTTGTTTTTTATCATATTATTTATTTATTATTTTTTGATATTATTTTGGTCTCAGAAGAAGATGCCATCTGCTTTTCTTATAACCAGAAGAACAAATATAATGTCTACCATGTTTCATCCTCTGATGCTCTTGATTCTTTGAATTTTGTCTGTTTGTTCATGTGGATGCTAAACCCATTGAAGGCAATAAAAAAAGAGGACCATTTCTGAAGTGCCCCATCTGGTGAAGGCTCATGACAATTTGAAACAATGTACCTTCATGTCTGATGTCTTCATGATTCATATACACTGAGCCTTGTCTATTGATAACAACAATCCAAATCAAATAATGCACATGCAGCAACAAGCAGAAGTGATAAGTATACATTTCCCTGTTGGTAGCCTAATGTCTCTGTCCCAGCAGAAACAAGGATGTCAGCATGTGATGCTTTGATTGAAGGCACAGGATTAGAAACTAAGAAGATGACTACAGATGAGCAATGATCTGCTTTTACACTGACCACTGTAAAGACATGCATATACAGTATATAAGGGTCAGTGAATACACAGACACACATCGTCATTGATTTCAAACAAAGGTCACTATGACTGAGAATAAAGACCATGAAGGTAATTTGTTTGTGAACTGACCTAATGTTGCCCACAATATGCAATATGTCCACAAATCAATTCTGTGACTTGCAGCACTGTTGTTTGTGCTAACTGTGTCTTACATTAATGTACAGTGTGTTGGAGCTGTGTGAACAAAGACCGGGCCTGCGCTTTACAAGATGAGGAGGGATTAGAGCATAGTGGGTTAATCTTTAGGCCTGCCATCTGCCAGTACTATGAGAATTAAACCTGAAGCCATGACCTTTACCACCAACATATAGAAATAAACTGACAGGTGAGTGTTTTTTTAAAGGATATATTGTCGGGCCTTCATGTTAAAAAATAAAAATCTATGTAGCCTATCTCTGAATATGTCTCCAGTTTCCATCTATAGTTTGAAAGGTCAAACTGTAGATGCAGGAAAGTAGACTGTGACTGGGAGGTCACAGTCATAAATCATACACAGATGTTACCAAAAATATGTGTGGTCTCTTTTCTACACTACAACTGTATGCTAAGTTCCTGTTTTCATAATGCACAATTCATGCACCAAAGAATCACTATGTGTATGCTGTATGCTGCACGTTCTACCAGGAAGACTCAGATTAAGTTGGGCAGCCACAAGATGAGCAGCAGCCTGTTGCTGTTGTTCTCACATTGCAATTTCCCTTTTGGATTAATAAAGTTCTTTGAATCATGAATAAAGCAGATATGATTTCAGTATGAGAATGGACTGTAAAAAATGTATTCATGTGGGTAAATCATCATGCATGTGCACAGGCACCATACAGTTGTTCTGTCTGGGCACTTGACATTTTTCAATGGAAATGGCTAAATATGACATCTGTTTGGTTGTACAGTGTTGAGTTTATATCCAACAAATTTAATAAAAGAATACCTAGCATTTTAAATTTGTTTGTAGATGATAAAAGATATTTTCAAAAATGCAAGCACACAAATTGGTCATTTTGGTTTTAATACATGTAAGAAGAAAGAAAAGAAAGATGATCAATGGGTCATTGGAGGCACTTTGAGTTGATTTGTCCACTTTGTCATCTAGATTAATCTTAAACATTAAATTAACTAATAAACTTGATGACATAAAGAAACTAACCAATGGATTGATGTTCATGGACAGATTATCTTAGACAAATAGTGGACCAATGTGTTACCATTACATAACCTTTGTTTACTCATAGGTGGTAAATAAGATTAGCAAACAAGACGATTAGCCCATTTCGGTCTCAAAATACTATTCAAAAAGTCCCAGAAACAGATTAAGTTGATCATTATGATTTTTAATTAAAGAAAATCAGTACAACAAACAAACAATGAACATGGACCTAAAGAAATGTTCAGTTTTCATGTACAACTGAACCCATGCCTTTAAAATGGCATTTACATCATCAGTCCACACATTCACATGATTATTTCTAGCATAAAACAGAAACTATAATCTCATCAGATCATTTACTGCTTTCATCTAGAACATCATGTGTTTATGATTATTCTATTAAGTGAATAAATCATGGATTTTTTTTTTTTTTTTTTTCCTTTTTGCAATGTAACAGATGACTGTGAAGTACATAGCAGATGGTACCGTATACACAGCATTGGTTGGTTTAGTGGTATAAATTCTGCATAATTTTAATCCTTCTACTTGTCCATGATAGAGCTGGTCACTGCACTTTACGTAAAACAGCTATAATTTAAATCACTAAATTAATCTCAGTAACGTTTAACTCAATATTCTCATTCTTAAATAAGCAACACACTTTGAATCAGTTACAATCCAGTGCACACTCTAGGGCTGTTACTGCAGAAACATTGTCAAAATGTTAACACAGGTAAAATATAATAATAGCTAATTTTATGATTATTTTAAACATCAGTATTATTAAGGTATTAAAATTAACATCCTGTTAGCAAGTTTTCAGTGTAATGATGGTAACAGTATTGAAATGCTAACTGACAAATATCATTTGAAAGTTATTACCGAATATTTTGACAGCTTAATTTTCTTACTGTCAGATACAAACATCTTTTTCATGAATCAAGTTTAGTCATCAGAAAACTGTGTAGCGAATGAAAGCTGATGATCTACATCAAAAACAAAAATAGAAAAGAAAAATATACCTGTCTGTTGTCTGCAAAATTGTTGCATATCCTTGTTTTGTCTGCTATAGATGTAGATGTAGATGCCGTCATCTCCTGCAAATTGGTCGCTGAAGAAGTCTAGGTGCACTGAGGGGGTCCAGGAGTAACTCTTAAGATGTGTCATTGGATTAGCACGTGAGCAGCTGCCTTTAGACTTGTCCAGTAGCCCACAAACACTTTGAGAGCTCCAGCTCATGTAGAGGACTCTCGACAGAGCTGTCTTCATGGTGCGGTGTCATGACTTCATTCTTTAGGATAAAGAATATGAAGATTTTACATTTGCCTCTGCTTTTTGTGTTTGTTCATGCCTGTGTTGGTGAGTTTCACTTCTTAATTCTCTGCTTACAGTCAGTAGACACATGTTGCTGTGATGGCCTTCAGATATATCAGGAGCCTCTGTGTTGACTACAGTAAATTTGTCTCATTCTATTCTATCAGTATTCTTGCCTAACCCATCATAATTACTCGTGAGTTTGTACACTGTACAAGTTTGTACACCGTACTGATTTAATTGATTTTAGAATTTGGCTTTGACGGTAATATGAAATTGATATAGCTAAAGAAAAATGAATTCAGATTACTGTGATTTTACAAATACTTTCCATCAGAGAATGTATGTATGTATGGAAAAGGTATTTTAGGAGGTTGATGTAACTCACCTGTAATCCCAGTCATGCAGGGGGTGTAAGCACACTGTAGACAGCTTGCTTTGTGTCACCAAAGGATTTAAGACAAGATGCAACTTTGATGTACCATTATGGCCACCAGAGACAATCACAAAATAATGGTGCATGCTCAAACATAGTGTAAGAAGTAGGGAACAAGTAGAGAATACTCATGAAGTCAGCAAACTGAATCATTGCCACACACAACATAAAAGCTACTGGTCATACCAGACCAGGTAAGGCTGTATTGAGACCACTATGAGTGTACTAAACTGAGTAAGGATGTGTTTTATAACTTGTGAATCCAACTTTCAATTCATGACAGGAAAGTTGAGGTATTTCTTTTAATCTTTTAAAATACACAGTCTAACTTTAAAATTAAAGGACACTTTTAAGCATTTAATGTCAGTTTGATGTGTGTGTCCACAGCACGAGCAGACTTTGCTCCCTACTTCTATGACAATGGACCTTACAGCCAGAATGGGAACCTGGCACTCTTCAGCCTTTCTGAGGACACGCCTGTCGGTGAGCTTGACTTCTGACATACAGAACATTTACAGCAAACAGCTACAACAAACAAGCAACAAAATGGCCTATTTTGTCTGCCAATTTGTCTGAGAGTCCAGGATGTTAAATAGTCTTTGATAGAACAGATGTTGTGCAGCATGTAAGAACTCATACTAACATGCTCAGCTGCTGGTGCCTTGATGAGGGACATTTTGCTGGCTGTGAATATGGTGCATCTGTCCCTCTACACACCTTGAATCAGTTCAGAGTACGCATTATACTGCAGCCTATGTCAGATGTTGTCAGTTGTCAGTTTTATTTATATAGCACTTTATATACACAATCGCAATTCAAAATTCACATCCACATAAAACTTAAGAAATCTCAAATGTGAACTTTGCCTCAGTGGGCTTTACAAACTGCTCCACAACAACATCCTCTTTCCTTAGACCCTCGAATCACATAAGGAAACACTGGTACAAAACAATAATTCACACTTTATAGTGGAGTTGGTCAGAATCTGTTCACTTTTAGGCACATAAATGCAGATTTTTTATCTAAAAATATATTTATGCAGTCCACAGCTGTGCCTAATTTGACTAAATTGTGATTTTTTATCCTTTAGGTACACAGATCTATTGTCTCAATGGTACAGATCCTGAGGGTCAGGAGGTGAAGTATGGCCTTTCATTTGATCCAGGTTCCAAAGAATACTTCAGAGTCGACCCAGAAACTGGGAACATCACATTGGTGGAAAAGCTGGACAGAGAGGTAAATTTAACACTGGTATTAGAGGTAATTAGCAAAATAATTAATTCTGGTTAATTTTGACATATAATAGTTAATTTGTTTCACATCTTCGTCCAGAAACAAGATTCTTTTGACGTTTTTGTCAGTATCACAGATGGGCAAAGCAAGGTACAGTATCAACACCTGGTTCAATGTGTGATGATGTAATGTAATGCCAGCCCATGAACTAATGTAAACTTCAGTGTGTTTCAATTGGGGTATTTTCTTTTTCTTTTCAGGTTGTGGAAAGAGTCACAGTATTTGTAATGGATGCAAATGATGAAAAGCCTGAATTCAAAAATATGCCTGCAATCATTGATGTACTGGAAGTAAGTTAACCGTGGGTGCTTTATTTAGTCTTCCCACATAAAATGGACAAATACAGTAATATAGTATACAGTGTTACTGTGTTTTGTTTTGTTTTTATTAGTTTTTTTCTGGATTTTTTTTATGATTTTCTTCAAGTCTTGTACTGTAGTTTGACTCAAATTGTTTTCTTTCTTGCACGTTTTAGACAACAGAATTTGGCAGCAGCATCTACAAAGTTGAGGCAGTGGACAGAGACACAGGATCTGGGGGCTCAGTCACCTACTACCTCCAGGTATTACTTATCAGTAGGAAAATAGTATTATACTCACCTTGCATCCACACTTCATCCACTTCAGCAGAGAAAAAATAAATACTTTACATAAACACACAGACACACACTGAAATTGAAATGGTAAAAACTGAAACTAACCAGGTCTGTTAATCTACAAAATACTGTGTGCATACATTATACTGACAACAAAGTTAACTCCAGTAAGATTTTCCAGCGTTGTGATGTTTGCTCATGATTACACTGGCATAGCTATGGTGGTGGGGATTAAATCACAATTACATTTGTGTCAGGTATTGGAGGCTTAGAGTGCTGCTTTGGCAGGGGTTGGTAGGGAATGGTATTTAGCACTTTGGACTATTAAGACCAAAGAACATCTGTCCTGAAGTGACTGTGACAAGGGATTCATGTGCACATCTGGACACAACAGCTTTTACCTGCCTCCTGTCCTTGAGCATATGGGTTCTTTACATCCAGATGGACCAATAGATAGACCTTATATAGGATATGGCCTAATTCAAGAGTCTACGTTGTGTGTTAATACAACAATCTGACCGCTTTTCACAATATCTCACGTGTGTGGTTTTAAATGTGCCAATAAAAAGCCTGTTTCAGCAACAGGCTCATGTGACTTTATTTGTGCCTATTTGTGCTTTTAATCCTGGGTTTGTTCTTTTCTCTACAGAATCCTCAGACCAATTTGTTTGCCATTGACAGACATAGTGGTGTCCTTCGTATCAAACCTGGAGAAATGTTGGACTTCGAGAAAACAAAGACACACTTTGTCACTGTTATTGCAAAGGTAATCGATGTATCAAAACTTCCGAAATGCTTTTGTTAACTGTACTTTCATTTACAATTTAAAGATAACGTGGAGTTTTTGACCATTCATACTGCAATGCTTTCTGAGTGGATATCCAGAGCACAGCTACATACACACTAGCAGTAGTAATGTAATGTACTAACAAATAGCAGAGACTGATGACAGAGGCAGTGTAGCCACTGTAGTAGAAAGGGACGTAGATAATTTGCTTTTGAAACCTTTTATAAAAAAGAAACACTGGATTCAAACAGGACACATTACTTGACCATAACAAAGGAACTCCAACAACCTGAATGACATTTAAACTTTTTAAACAATTATCAATAAAGCTTTAGGAACATAAAGATAGCACCAAATTCCATTATCAAACAAACTGACAGTAGTCTTGCTCAGAGGTTCTTTGTTTAATGAACGTGTATATGTGCTTTTCTTTTTTCCAGGATGGAGGTGGCAATTTTAATGGCAAGGAGCAGTTTCTTTCTTCCTCTGCTACCCTGACAATTAATGTTGTTGATGCACAAGACACTCCACCAGCTTTTATTGGGACACCATATTTTGGCTACGTTTATGAAGTTTCTGTGCCAGTGAGTATATAAAATATATGTATACATATATTCTGATTTTACTCTTCAAAAGAAAATAACAGGGGTTAATCTAGTAAGTATTTGTCATACAAGTATTTAAGAATTCTAAAAGAAAGGTTAGTTTTAGGTGGTTTTTATATTTATGTGTGTATCTGTGCAGTACAAATAAGAACCAGCATATCACATTGTGAATTATGTCATACAGCTTTAATTGCTGGCATTTCACAGTAACGTACATGCTGTCTGCTGCTTAGCTTTTCTCACAGCATGTGAAAGCCATATTATCTCCTTAGTCACAAAATGTCATTGCAATGGTTCATTGCAGAAGAGAGATTTCATATTTTGACTTTCATCCAAAAGGCAATGATTAGAATCGTGACATTTTCATTTACCTTTGAAGACCAGACACCAAATAGGTTAACTGTAGATTATCTTGCTTATCTCAAACTTGTTTCACTGCTGATTTAGCAACAAATCCGTTTTTTTCCCCAGGGATCTGAAATATTCACTGTTGTTGCAAAAGATGGTGATGTGGGGAGCCCAAATCCAATCTGTTACTCATTTGATGATGGTAACCATTTCACTCAAAGAAGACTAGAATTGATTAACCCAACCTATAATAAACCTAATAAATCTCAGAAAACTAAGTGTTCATATGTCTTCTTGCCTCTGCAGGTGATGATGGTGTTTTTAGCATAAATAAAACAAGTGGTCGTATCACCCTGCTGACCTTCCCCATGTATCTGAAGAGAGAGATCTTTAACATTAAAGTCAGGGTAAGCTACCTACATTCTCTTAAGAAAAAAATATGCTTTTTTCCAAATGATCTGATGATTAATTCTACTACTTTTTCCTTATTTAGTACACATCTATCGATATCTATCTCTATAGGTCTGCATAGACAACAACATCATTATTCATGAAGTAGCCTAAAGTACGTGCTGTACTGAAAACAAAATACAAAGTAGAACTACTGATGTGAAAGTGGCTGATAAAATGCCACACAGGTGTCATACAAATGTCTCCTACATTTCTACTAGCTAGGCATAATTTTCCCTTCTTCTGTCCAGGCTTCAGAAGTCAGTCCTGAGGGTAAACTCCTGGACTATGGGGTGACCACCGTGGTGATCCGTGTGGTGGACCTCAACAATAATCCACCTACTTTCTATGGGGAGAACGGCCCAGAGAACATGTTTGAGTTGACCATGTATGAACATCCACCGGAGGGGGAGATACTACGGGGGCTGAAAATAACTGTCAATGACTCCGATCAGGTGGGGAAAAGCATTATTGTCGTCCATATTTTCTCATACAATAAGATTGATAAGATACAAACAACACTTATTCAAGTCTCAGAATTACATGATATTGTTCTGTAGTGATGTTTTAAATGAGCAGGTATCATAGTTTAACACTGACAGTAAAATTGCCCTCGAAAGCTTCCTCCCTTCTCTTCTTCACTCAACAGTGATTGTTATTATGTAATAACAAATTACACCGTTATCTAATAAGTCACATGCATTGTACTATAATAGTGTGTGCAGGCTGGTGTCTGTTTTACTCTGTTTGACAGGAGTTTAAGCCTGTCATTATCAGACACTCCTTTTAAAATGGAATAAACACAAATTAAAAGGTCCTCTCTAACTATGCCATTTGTTGGCTTATGCAAGTCTATTTGTGTTTCCAGCTCCTTGCAAGGTGCAAATGGCTGATAAAACCCAAATGTATTCTCTGATAATACTGTTACAACATCAGGCTGAGCTCTTTCTGTCCCCTGATTTTATAGTTCACCAAGAGTTATGCTGCTGCCACTGATATCCTGTTGATTTCTCTCTATAGAAAGCTTTTATATTGATTGAATGAAGTATATACTACATGGATTACATTGTATGTCTGCTTGTTTGCAATAGGCTTGTATCAAATGCAGATTACTATAGATATGTTAATTCCCATATATGTAACATAACTCAGTCATGTTCACTAATGAGACTTTTTAGTGCATGTTTTGTTTTTGCAGGGTGCCAATGCTAAATTCAATCTGAGACTGATTGGACCAGGAAGAATGTTACGCGTTGTCCCTCAGACTGTGCTCAATGAGGCCCAAGTCACAATTTTAGTGGAAGACTCTGCTGCCATGGACTATGAGAAACACCATTTCCTTACATATAAGGTTAACCCATTATACTAAGTGTGCACCACAGTACTGTAGACTAAAATGAGATTAAAAACAGTAGATGCATACATCTCTCAACCAATGGCACCTGTATCACCTGCATCTGTTGTATATTGCTCTTTTTCCACTTTAGCTCCTTGCAGTTGAGATTGATACACCGGAGAGATTCAGCGCCACAGCAGACATTGTCATTCATCTTCTGGACACCAATGACAATGCTCCCAAATTTTCCTCAGATTACTACATTGCCAGAATTCCAGAAAACTCGCCCGGTGGCTCCAATGTGGTGTCAGTCACGGTGAGTGGGTTTTCATCCTGTCTAAAAATACATGTGATCACCAACGTACGTCATTCTGAGCTAAAGAGGAGTGCTGATTTTAACAAACTGCCCAAGAGGGCCATTAATCCTCTAAATGTAGACTTTTTGGATGCTGGGGGTTGGGATAATATGTGAAAACATGTAGATAAAAGCTAGGCGAGGTAAGCTGCCAGATGGCTATCACTTTCATTTTGTTGTGTAACACCAAATTCCCAGATTTTTCTAATGCTTACTAGCACATGCAGCAGCAGCACAAAAATATATGCACAAATGTCATGAAGACTTTTAATGACATTTTAGGTTTCTAGTTAGATAGATAGACAGATAGATTTCAGTATTCACCCTTGTCAGGTTATACCAGCCCTGCAGAAACTCAAAGCAGCAGGGGGCTAACTAATGAATCCTGCCCTTGCGTGAACACCACAGAGGCTCTTTGCCTTGATCCGAGGCAATTTCAATCAGATAAGAGAACGGACAACAACTGACCTTGGACACATGGAGACAGCGAGCAGGCATCCCTGCTGCGACAGACAGACAGATTAGCTGATGCCCATGATGATGTTCCTATGACATCAAAAATCAGTCTTTTTATAGCTGATCTCTGTAACATCATGTCCCAGTCCAGCACAGATTCATGCAGTTTACTCTCGCTACTGTGCAGTCCATGGAAGTAGACACTTTTTTTTTCTCCTCACAGTTTAGCAAAGAGATACAAAGAGAAAGAAATTGTAACTTCAATATGTTGAGGTTTGAAAAGAAAGAGAAAACAGAAGGAAAGCATAGACACTATCATTCACTAGCCTGTGACTTAAACCCACAATAATGCCAGTGTATGGTGGCATATGCCTGAGCTCACTAAGCCACATATAGTAGTACACTAAAACCCTTAAAGAGAAATTGCAGATTGCTCTGACGTCAGTGAAAGCTATGTTGATCTGATCTAATTTGTCCAATGTAATCATAAGCTTTTGTTTTCTAAAATCTGTCTTTTCTGTTTGTCTACAGGCAACAGACCCAGACTCAGGACCTTGGGGTGAAGTGAAGTACTCTATCTATGGATCAGGGGCTGACCTGTGAGTATAAGAATGTAACTTAAAATGAGATTTGTCAGGAGTTTAAGAGGAAAATGTTTCAGTATACCCTTCAAATTCCTTACCTCCTCATGTCTAGTATTCTATGAATATACTTCTACCTATATATTATATCAACCACCCATTTGTCTAGGGGTAAGGTTGTTGTTGTTTTTTAAATAAAAAGATTAAATCTAGTTATGTATTACAGTATACTGTACATTGGAACCAAACCAGTCTACTTTTATAGTTAGTGTGTTCATTTATTGGGCCTTGTACGGTGATCATGTCAGTTTAAACCCTGGTGGTTATGTTCCACAAAATGAAGACATTAAAACGTACGCATGCTTTTACAGTATTATTAACAGTTGATACAGAGAGTATTTGTCAGCAGTAGAAAGACAGACTACACCTTTCATAAAAACACTGAAGGCACATTTTGTTGGGAAAATACTTATTAAATACGTATTACGTAATAAATGTGGCAACTAGACCAATGTACTCCGGCAAAAAGCATCTACCTGAGATTTGTAAAGACAGTAGGCTTGTTTTTCATGTGAGAATTTGGGTCTGTTCATTACATCTAAGTACTGTACTCCCTCTGAGGATTTGCTGGCATTTTCTGTTCACTCAATTTTTATTAGATTTCCAGTAGAACTATAACTTCTGAGAAAATAAGCTCAGTGGTCACTGTTCTTTCTCACTGATAGCACACAGCCTGGGTTTCCTGTCATATTAATATAGATACTGAAGATCACTTGCATTTTGTTTGCAGTTATACCTAACATATCTTTGCCATAAATCAAATGCTTTGTTTGGATAAAGATTGTTTTTTGAACTGTCATTACAGATTGTGAGTTCTATAGCAATGATTTAGAAGAGATATGACATCACATTTTAAATTGCCAACCAGAACCAAACCAGTTCTGATCTTTGACTGCTTGTACTCTGTCTTTGTTAATCCTCTAATGGGATTGGAGGAGAAAATAGACTGTTCTTTTACTGACTACCTTCCAGTGTGACAAAGTCAATGTAGGGTAACTAAACAAGTCAGTTTAACACTTGACTGTTATATTTTGTCATGATTTAAGTTCCTTGGAATGGGCCAGTAAAAGGGATATTTGAAATAGTTCAACATTTTAAGAACTCCACATATTCACTTTGTTTTTGTAATATTGCATTTGTTGATATTTGTGACTTTGTTGAAAATCAGATCTCATGTAATGACCAATTTACACAGAAAACCAGGAAACTGAAACTTTTTCGTACTACTGTACATTCTCATTAAGCCCACACAAAGAAAATATGTAAAGGCTTATATACAATAATCATAATCAATTTCAAATGTTCAGGACTGTATGGAAAAGTGTGGCTCTGTATTACATTCACAGTAAATCTGAATAAAATTTCATAACTCACACCAACATTTACAGATTTCTGATCCAGCCTGCATCAGGGATCATCTACACCCAGCCATGGGCGAGCCTTGATGCAGAGGTGAGGTCCAAGTATAACTTTTATGTGAAGGCAGAGGACGCAGAGGGGAAGTACAGCCTGGCTGAGGTTTTTGTGACAGTCCTGGACCTCAATGATCACCCACCTGCTTTCAACGACAACTTCCTCGAGAAGACCATGGTGATTGGAGCACCAGTGAAAATAGAGGTACAATAAAGTGAAACTATGAACAATATCAACATGATTAAATTTTTAACAAAATGCATCTTCATGTACACAGGCTGTAGATGATGATGCAGAGGTACCCAACAATGTTATTGAGTACGCCATCATGAAAGCAGAACCAGACAATAACATCTTTGACATTAATGCTGACACTGGCGAGATCATGCTCAAATCCTACATCAAGTCCATGGCCATCATACAGAACATCACCAAACACACAGACTTCACCTGGTCACTGGTGGTGCAGGCCCGAGACAGAGGCCAGCCGTCCTTCAGTACCACTGCCGTTGTCAAGATTGATGTCACAGAAGAGGTAAGTTACAACAAATTACACATGGCCAGAGGTGGGTAGAGTAGCCAAAAATTGTACTCAAGTAAGAGTAGCGTTACTTCAAAATAATATTACTCAAGTAG